>BDMB01000030.1:1066915-1480411 GCA_016859785.1 Macrotyloma uniflorum
GTCATAGCTCGTAGAGATGAATGACAATCAAAAAAAGTATTTTAGATTATTAAGTTTCCTAATAATAATAATACAAAATGAAATGCTCATGATTAACATTAAATATATATTCCTACGAACATCTAAATTTAATAAATCTCTATAATCAAATAAGACGTTATTCAAATTCAAGCAGTTATCGGTCATCAAATACCCAGTGTAACATCCACCTCATTTATTACTTGTCTTCCCTGTAAAGACCTTCAACAAAATGTCATGTAAGGGTAACAAAACCTAATAGTTCACATGGTCTCCTACAACACACATCCGTGGCTTCCCTGTGAAGCGAGAATTGAAGAAAACTAAACATTAAGAGGAAGTAAAGAAACGAAATGAGATTGAATTCAAAAACCAACTTCCAAAACAATTTTTAAAGCTCCTCTAGTCCAAAAGTTAGGTGTAACATGATTTTTCAGCTGTAAGTTTGTAATGATTATAAAAATCATTAATAAAGAGGTTAATAAAGCTCAAAAAGGTCAATTAGGTAAGAAGTTAAAATGAAAGAAAGCTTAAATCATCTCAAATCAAAAGTGCACCTGATCAATTAGTCGTAAAAAAGAAATCGAGTTCTAGAATACCAAAAAACATGAGTTGATTACACAATAAGGAAATAAGCTTAAATTTCATTAAAGTATATATTTTACCAAAAATTTGATCCAAAACCTAATTTTTTATGAAAAACCAAATCATGTGTAAGGAACACATCTTTCAAGTTTGAAAATTGGTGAATTAAAATGTTGCTCACAAAAGTTAAAAAGTAAAGGTAACCAATGAAAAAGATTATCATAACTCATTTCATTTTACGAAAGCACCCAATTTCAATCCAATCTTGTGAAGACAGTAAGATTTCCTATTAGTGTATATGCATGCTATTTTAAAAATAGGGTTTACCTTGATAAAACATTACTGTCTACATTGAACGCAGGTGTCTTCAAACAAAGTGATATCAAAGAGCCACACTTCCACTACTTTTCTTCACCGTGAGACCCAAATCAAGGAGAACGTTGTTGAAGAGATCAGGTTACGGATCTCCCCCTAGCAGTTGTGCAGGTCTTTCTATTGCCTGGATCAGAGGTGACCGTGATGCAAAGACCGGGATTCAAGGTCTCGATCTTGGTACCATAAACAAGTCTCCGCATATAATCAATTGTGAAGGGACCAAGAAGTGCTCACAAAGGAGGTTAGAGAAAGAGCAAGAGAAGCAGGTGCAGAGGGAGGCATCTGATGGAGCGAAGATCGTAGAAAGACCGGTCGAGGCAGAGGCAGCGGTGGCCGCGGAGTCAGAGAATAAAGGAGTGCTGTGTGAGAGAAGAACGAGTGTGTAGTTGCCGTTGTGGAAGGTGTGAAGCTTGCTTCCAGTCCTTCAATGGCGGTCACCCTCGGGTTGCAGAGCGTTGCGAGAATCGAGATTGTGAAGAGCGCTGTGAATCGCAAAGGGTTCCGTCCGAGAAGCATGATTATATTAGAATGTTATTGAATCTTATTTCAATTATATTTGGCGGGAAGTGTGAAACAGATAAATTTATAATTTCTTTTTAATTCAATCGAAAAAAATGTTATTATTAAAAGTAAATCAGATTTAAAATCTAATTAAAGTATAAAAAAAATTAAATTTATTCACTTAAAAACAAAAATTATAAAAAAATAAAAGAAAAGAAATTACCTAATTTTGATTAATAAAAATTTCTGCAAAAATTTCTTAAAAATAAAAATCAATTTTTTTATTTTATTCATTCTCATTCCGTCTGTAATGAGAACGAGTAAAGGAGAAGAATGTCATTTTCTTTCTTTTTTTTTTCTAAATTTTTAATTTTAATTTTATTTTCTTTATATTTTTATGAGTAATTACTTTATTAATTTAAGAAAAATTAGATGTTAAAATTCTTTTTTCTCCTTTTTTTTAACTAAAAATTATTTAAATAATTCCTTTTTTATTTTATATTATGATATATATATATATATTAACTAATTAAAAATTAAGGGTATAAATGATAAAAAAAATATAAATTTTATCTTAAAATTTGAAAATAATAGTTAAATAAAAATTAAAAATTAAAAAACTTATAAATAAATAAATAAAATTATAAATTTATTATTTAAGTTTCAAAGATCGCATTTATAAATATTCCTCTTAAATTACTCAATATAACATTAATAAAATATATAGATTATATTAAAATGAAAGTAATGTAATATTTATTTATAAATTAAAAAATTCATAATTAATAATAAATTAATTTTAATTTTTTAAATATAACTAAGTTAATCAAATTCAAATTTTTTTTTGTAGAATAACAATTATTTTTATTGAGATAGTACAAATTAACGTAATATTGTGATGGAATATCAATTTTACAATTTTTTAAAATCCTTCGTTACAATAAAACCTACACAAAAT
Organism: Macrotyloma uniflorum; assembly: GCA_016859785.1. NCBI lineage: Eukaryota > Viridiplantae > Streptophyta > Magnoliopsida > Fabales > Fabaceae > Macrotyloma > Macrotyloma uniflorum. The sequence goes on from BDMB01000030.1 coordinate 1,069,353, forward strand.
AATTATATTTTTTTTATACTATTTCTTATTTCAATTATTTCTATATTTTTTTAAGTTAACTTTAATTTAATTGAAATTGAGATATTATTAGTTTGATGTTATTTTTCTTATTTATGTTCTTTCATGTTAAAATTGTTAGAATTGACCGTGTAGTTATTTTTCAACCATCATCAATAAAAAATATTTGTTCTATTTATATAATGCGATATTAATTAGGATTTTCTTTATTAATATGAACCGTTATTTTTAACTAATTTTAAATACAATACTTTTTTTTTATACAAATTGATATTTTGGGCTGAAATAAAAATACTGACCAAAACATAACAATGTGGTTGGTGGTGCAAAGGTTTTCTCTTTCTCCTTCCATTCCCAAGTTTCCTCCTTTTCTTCCAAACCCTACTTTCCTCTTTTCCTTTCACTCTCAGTCCCCATTACTTGATGATGATGACAGTGTTTACGAAGCTGTCTCCCAATTCAATCGCATGCTTCTTATGCGTCCTGTTCCTCCCATCCTCGAATTTAACAAGATTTTTGGATCTCTTGTGAAGATGAAGCACTTCGATACTTTTATTTCTCTTTCTAAGCAAGTGGAGTTCAAGAGAATTCAACCTGATCTTGTAACTTTGAATATTCTCATCAATTGTTTCTGTCAATTGGAACAAATGACTTTCGCATTCTCTGTATTTGCCAAGATTCTAAAATTAGGTTATCACCCAAGTACCATAACCTTCACTACGCTCATGAGAGGTCTCTGTGACAAGGGTGAAGTTAAGAAAGCACTCAACTTTCATTATAAGTTGATAGCACAAGGATTTCGGCTCAACGAAGTTACTTACGGGACTTTGATCAATGGGTTGTGCAAAATAGGAGAAACCAAAGCTGTCATCCAATTGCTCAGAATAATTGAAGGTGGATCAATTAAGCCTGATGTGGTAATGTATACTTCAATTCTGGACTCTTTATATAAAGATAAACTTCCAAATGAGGCTTATGATTTATATTCTGAAATGATTGCCAAGGGAATTTCTTCTGATGTTTTAACTTATAATGCTCTTATTTATGGCTCTTGCATTATGGATAAGTTGTATGAAGCAATGGGTTTCGTAAATGAAATGGTATGGAATAACATCAGACCAGATGTTTATACGTATAATATACTAATTGATGCATTATGTAAAGGAGGAAGGTTGAAAGAAGCCAAGAGCAGTGATGTTGAAAGCTTGTGTGAAACCTACGATTTATAGTTATAGTAGTTTAATGGATGGGTATTTCTTAGTCAATGAGGTAAAGAATGCGGAATATGTATTCAATATTATGATTCAAATGGGAGTAACTCGTGATCTTTATTTTTATAATATCATGATTAATGGACTCTGTAAGAATAAAAGAGTAGATGAGGCTATTAATTTCTTTGAGAAAATGCGAAGGAGAAGTATGGTTATTGATACAGTGACTTATAATTCTCTTATTGATGGTTTATGCAAATCTGGGAGAATCTCTGATGCTTGGGATCTTGTTGATGAGATGCATGATAGAGGTTTACAAGAAAATATAATCACTTACAATTCCTTATTAGATGCATTATGCAAAATGAATAATGTGGATAGAGCAATTGAATTAGTCAGGAAAATGATAGAGAAGGGAATCGATCCATCTATACGGACTTATAATATACTTATTGATGGAATGTGTAAAGGGAGAAGGCTAAAGGATGCAAAAGAAGTTTTTCAAAATCTTTTGATTAAAGGCTACCCGGTCAACGAATGTACTTATAACATTATGATGAATGGATTATGTAAAGAAGGATTGGTTGATGAGGCATTGGACTTGTGGTTAAAAATGGAAGACAGTGGTTGCATGCCTAATGCTATAACTTTCGAAATAATTATCTGTGCATTATTTGAAAAGAATGAAACTGACAAGGCAGAGAATTATGTTCGGAAAATGATCAGCAGAGGCTTGTTGAATAAGGTCTGACCTCATTTGCATACGAAATTATACTGAATTTTTTGTATGCAGTAACCTAACAATTGATGTTTTGATTGTATTGTTTCATATTAAACGTGAATAGTTTATTGTTTTAATATCTTTTCTGTATTTGTATTGCGAAAGTAGTATTGTCAAGTTTGCTTTTACCTGAGTGAGTTTTGTTTCGATTGAGTGAAAATGATAAAAAAATATTAGATTGTTTTCAATTTTATTTTTAGTTGAGCGAAAAAATTTGAAAAAATCTTTAAACCTTAATTTAGGAGAACGATGGATCAATTGATGTTATTTGATTTGTGCTGAGTTTGGAAGTTTGGAAGTGATCTATTGATGTTATTTGATTTGTGCTGTGTTTGGAAGTGATCTATTTTTGACAATTGTTTGACTAAATATTATATGAAGTGTGTTTTCTTTTGTAGAGGTAATAGGTGTACAATGACAAATAAAAATGTTTTAAATTTTTTTTATTGATAATTATTTGAAATATCAAGTTTTCTAGTTTGTTTGTGAATAATCTCTTAAATGTAAAGACAAGATGATTATCGAGATATATTGGAGTATGAAAAATTAGAGAAGATGATCGTGTTGATTTGGAAAAGAAGATAATAATGGTTGTATCTACATCCATCGATGTATATGTTGAATGGATAAGAAGAAAGTTACACATAATCTTAGTTTTCTTTCATGATGGGTAAGAAGAAAGTTACATAATCTTAGTTTTCTTTCACGATTAGGCTCATCCCTTATAACTACGTATAAAATTGAAAATATTGAAATCATTTAGAATGGTTAGAAAGAAATATTAATAAAGTTAAAAAGTTACGAAAAATGTTTCACAACCCACAAGGTTTAATTTAATTTATTCTGATAATATAAATATTTAATTAAATTCTAATATTATTTTGATGATAACTATAATATTGTAAATTTTAAATATTTTTAATGGGTTAACAAATTTTAAAATACTAATGATATTTTATATTAATATAAATGAAAATTATATTATTTAATTTTAGTTTAAAAATTTTAGTTCTTTTAAATTATAATTTATAGTGAATAATTAAAGATTTATTTTAATAAGTATTCAATATTTATATTTCAAATAATTAATGTTTATGAAAATAAGTATAATTTGAAAAATAGATATAATAATTAATTTTGATCGTATATATTATAAGTGTTTTCTTTAATAGAAATTAAAATTTATAATAATTTTTTATTTTAATGAATAATTTATAGTATTTTTTATTTTATCATTTTTATTTTTATAATATATATATATAAACTAATTAAAAATTAAGGAAGAATAAAGGTATAGATGATAAAAAAAATTAATTTTATCTTAAAATTTAAAAATAATAATTAAATTAAAAAAATTAAAAAAATTTATAAATAAAATTATAAATTTAAATTTATTAACATGAGAAGTTCTACTAATACTAGTAACTTCATTGATAAAGTCTTCACCATTTCCTTTGGATGCATTCAATATCTTTATAGCCACAGGGAAACCATTTTGCATCTCTCTTTTGTATACAGCACCAAAATTACCTTCACCCAGTTGAACTTTGAAAGAGTTGGTCATTTTCTTGACTTCTGAAATTTGTATCTTTTTAGAGTTTGAGCTCCATGATTTTTAAGGAATGCTTCAATATTTTTACTAGTTTTTGAAGTCAACCCAAAATGTCCTTTCCAGATTGATGATGACTTGTATCTTAGATAGAAAAATGCTATACATATCAACGCAATTGCAATTGCTACAGAACCTGCGACACCTGTTAGCAGATTCAATAGTAGGAGCAACAGTGAACATTTGCTATACAAGGAATGTTGTCAATTCACTCTAACAACCTCTTTCTATGATATATTCTTCTGTCACTTAAATTTATTCTGAACTACAAAATCATGATTGAGACTTAAGACAAATTTTTGCTTCCCAATAATTTTAAACTAATAATAAGGAGTATGTTATTAGAATTTTAATTAGTAAGGTTGAAATCAAAAGGAGTGTTAGAGAGTAGTTCTGTCAGAGTGTTCCCATACTTAAGCTTTTCCTATATAATGAGTGGCAATGATTCCTTCCACAAGATCAGATTCTAATGATACATGTCAAAAATATTAAAAGAACCAACAAAATATAAGAAGGAGTTATATTTATTACCTATAAAAATGAATTTCATCCTTTTGTTCCATTTAGTGCCTGCAACTGCGACAGCACCTACTGAGAGCAATGAGTCAGACACTTGAGTATTTACTGGATTGAAACATATTACCTTACTATACATACTTCAAGTGCTCAATCCTCGATTATAAATTTATATTCAAACTAAAATATATAAAATAGAATAAATTTCTAATAGAAAAATCAAACCATGTCAACAGGAAATAGAATAACACTAACTTATGTTTTGAAGAAACTAATCATGATTATCCAATTTAAATAGTTGTTTCATCTACAATTTTTGGTTCAAAATCTATTGCTTAAAAACATTTAGGTATAACTTAAATGAGACAACAATAACACCAATTCATAGAACAAACATGACAATATCAAGGGTTATAAAGATTTGTTGGATTTTTAGTTTTAGAAGTTAATATCTCTGTCTGTCTATTACATTTTTTTCTCTAACAAAGTAAAAAAAAGACATCATTGTCAGTGTTTTTTTTTCTCAATGTTTTCATGCATATTAAATATACCAATAGAGAAAAGAAGAAAACTAAGAATGGAAACAGCAGATCATGAATAGCTGGAGAGAAAATTCAGGGAACGTTGGATTTAACCAAAGTGAATCTGTGTAAAGAAGAAACCACTTAAAATACTTGTAGGGACCATTAGAGAATCAAACACAGAAAGACTTGAAAAAGTATAAAACAAACCTAACTTTTTAGCTTCTGAAAGTGTTTAATTGGGACACTAATATTTGGAAATCAATCTCAACATACCCATTATACATGTCGAAGGTAGTTTTTTCAGATTCCAACACTATTGATGAACAGGAATTACATGGCACCTGAACTGTTCTTAGTCCAATCAATCTTTTCATCCTAAAGTGTTAACGTGTTGAGTGTATGATATTTATACTCAATGTACAGGTTTTTATAAAGAATTTTTTTGAACGCAGTTTACTTATACTGAGTGCGATCCACTAGCCACAAATATAACACTTTCAATGGATTATAAATGTTCATGGATGTCTTAAAAAAAAAAAGTATTCATATATTATTTTAAAAAAAATTGTGATGGACTGTTTTCTCTATTGCCCAACAGCTGTTGAAACGTCCAAGTTGAAAGATAAAGTTGAAAGATACCACAAATAATGCCTACATTATAACATGTCAATGATAAAGTTGAAAGATACCACAAATTTCTCTGCCGCAGGAAAGAAGCCAAGAAGGGACCAGATCAATTGAAGAAGCATAATTGACACTTCAATCTCCAATTTAGTTATTGAGTAAATTTGGGTTAGAAAGACTTTTTTTAGTAATATGAATCATTATTAATTATTTTCCTTTTGATTATCATATTATATTTGTCCTACTAAGGGCTTGTAAAGTACACAACAAGTTGTCTCATGCAGATTGAAAATAGCTTCTTTGACTAACAAATTCTTTACTTCAAATGCCATCTGATCTGATGTTACTGTGAGTCTGAGTAAATCTTTATGTTTTCCTACCCTGTATTACCTACACTTATCTGCTGTTTAAAACTTTGATTATGTCGAACCTACTTCAAAAATCTTCTATTGATATTGTTATTTAATCATGGAACCAAAACTATTATGGTAATGTGGCCATGCATCTACTCTGGCAACCATCTGAGAGATATTAAGGGGCTAAAATAGTTTGTTTAAGAAAACTTTTTTTTTTTTCCTAATTTTCTGATACATGTTATTACAATTTTATGAGAAAGCTATAAATATTGTTTTTGAGAATTGTCACATTTGTAAGCACTTCTCTTGATAATTTGATCACCCTCAAGAAGTTACGTTTGAGCACATCATGTTGTTTCGTGATTGCTGAAATTTATGGAAACAGAAAAACACTGCATCAGTGAAGGTAGAATGGTGATTTGATGTTTCAACAAGAAGCCTAGTTCATCATATTTACACTTTACATGTGAGCCTGGCATCTTCAGTGATAAGCCTAATATAATCCATCCATTATTATCTCGTATGTGTACATTAGATAAGGGAATCAAAGTGCTTGTTAGAAGAACTACAACTACTGAATAACTATTAATACCAACAAAAATCTTCATTTTGCTAATTGGGTTGCTCGTAACTCCACAATTGTCCATTGCTAGTTCTTACTTTGTCCGTCAATGGTACAATATATAACACTTTATATACCTTCTTCCAACCTAAGAAAAACCAAAATTAAATTTTCTTAATAAGTTCACTTGTAGCAATTCATTGATTTTATATATTTTAATATGTAATCGAAGAGTGTTAACCTAAAAGAAGAAAAAGAGTGCAACAAAGAAGTGTAACTGATTTCATAGTAGTCAGCCACTTTGATCTCACCTATAGCTAGCTTTTCCATTCAAATTGTTGGCATAATTGTGAGGTATACATTGTTTCAAAATGAATAAAAAGTACAACATATACTGAGGGATTTGTTCTAGAAAATAAGTTGTAAGATCTACACAGACTGCAAAGAGCTAGTGGTCCATTCTGGCACCGATCTGATGGGAGAAGAAAAAGTATGTTTTGGGGGCATTTCTTGGGAATTCATGTTGCCTTCCAGCATATCTATTACTCTACTCATAGTAGGTCTATCCTTTGGAAACGTTTGAATGCACCATAAACTAACTACAATCATTCTCCTTTCTATCTCTTTTTCTCCTGTGGTTATCACCCCATCAGTTCTCAAATCTTCCTCTTGTTCTAGCTTGCGGTATATCCAATCTGGGAAGTACTCACTTGTTTGAGTAGCTTCTACATTAACATTGTTCCTCACTCCCACCATTTCTAGTAGCATCATTCCATAACTGTAGACATCAGATTTTTGTGAAACTCCACCAAGATGTTTGTTACACAATTCTGGAGCTACATATCCTACTGTCCCTCTAGCATCTGACATAAGAATAGTGCTTTCTTTCGCAGGACAAAGTTTTGCAAGCCCAAAATCTGATATCTTGGGACAAAAGTCCTCATCCAAAAGAATGTTATGTGGCTTTATGTCAAAATGTAAAATTCGAGTGTTGCATCCCTTGTGCAAGTACTCTAGTCCTTGAGCAATCCCTTTGGCAATTTGCAACAAATTATTCCAACTCAAGGATGGAGTGGTTTCAAATCCCTTATTACTTATAAACTTGTCCAGGGAACCATTAGGCATGTATTCATAAATAAGAGCTTTCTTGTTTCCTTCCACACAGAATCCAAGAAGTTGGACAACATTAACATGAGAAGTTCTACTGATGCTGGCAACCTCATTGATAAAGTCTTTGCCATTTCCTTTTAATGAGCTTAATATCTTTACCGCCACAGGATAACCATCGAGTATCTCTCCTTTGTATACAACACCAAAACCACCTTCACCCAGTTTAACTGTGAAGTTGTTGGTCATTTTCTTGACTTCTGAAAATTTATATATCTTTTGTGCTAGAGTTCCATGATTTTTTAAGAATACTTCAATATCTTGGTCACTAGTCATCTTAGATTTTACCTTTCTTGTTGATGACATACATTTACTACAGCCTATTATGAGGCATACCATTAATACTCCCATTGCTGTACTTGCAACACCTGTTAATTGATATATTAGAAGAGTTAGGGGTTTAGAAACATTTAAATTTCCTTCAACAAGTTAATATTTATTACTTTTTAAAACGAGCTTGAAAAACAAAACTCACGATCACCCATCCATTTTTCTTGGTCTTTTATTTTATTTTTAAGTTATTCATGACTAACTAAATCTTCGTAAAATTTTATATAATCAAGAAACTTTCTTAGATTAATTATTAATTAATTGAAGTTTTAATAGATTAAAATTCTTATAAGCTATTTATTTAAAATAAAATATCATTTATTGAAAAATACTTACTGTCTTAGCATTTTTAAACGAAAAATAAGTTATTCTATTAAGTTGGTAAGATATTAAGATTTAATTATTAAAATTTTAAATAAATTGAAATTTGATTTGAGATAAAATTGAAAAAAAATGAATATGAAAAAATTCATAAATTTACTATCATAAATTTTAATAAATTGAATATAAGGAAGATTCATAAATTTATTATCATAAATAAATTTTAAGGTAGAAAATAAAATTATATTTTCTTATATAATTACTATTTAGATTAACTTATAATATGAATAATAATGAAAAAATATATTTAATAATTTAGAAAATGAGATAATAAAATCTAATCCTAATATTATCTATCTTATATATTTTTATCTAATCTTTTTTTTCTGTTCAAAATATTAAAAATATTATAGTGTTTAGTTTAAATTGATTTTCCTTCAATTTCATGTTATATAATTTCTTTTCTTCTTTTATCATTTATTGTATGTTTAGTAATATAAAGTCATTATAGTTATTAATATTACTACAAATCCTTATAATTTAACACTTTTATTTCTTTTAAATTTACTAATAACAATGGTTTTTTCGTCATAAAGTAAAAAATAGTGTATACATAAAACATGATGAAACAAGTATGAAAGGAAATTTGATTATTACCTAAGATGATTTTTAAAGGGATATTGCTACCTGCAACAACATTAAGTAGAATGAAAGCAAGTCAAGAAAAATATCACAGGAATGAACACATACATTAAAAGCTTAAATGATTATCATGTGGGTGATATAGTGTTTGTTGCTGGTCATGATAAATTAATATTACTTTTATTATATACATATTTTATAACCTACATTTTTTTACAGTATATATTTTTATTTGAATAAGTTTTAAATTTGTATTTCTTTTATATATAATTTTTTTATCATCGTCAAAGACAAGTATTTTTTTTTAAATAAATTCTGTAAATTATTACTACAAAAAAATAATAGAAAATACCATAAAAATTATTTTTATGAAATTATTTTTTTAATATAAAAAAATATAAACAGTTATAAAATATATGGGTAAATTTATTAACTTATCATTGTTGTCTATATTACTTTAATACAAATGATAATATTGTAAAGAAGGAAACAACTGATAATAATGTGAAAAAGATCTTAACCTTTAATTAAATAGCATACTGGTAAACCTTTAACTTAAAAACCAAGTAATGAATAGTTTGGGATCTTACAGTAATTTGCTTATTGACAGGGTCAAAGCTGGACATTAATGGATCTAATGATAGTGAAGACTTGGAAAAGTGTGCAGTCAACAACTCATATTTATGAAGGAACACGTTTTTTCTATTTTTGTCTAAACACTAGACATGTATTTATTAGATTCCAAACAATGAAAGTACTTCAAAAATAAAATATTAAGTTGTCTCAAAAACAAAACTTTATTTAAGTGGAATTAGAAATGTACTGCATAAACCAATTACCTATGGCGTTCGTAGGATCAATGTCCCCAAGTTAGAACAATTAATACCAATACCAAACCCCAAGCTTTACGTGGACTTGGTGGGGGAAAAAAAGATAATTTTTCAAAAGAAACGTAATTAAAATAAATATGAAGTGTTGATTGGTAAGTTTGTGGTGGAAAAGGAAAATTTCAGGAAGGGAGTAATGTGGGTTGGTCCAGTTGCAGCTGTTCCCATACTGGAACGGAGATGGATGGTTCATGTTCAAATAGAAAGTATATTGTGGCATCAAATGTATTGGTTAAATGATAGCAGAAGATTAAAGAGCATGGATGGGAATTGAGCACCTAAGAAGAGGATTTTGTTACAATAATAAGCTATGAGAATGAAAAAGAAGAGGAATAGAAGACATACTTTTTTTGGAACAGCTTTCATGTGAGCAATAGCTGCATGAAACTACATATTCATCAATAACATCTTTCCAGCAGCTTTCGTTATTTGCGCTGCATATTTTGCAATATTGAGGAACATCATAGTAGACCTCAAACCCATCACTGACAGCTTCTCCCACAGCTTTAATTTCATCACCAATATAATCATAAGCGTCGAGAGGAGCTGAAATGGGCACGTGCAAACTTTGCTTGCAATCCTCCTTAAGCTTTGGGTATTTCTCGACCATCTCATTCTCCTTGGATCCCTCCTCAAAATAATAGACAACATCCCCGCACTTATACTTGCGATTTGAAGGGAAATCTGGGATGTCATCAGGACAAGCATCGAAGAATATGGTGATGTTGTGCACTGAGGAGGAATACCGGAACAGATTGTTGTTCAAATTCTCGTAAACGTAAAAAAATTCAGGAGAACAAACATCTTTGTTGACAGGGTGTGTTAGCATGACTTTCATGGTGTGATTGTTGTCATGGATCTCCTTCACTGTGAAATTTTGAGATTGAATTGGACTATTAGCATGATGAGTAAAGCAGCTGAGCTGGAATGGGTCACCGCCAGTGCATGATGGGCCGTGGTCCCAGAAAGGATAGAAGATGGCGGAAACGTTGATGGAGCAGGTGTATAACTGCGGTTCACATGTGGGTGGTGGTGGTGGCGGCTGAGAGTGGGAGTGTGGGAAAGTGATTAACAAGAAGCAAGAGACGATGAGGAGGGAGGGAAGGAGGTTGTTGTGGATATCGCCATGCTTATCTTCCATTCTTTCAATTCTTTGCAGTGCCCTCAGAAGCCTCTCATCTTAAAGCAGCATATGATATGAATAAAGCAAAGAGTCCTCCCACGAAACTACCACCTTCTTTCCCCTTCTCCTCACACTTTCTCCACTCTAAAACAAATTAGAATTCAAAATTCGGAAAAGACGACCCAGTTTCCTACCCAATTCACACTCCTCTATTTCATTTAATCAATTAAGTTTATCAATATTCAACTTCATAAAAAAAATTAATTTAAAAACTGAAAAAATAATATTACGAAAGAAGATTTTTAAATACTAAAATCCATTTTGAATTTGGATTCTTATATCCATTATTCAGAAAGAATTTTTCACTATTTTCAGATAACTGAAATTGAATAAAAAATATAGTTATGACAGTTGATGAATGTGGGAATTTGCTAAATTCAAGTGCATGATAGAGATAACATTATTAATTATTATGAGTTATTTTGTTATAAATTTATTATTTAACATATTATATATATATATATATATTATAGCTCAATATGCATTAATAAATATTATTTATTATTTTTTCCTTAAATTATCTTATATAACACTGTTAAAATATATGTTATACTAAAATACAAATTATATAATGTTTGTTTATTGTGTAAGAAATTCATAAGTGATAATCAATTAATTTAAAATTTTTAAATATAAATTTTTCATATTAGGTTTGTCAAATTTATCTATTTCTTTTCCTAATAGTTGAACTATTTTTCATAAAATTATAAGTATCTTTGTTCAGATATCATAAACTTAATTTATGTTGTAATTAAATATCAATTTTGTAATTTTCTAAATTTTTTCTTTACAATAAAATTTATTATTTATTCTTATATGTGACCTTTATTATGATCTTTATTGTTTTTAAATCTTTCTTAAAAAAAATATTTTTCATGTCAAGTAAATAAAACTTACGATGAAAAAAAAAATTATATTTTACTATCATAATAATATTTTAAAATATGATAAATTATATAAAAGAAAATATATTATCTTCTCTTTTTCATACATATTATCATTGTAATTGATGTGTTCTTAACATTTTTTTATTACACCTTAAATTATAAATATTAAATACAATTTTTATTAAGTATGGTGAATTTATACAACAATAATTACATAAAAAAATGAAAATTCTAATTAATTTAACTTATAGTGTTTTTTTCGTGTGAATAAATTGAATGACTTTACTGTGTTATATATATATATAAACCAACAATATTTTAACATATAAAATTTAAATTTACATAAAATCTCTTCTTTAAATTTATATTAAATATCTTCTTAAATAAATATATTTTATATTTTGAAATATTAATTGGTTGAATGATTTTTTCAATAAATAAAATATGTTTATATTTTATTAGAACAATTTTTTTTTTAAATATTTTTAATTGATATATGTAAGTTTTTTAATATAATATTTATATATATTTAGAATAAAATAATATTGATATTTTTTTTATTTAATAAAGTAACATCTAATTAAGATCATACATAATTATAATTTTTTATAGGAATATATGAAAAAAAAATATTTATTAGAATTATAAAATAATTAATATTATTTTTTTTAAAATATATTTTATAAAAATAGAGGAGGAAGGATAATAAGTTAATTTTTTATTATTTTTTAACAGCTAATTTTTATTAATGGTTTAAATAGATAATGAATATTTAAATTTATGATTTATTTGTTTTATGTGTTTAATTGTAATTTAGTTTGGATTAATTATAAAAGTTTTAAAAATTATAAAACATTTTTAAAATTATTATATATTTTATAATAAAAAACCATTAAATATAAATATATTTTATTATTTTATTTTTATAATTATTAATTTCTTTATTATTTTGTTTATTTTTATATTTATAAATAAATTATATAATTTTATAAATAAAATTATAATACAATTTTATGATATATTTCATATATATATATATATATATATAATTTTATATTTAAATATAATAAATAATTTATTTAAGGAAAGATATGATGATGTAATTTAAGAAAAAATATATTAAAAAATATAAAATAAATTCAGTTTTAATTTATTTTTAATTTTTCTTTTATCTATTTTTAATTATATATATATATATATATTGGGCTGAAATAAAAATACTGAACAAAACATAACAATGTTGTTAGTGCAAAGGTTAAGGTTTCCTTCCATTCCCAAGTTTCCTCCTTTTCTTCCAAACCCTACTTTCCTCTTTTCCTTTCACTCTCAGTCCCCATTACTTGATGATGATGATGACAGAGTTTACGGAGCTGTCTCTCAATTCAATCGCATGCTTCGAATGCGTCATGTTCCTCCCATCCTCGAATTTAACAAGATTTTTGGATCTCTTGTGAAGATGAAGCACTTCGATACTTCTATTTCTCTTTCTAAGCAAATGGAATTCAAGGGAATTCAACCTGATCTTGTAACTTTGAATATTCTCATCAATTGTTTCTGTCCATTGGAACAAATGACTTTCGCATTCTCTGTATTTGCCAAGATTCTAAAATTAGGTTATCACCCAAGTACCATAACCTTCAATACGCTCATGAGAGGTCTCTGCGATAAAGGTGAAGTTAAGAAAGCACTCAACTTTCATGATAAGGTGGTAGCACAAGGATTTCGGCTCAACTAAGTTACTTACGGGACTTTGATCAATGGGTTATGCAAAATAGGAGAAACCAAAGCTGCCATCCAATTGCTCAGAATAATTGAAGGCCAATCAATTAAGAATGATTGCCAAGGGAATTTCTCCTACTATTCTAACTTACAATACTTATGGCTCTTGCATTATGGATAAGTTGCATGAAGCAATGAGTTTCGTAAATGAAATGGTATCGAATAACATCAGACCAGATGTATATACTTATAATATACTAATTGATGCATTATGTAAAGGAGGAAGGTTGAAAGAAGCCAAGAATGTGTTAGCAGTGATGCTGAAAGCTTGTGTGAAACCAGACTATCGTAGCTATAATAGTTTAATGGACGGGTATTTCTTAGTTAATGAGATAAAGAATGCGGAACATGTATTCATTGTTATGACCCAAATGGGATTAACTCCTTCTGTTTATAGCTACAATATCATGATTAATGGATTATGTAAGAATGAAAGGATAGATGAGGCTATGAATCTCTTTAAGGAGTTGCAAAGGAGAAGTACTGTTATTGATATAGTGACTTATAATTCTCTTATTGATGGTTTATGCAAATCTGGGAGAATCTCAGATGCTTGTGATGTTATTGATGAGATGTATGATAGAACTATACAAGCAGATATAATCACATACAATTGTTTACTACACGCATTATGCAAAATCAATTATCTGGACAGAGCAATTGAATTATTCAGGAAAATGATAGAGAAGGGAATTGATCCATCTAAATACACTTACGGTATACTTATTGATGGAATGTGTAAAGGGAGAAGGCTTGATGAGGCATTGGAGTTATGGTTAAAAATGGAAAACAGTTATTGCATGCCTGATGCTATAACTTTCGAAATAATTATCCGCGGATTATCTGAAAAGAATGAAATTGACAAGGCAGAGTATTTTTTTTCGGAAATGATCAGGAGAGGCTTGTTGAATAAGTTCTGATACTTCATTTACATATTAAGTGAATTTTAGTATTTTTATTTAAATCTTGTATTTATTTTTATCAGAGAAAATGAAATATGGAATAATATTAATATTTTTATGTAAATCTCATATATTTTTATTATTAGTTTTTTTTCTAAATAACATCTTAAATGTTAGATTTTTTATAATAAAAATTAATTATAAATAATATTAAAATATGTAAAATTAAAATTTATAAAAAGTACTTGCTTTTCTTCTGTTAATAAATATAAAAAATTATTTTAAAAACATTTTTTTATTAACCTTAATTTTTTCAAAAAATATATTTTTATTTATTATTATTAAATAAAGTGTAGAAATAATTATTAAAGAAACATATAATATAATAAAAAAAATTAATTTATTTATTTTTAAATTATTAAGAAATAAGATTATAGAAAATAAATAAAAATTAAAACTTGGGATTATAATTCTTATCCGTTTTCACAACTCTTTTATTAATAACTAAAAACAAACAGAGAAGTCATCACTCATAACATCCTCTATGAGATGCAGAAAACTACACAAAACTAATCCAAACACCACTCAGAGAAACAGACCAGATGGTATAGAAGGAATAAAATTAAAACAGAGGGGGAGTTTTTGAGTAGGAATTGCAGTTGCAGCATTCTATGTAATATAAATATGTTCCACTCTTGATTATAGACTTAAATGAATGTACTCAAATATACAAATTTCTTCTTCTGTGTACAGCCTAATAAAATCAAAGATAAAATTACTTATTATATATAAATATATAAATATATAAATATATATATATATATATATATATATTTTAATTTGTTAACCAACAATAATATATACGTAGGATTTGTTATGCATATTCTAGATTCTTAATAGTAATTTACTTATTCTTCTACTTTCTAGATCATATTAATTGTAAAAAAATTAAACCAATAAAAGAAAAATAGTTCGGAAACTATTTTCATTTTATTACCTACATAAATTTAAAATCAACTATAAAAATGGAAATACTTAAAATAAAAATTTAATATATAAGACATTAAAATTTAATTTATAAAAGGACGAATTAAAGTTGCGAACAGGACACAATAGCATCTTAATATATAAAGATCAGTAATCTAGAAAATTTTAAAGATAAAAAAAACAAAATGAAATGCTCATGATTAACATTAAATATATATTCCTAGGAACATCTAAATTTAATAAATCTCGATAATCAAATAAGACGTTATTCAAATTTAAGCAGTTATTGTCATCAAATACCCAGTGTAACATCCACCTCATTTATTACTTGTCTTCTCTGTAAAGACCTTCAACAAATGTGATGTAAGGGTAGGGGTGTTCGCGGTGCGGTTTGGTCTGGTTGAGTTTGAAATAAAAAAAAATCTGAACCAAACCAAACCAATTTAGTGGTTTAGTTTGAATCGGTTTTTACGGTTTTTGCAATTTTTTTTTAATTTTTAAATTTTATTTTTTTTATTAATAATTGACTATTTTTATCTTTTTAAATAATAAACTAATAAAAATATATCATTGAATAGAAGAAATATATCTTTTTAACCATCAAATCATATATTATTTTAACTTAATTCACTATCTATCAGTTACTATACACTAAGGTAATCAGTTACCAAATCATATTATAAGTAAGTGGTATCTATCAGGTATAGTCTCATTATTCTATTTACTCTAAAACCCTATTGATCTCTTACTGACTTGAGCCGTCGCAGTGCAATCACAGGTACTCCCTCCATTCGATCTACTTCCGGCCATGATACTAGAAGAATCGAAGACGTTCGAGAGGTACTCGGCCCTTGTAAGAATAATAATATTTGACCAAACCACTAACAAGAATACATAAAAAAATTTCAAGTAGATCAATTGTCAAATGTCAATAATTACAACCTGTAAAAAATAAAACACGATTAGTTAAATTCAAATTGCAACATTTCTTAATAATTTCGGTTCGGTTCAGTTCGGTTTTGAAATGCCAAACTGCAAATCGAACCAAACTGCGTGGTTCTGAAAAAAAAAATTTAAAATGATCCAAAAATTTACGATTTTAATCGATTTACGATTTTTTAGATCGGTTTTCAATTTTCTTTTTGATCGGTTCGGTTGTGAACACCCTTATATAACGATAACAAAAACCACCTAATACTTCACATTCTCTTCTACAACACACATTCATTCCTTGTCTTCCCTGTAAAGCCAGAATTAAAGAAAACTATAAACATTCTTTAATGGAAGAGGACGACGAAATGAGATTGAATTCAAAAACTCCAAATGCATCAAAAACCTCTCAAAATTCATCCATATAATTAGAATTTTAATTAGTAAGAATGAAATCAAAAGAAGTGTTAGAGAGTAGCTCTGTCTGAATTAGTACATAACATCACATTACAAAAGTTGCTTGAAACACGTGGTTATTTTGTGGTTGGTAAATAGGCTTGGTTTCGCCATTTGCTTTGTATATATACATTAGAAAGTTGAGAGTCCTGAGATATATATAATATAAATAAACCTTCTGTTTAACAAAAATTAACACATGTTATTACTTACAGTGAAATATAATTACTAAGTTTAAATGGCTTAAAGAATGTTTAGACAGAGATTTTCTAAATATTCTAGAAAAAATATTGTCAAATTACAAATTTGCTAGATCTACGAAGATTGCAAAGAACTGGTGCTAAATTCTGGCACAGATCGAGTAGGAGAAGAAAGAATAGGTTTTGGGGGTATTTCTAAGAAATTAATGTTGCCTTCAAGCATATCTATTACTTTACTTATCATAGGTCTATCTTGTGGAATCGTTTGAACACACCATAAACCCACTACAGTCATTCTCCTTGCAATCTCTTTTTCTTCTGTGGCCATCTCTGCATCAGTTCTCAAATCTCCACCCTGCTCTAGCCTATTGTATATCCAATCTGGAAAGTATACCTCACTTGTGTCACCAGCTTCCCCATCAATATTTTTCCTCACACCCACCATTTCTAACAACAGCATTCCATAGCTATAAACATCTGATTTGTGTGATATTCCACCAAAATTTCTGTTGCACACTTCTGGAGCTACATATCCTATTGTTCCTCTAGCATCTGACATGGAAATAATGCTCTCTCTCCTGGGACAAAGCTTTGCCAGCCCAAAATCTGATATCTTAGGACAAAAGTTTTCATCCAAAAGAATGTTATGCGGTTTTATGTCAAAATGTAAAATTCGAGTCTTGCATCCCCTATGTAAGTACTCAAGTCCTCGAGCTATTCCTAGGCCAATTTGCCACAAATTATCCCAGCTCAAAGATGGAGTGGCTTCATGTCCCTTCTTGTAAATGAACTTGTCAAGGGAACCATTATGCATAAATTCATAAATGAGAGCTTTCTTAGTGCCTTCTAAACAAAATCCAACAAATGTGACAACATTAACATGAGAAGTCCTACTAATACTACCAACCTCGTTTATGAAGTCTTGGCCATTTCCTTTGGATGAATTCAACATCTTTACTGCCACTGGATAACCACTCGGTAGTTCTCCTTTATACACAACACCAAAACCACCTTCTCCCAGTTTAACTTTAAAGGAGTTTGTCATTTTCTTGACTTCTGAAAATTTATATCTCTTTTGTGCTAGAGATCCTCTATTTTTTAAGAATGCTTCAATATCTAAGTCATTCTTTCTGGTCAACCAATATTTTATTTGTGTCAATATATTGTTCTTACAGATACAACAGTAAATCACGATGAATGTTACGATTCCTCCCATCACCACGCCAACAGCTGTTAACACATATGTTAGGAAAATTACAATTCAATCAATGATATGTTACAACGAGAACATTAAATGTTGTGTTGATTTTTAAAATTTTTTATTGCTTATGCGTAATTTTCTAACAAATATGTTCTTGACAGAATGCAAAAATGCAAGTCTTGATTTATCAAAAGATAGTAGGCTTTGATAACTTTCTTTTTTCAAAAAATGAAAAATATATGTCTATTTCAAAATATTTTCTTATTATTCTTCATTGCTAGCTATTTTGAACATAAATTTAAATTTGATATCCCTAGATTGAACTAGAATAAAGTATGTAATAGCAGCTTTTGAGAAGAAAATTAACGATGAATATTCAAAACGAAATGATCAATTTTTGTTCTTATACATATGTATGCAATATTATTTGGTTATTATAATAATAATTATTATTATATTTTACTCTCTAAAGGAATTCTTATTTAAAGGGATGAATTCCAAATAAATTAACTAATTCAAACATTTACATTTTTATTATTGACAATCATATTGACGGATAAATAAAAGAATTATCACATGTATATAAAAAACATAATAAAACAGGAAATATGCAAATTTGATTTATTACCATAGATGATTTTCCTTGAAAAATTACCTGCAATAGTGAGACAAAAGACGACTCGTTAAACATAATATCATATATATGTGTACTAGAAGTAATAAATAAAAAAGAAAGAGATATTTTCACCAAAAAAACACATAATGAAAGAGAAATGCCAACTTAGGTAAAATATATTGTACTTTTGCCTTTTCTTTATTTTTTATCTTTAATCCAAATATATATATATATATATATATATATATATATATATATATATATAAGACTCAAGTGTACATTATAGCTAGAGAAAGGAACCAGTGAGAAAGTAGAGAAAGGAAACACCTAATAATTATAGCTAGGGTCCATTAGATAGAGAAGGAACCAGTGAGACTTTGAAAATTATGCAGTCAATCACAACTTCACAAGCTGTTTTCACACTCTGGTTAATTTGTTCTGCTATCTTTTCTTGTTCTCTGATCTCTTGAATTGGAAAACCGACATAATCTAGACATTGACATGCATGTGTATACCTTCAATAACTTTTTTTCTTTGTAGAAAAATAAATTTACATTATTCAATTAGTAGATGTAGAATTTTAACTTCTTTTTTTCTGTTTTCATCTGCATGAATAGAAGAGAAAGGAGAAAAGAGAAGATAGAAGCCATACTATTAACGGGATCAGTGTAGAGAACAGTATAGTTGACCCGAAAGCCGCTAGCCAAAGCTTGTTTCAGAAAATCTTCTCCACCCGTGCCATCATAAACAATGTCCACCGGAACTTGGACATGCTTCACGCATGTCTCAAGCCATGGAAACCCTTTCAGCAGCTCGTCTTCTGCACCATCAGAAAAGAGAGTGTTCTCGTGTCTGCACTTGATCGGCACAAAACTGTCGTCTATATAGCCTGGGGAGGAGCAGTTGTAGAAGATGGTAATGTTGAACACGAATGGAGCATACTGAAACAAGTTATGGCTCAAAGAAGTGTCCCCATATTGCGGAGAACAAACGTTTAGGGCAAGGTCTGGTCGCACCAGTTTCATGGTTTGAGCGGTGATGTTGATCTCCTTCACTGTAAAGTTTTGAGAGGCGATTTGGATTGAAGTGGTGGTGTTATCATCATGGCATCTGAGTTCGAATTCGACACCACGACCACATCGCTGGGACCGGTTTTGTCCCCAGAAAGGGTAAGAGATGTTAGACAGTTTTCCACAGTTGTAGGACTGGTCGTTACAACTGTATGTCGGTGGTTGAGAAGTGTGGCAAAGTGGTTAACAATAAGAACCACACTGTGAGTAGAGAGAGAAAGAGCATATGGATATGATTATGGTAATCCATCATTTCATTTCAAACACATATGATGGAGTTGAAGAGGGATGAATATATGACTATAAGATATATCTTTAAATATGATATGAGATTCTCAAAAATTTATAAGCTTCAAATAACCTTTTTAATGAAGTTTTTTACAAGAATTTCTAGGAAATGATGCAATGTTTCTTTCTTAGAACCAGACTCCACTCTGGAAACTACCATCTTGTTTCTTCGAATGGCTTGTCACGTGCCAAGGAGAAACTAACACTCTGTTTCCCCGAGTGTTCGTTCCTGCGATCAGATTAATCTTCTCTCTTTTTTTCCAATTATCAATTGTTAAGATTGTTTTTTAATGTGTTCAATATGAGAAATCAAATGTATGTGATATGATTTGGGTTTGATTACCATGTCTTAAATTGATGCTAGGAATAATACTTTAATAAAAAACATGTGTTCTTATAGATTTTACTCTTGATTCCTGATCTCATTTAACTGGAGGTGTAAAAGTAGTGTGATTAGATCAAAGTGGTTTTATGTCAAAGGATTGGGTTTAGCCTATCACTGAAGAATACGAACTTCTAATCTATGTTTGAATTATATTAAATCTAAGTAAAATACAAAGGATGAACAGTAAGATGTTCGAATCTCTAACCAATTTTACCATCATTTTTACTAATTTAATCTTCTGTCCATTTTACAAAATAACTTGAAAGATCTAATACATAAATTATTTGACTTCAACTAAGGAAGATTCTGACATTGATCAGGTGGGAGAAGAAAGCACAGGCTTTGGAGGCATTTCTAGGGAATTGATGTTGCCCTCTAGCATATCTATTACTTTGCTCATTGTAGGTCTATCCTTTGGAATAGTTTGAACACACCATAAACCTACCATAGTCATTCTCCTTGCTATCTCATTTTCTTCTGAAGCTATCACCCCATCAGGTCTCAAGTCACTGCCCTGTTCAAGTCTGCTGTATGCCCAATCTGGAAAGTATATCTCACTAGTCTGACTAGCTTCAGCATTAATATTTCTCCTCCCTCCCACCATTTCTAGTAACATCATTCCATAACTATAAACATCAGATTTATATGAAATTCTACCAAAATGTCTATTCCACACTTCTGGAGCTATATACCCAATTGTTCCTTTAGCATTTGACATGGAAACAGTGCTCTCTCTCCTTGCACAAAGCTTTGACAGTCCAAAATCTGATATTTTAGGACAAAGATTCTCATCCAAAAGAATGTTATGTGGTTTTATATCAAAATGTAAAATTCGAGTGTTACATCCCCTATGCAAGTACTCTAACCCCCGGGCTATCCCTATAGCAATTTGCCACAAATTATCCCAACTCAACGTTGGAATGGTTTTCAGTTCTTTATTGTAAATAAACTTGTCAAGTGAACCATTAGACATATATTCATAAATGAGAGCTTTCTTGTGACCTTCCAAATAGAATCCAATAAGAGTGACAATATTAACATGAGAAGTTCCACTGATGCTAGCAACCTCATTGATGAATTCTTTCCCATTTCCTTTTGATGAATTCAATAGCTTCACTGCCACTGGACAACCAGTAAGTTCTCCTTTGTACACACTTCCAAAACCACCTTGTCCCAGTTTAATATTGAAAGAGTTGGTCATTTTCTTGACATCTGAGTATTTATATCTTTTCAGAGCAAGAGCTTCATTATTTTCCAAGAATGATTCAATATCTCGATTCCTTTTTATCCCCATCCAAAATTTTACTCGTGATCCCATGTATTTACTGCAGAAAACTATGATGCATATCATGAATATCCCAATTATCACAGTTGCAATACCTGTTAATAAATTTGAATTCCTCTTAATAAATGAGCACAAGAAACAAAAATAAATAAGAACCTTAGTATTGTGAGCTAACTTAAGCTTGTTAATTTATAAAGTCTCTTTTCACTACCAAATGCTTAATTAATTAACAATGCTTGGAAATTCAACTGTAGATATGTTAAGTATATGAACACAGTAGTTCATTTTGTGATTGTTGATTTTGAAGGCTATTTTTTTCTTTCAACGGATAAGAGGTTACTTCCAGAAAAAGTAGAAATGCAAATGGAAAGTATTGATTCATCTTCAGAAGCAAAATATAGTATGTTGCTAGGTGTGATTATATTTTCAAAAATGGAAATTAGAATTTTATTCTCAAAAGCTTTCTTAAAATTTGTATAAAAGGTTTTTTTATACACAATAAATTGATTGATATTTTTATTATGGATAAATAAAAGATTTGGCAAATAAGTATACACGAAACAAATGATGAAATAAATTGAAAGGAATTTAATTTAATTACCTGATAAGATTATTTTCCATGATAAATTATGTTCACCTGCAACAATAAGCAGTTGGAGCAAAGAGGAAATACATTAAATTTCAATTAATTTTATTTTATACTATTTACTTTTTTTTTAATATTAATTGTTTGAATAAAATAATTTAAATGTATTAAATTTTATTTTTTTAATAGAGTGTTTTAACTTTTATCAAATATTACTAGTGATATTGATTGAAAAACAATTTTAGTAGACATCGAAAAAAATAACCACATCAAATTTCAAAATTATTTTATTAACATCCAAAAAAAATAATTTCCCTGACATTCTGATAAATAATCTCAACCATATTAAATAAAAAATAACTTCTAATATCAACTAAAAAATTCTAACTTACATCGATAAAAAAAATTCCTAGTTGCAGTATCAATCTTAAGAAAATACAAATTAAAAAAATTAGTTAAAAAATCCTCTTAACTTATATTTTTATTAATATTAATTGAAAAATAATTTCAATAAAAATTAATTAAAAATATCAATTAGTATCGATTAAAAAATTGTATTTGAAATTAGTTAAAAATTACGCTTCATATTAATAAAGAAAGTCCTAATTAATATCAACTTCCAAATAACATTGGTTTATATAAATAGAACAAATATTTTTCATTCATGATGGTTGAAAAATAACTACACGGTCAATTTTAACATGAAGGAACATAAATAAAAAAAATAACATCAAACGAATAATATCTCAACTTCGATTAAATTAAAGTTAACTTGAAAAATATATAAAATAATAGACATAATTAAAATAAGAGATAGTATAAAGAATTTTAAATTTTTACTTTCTTTCAGTATCAAATTATACTCTCATAAATTAATTTTTCTAATGTCACATTCAAAATTAATGCCTCTAATCGAAGTCAAGCTGTAAGGAAGAACCCTAATAATACTTGTAGGGCACAGCAAAGAAAATTTTGCAGTTCAACCACTAAATTTGGCTTTTGTGAAAACTCAGATCAACAAACGCGTTTTCCAAAATTTATGAATTATCAGTAAATATAAATTATAAATCTAATTTTCTCAATATTAACGAAGGTTATAATTGATTTAATAATATTATTAATCATTAAAATTTAAAGTCGAATATTATAAAAAATATTATAATTTATTAATAATTGATTCAATTTAAATTAATAACTTATAACTTAAATTTAATATATTAATTAATAATTTAATTTATATTTAACAATTTTACTAATAAAATTATGATATTTTATGAAAAATATTATAAATTTAATAAGATTTAATTTAGAATATTTTTTTATATATTATAATTCATATTTATTTTTAGTTCAATATTAATTTTTTTCTTATGAATCAATAATAAATAAATATATATAATGAGGATAGAAGACATACTTCTGGAGTGAGAACAGTGCAGGGCATTAGATCCATCAGGGCAATAATAACATGAAGAGGAATATGCAAAATCATGACTCCAGCATTCTCCTTCACTTCCCAGACATCTGGTGCAATCTTGAGAAACATCATATCTAAACTCAAATCCTCTATCAATAACTTCTATCAAATCACTGTATCCAACACCATCATCATAATAATGCAGAGGAGCCTCAGCTGGCACGTGCAAATGCTTTTTGCAACCCTGGCGGCTTAGATCCTCGTCTTCCACTACAAAATAAGACAAGACACCCCCGCATGTAAAGTTCTTTTCAAAAACATAAGGGTTGTCTGTGTTGCGGGGACAATCGTAGAATATGGTGATGTTGTACACTGAAGGAGAATACCGGAATGGATAAGGGTTCACATAAGTTTCCTCGAATTGTGCTGAACAGGAATTGAGGTCAAGGTTTCTGTGCACCACTCTCATGGTTTGAGTGTTGCTGTTGATCTCCTTCACTGTGAAATTTTGTCTGCCAATTCCAATTGAAGTTGTCTTGTGATCATTCTGGCAACTGAGCTCGAATATTTCTCCGCCGCCACATTGAGAGGGTCGGTTGTGTCCCCAGAAAGGATAGAAGATGTTGGAGAGGTTTCCACAGTTGTATGGCCTCTCTTTACAAACTGAAAAATCAAAACTGCAGAAGGATTCTGGCAAAGTGGTTAACAATAGCCAAGAACAGATGAAGAACATAGTTTTAAATTGTGATCGAAGTTTCACCGTGATCTTTAACATTATATGAAATCACGACTGAAGCAGTTGCATTGTGATTGTGATGCTACAGCAGTGACTCAAACTTTTGCATTACTGTTGCAATTGTGATTCTGGAGTGCAGTTTAAAACTGTGATTATATCATTGATATGATTATATCATTCGTTTTCCTCTCATCTTAAACAGAAAGGAAGTTTCTGAAGCAGTTCTTGGAAAATGATGCTCACGATTCTCACCACCATATGAATAAATTAAGAAAGAGTCCACACAAGAATCTACCACGCTCTTTCCACTTTCTCCCTTTGCATCCCCACCACCATACCATATATTAAATAAAATTTAAAATTTAAAACAGACCATGTTTAAAGAGAAGGTCTAAACTATATATCAATCAATAAAAGAGAGAAAAAAATTCGAACAGGTTAGCCACTAGAACATATAAAATCATCGTTCTTTTTCGTATATAAAGCAATAGATCCAGTTTCAGCTTCCTTTTTCTCTCAGTAGCTCTTATAGTTCCTCAAAACTATAGGTCTCCTAGAAATACTTTGCAAGGTCAATTTTCTATTATCCAACGAATTTGTAAGGTTTGAAATCAAAACAAAGACGCACCCAAACCAAAACTACAAATTTGGAAAGCTAAAAGCAAACAAGGTATATCACATTACAGATGTTATTTTAGAACACATGATACTGTTTTGTGATTGCTAACATCTGGTAATAGAACAACACAACATATCCAGGAGGCAGGAGCCATGCCCATCATTCACATGATCCTTAAAATGAGCCTGGCACCTCTAAGCTAAGCCACATTTGATTCCTCCACATTGCTTATACTAGATTGTATATAGTATATACATGCAGCAAAAACTCAAAATACCTTTCTTTTCTTTTAGCATGGACACATCATTCAGGCTCACCACTTACAAGCATGTATAAGTTTTATGAATCACACAAAGAACTTATACATATTTGTCTGTAGCTGCCTACATATTATATACTGTACATTTGCAGCAACTTTTGATACTCCTAATTCTGCCTTGTGGCCCCATCAACATCAACAGAGCTAGAACATGAAGCGGTTATGTTTCCATCTGTTTGTGTTCCTGAGAAACTGAAAGGAAAGCCATTAGCAAACGGTGCTGGGCTATAGGCTTGATTCAGTGGCCAGTCGCAGCATCCCATTTGGGTGTTGTTGTTTGCAACATAGCTCGCAGATTTGTCACTGTAATACTGATTCTGATCATATGGGACTACTGATGCAGCAGTTTCATCACCTATAGTTATTATGTTCAGGTAAAAGTCAGTTACTGTGGCTGAATCCAAATAATGTTCACTTCAGTGTTATTTAAAATGGAATTAGTTATTTGTCATATACAGAATTTGAAATTTTGGCAATATGGAATAAGAGGGAACTGTATTCTATAAGTTTATATTTGAATCAATTTGCTTTCATTTTTTTTCCTATAAATTTCAACTAATAATAAAGTGTGTTAAGAAAATTGGTAAGTCATCTCCAATAGTAAACTAGTGTCAGAAATAAGGATTTCTTGTAATGAATTTTTACCACTTAGACCTCGCAGGCATAGCTGCTAAGTGTAGAACTATTGTTCTTTTATTAGAACTGAGTTCTTACCATTAATAAAATAAATATCCCAACAATATAAAGAATACAGTTTATTGCCTGTGGAACCTATTTTAAGTTCTTCAACTAAAGACTCTGCTACTGATAAAGATGAAATTTGTTCAAGTTCTTAAATTCTATATAGCTCAATAAAAAAATATAAGAATTCAGAAACAAATTTTCTATTATCTAATATATATAATTCAGCATAGACACACAAACAACCTAGGTTAAAGGAAGGTACCTTGGGTTAACACAGCAATGTTATCATTCAGAACCCCATCTATCTCCTCCAAGGTATGCCATCTCACATATGCTTCTTTCACCAATTTGTCTATATAGGCCTGCAGGTTTCAATAGCATAAAGGTCTAAACCAGAATAAATTTAGGGAACAATTGAGTTCATGAGAGTAGATGATTCATTGTACCTTATTCAAATGGCTCATAGGATCTCTGTTGGAAAATGTCTGTCCATTGACATCAGCTCTAATTAATTTGCATATTGGATCCAGAAAAATAGTAAACTGTGGTCCTCTATAAATGTACAACTTGCTCCCCATCTCACAAGTCATTGCATGCTTGATTGTGACTTCCCACATTTTATCAGACATCCCCATTCCCAAAATCTGGTTGCAAAACATTCAACCAAAAATAATTAATTTCATACAGTTACTTCATAAATAAAATTTAATTTTTTTGTGACTGATAAAAAGTATATGATGCAAAGATACATACTTTTCTTAGCTTGAGAGTGTCCACAACTGCTAGTTTAAGAAATTCTTGAACTGTTTTTATGCCCTGGGATGACAATTTTCTGTGGAAAGCTCCATCTTTACCAATCTTTTCCAGGCGCCACACTTCGTCATGAAGCATTGGAGGGTGGTGTTTCTTGTACACTTCAAAAGTATAAAACCAAAGTTAATAAGAAATAGAATATGAATATAAATTTCTTTCGTACATGAAGAAGTTTTAGATACAACTAAAGATGAAAAATAACTCTAAGTTAAACTAATACGAATACAATATTATTCTTACTATTTCAAAAAAATGACCCCTCTAGAAAGTCCTCACTGATAAATTAAGAAATTTACCACTAGACTCGTGGTTGACCTGGTTTCTTTTAAAGTTGAAACCATTGACTTGAAATTCATTTACAATCATCAATTTGCCAAAAAGAAAGTAGAAACCAGTATCAATAATTTTCAACAGAAATTAATGTCACAATTATTTTGGCATCAATAAAGTGGATTTTCTTGATTTCAGACCTATGATAGCATTTGGTGGGACCCTTCAGCATCTAACATTGTACTTGACCAACTGTCACTTTTCGATTGTCACAAAAGAATGTCCAAACAACACAGAAGAAACAAAAGTATTGGGTTGACCATAACTATTATAAAGGGTGTGACATTAACAACTGTGGAGCCACTATCAACTTGATCTTGAAATCTTCTATACCAATAAATTATTAGATTTTTAATAATTGTATTTGTAAATGTTACTACAAAATTCTAAAAAGATGTTACTACAAATTTTATATTTCCTTTATTTATAAAAATACATGTATACTTATTGGATGGTGATTTGAAGAGTGATTAAGATCAGTTCTGAAATGCTGATAATATGGTTTGCTACCATTAAATGTTGTAATATAATTTATGGCATACAAAAATTTTGTTTGTTATTGATAATATGAGATCTGTCAAAGTCAGGTAAGTCGTGTTTTTAGGCACATCTATATGAAGAC
The DNA here is from genome assembly GCA_016859785.1 of Macrotyloma uniflorum. Lineage (NCBI taxonomy): Eukaryota > Viridiplantae > Streptophyta > Magnoliopsida > Fabales > Fabaceae > Macrotyloma > Macrotyloma uniflorum. The sequence goes on from BDMB01000030.1 coordinate 1,097,196, forward strand.
TAAGATTCCTAGTTATCGAATGTTTTCTAATAATCAGGACAGAAGTGTTTGAATCAAGAGACTTTTCCTTTGAGAAAGAGACTTTCATTTCTGACTAGTAGTTATCAACAACCTATGAGTTGAAGAAAAAAAAAAGTAGAATATATGCAGACCAATTATTGTCTGGCATAACACCAACTAATTAGCATTAGTAGTTATTAACAAATATGAACTACCAATATATTAAAGTGAAACAACGGTCAAAGCTTATCAAGCACCAAAATAGGTTGAATAAAATTAATGTGAGATTGAGTAGAACATCTGATAAAAATAATTATTTATAACCAACCAAAGCTCGTCATCAAATTCACACTAATTTCAATCACGGTTATATATAAATACAAAATAAAACGTCACCAAGTTGGTTGCAAAGACAAAGAATGCTAAGTAATAAGCAATTAAAGAGAGGGTTTTGAAAGAAGTTATTGACAGTCATTAGTTAGATGTATCATAATCTTATCAGTTCCTTTTTAATAGGCAAGTAAATTAATTTTGACAGTAGAAAGAGTATGGATACATGAAGTTGCAATTCATACAAGTAATTACTTTTATCAATATTATCTTCATAGAAGAATTATTCATTCATGAAACGTTCACAAAATTATTTTTCTCAATGCTTGAAACAGTATCGATCTGCAATGTAGCTAGCAACTATAAATGAAGAGGAAATTAATAAAAGAAAAGTAGAAAAGCATACTTCATAATAAAAGAAAAACAAGTCATATATTGGTAATATTTCCAGTTGATGTAACTTACATTCTCCACGGTGATCCTTGACAACAAATGCTTCAGTCATTCCTTCACGAATCCGAACTCCTTGATTACTCCCTGGTGCCACCCTCACTGCAACTCTGAACTTTCTGGAACGAACCCAGCTAGAGTTATCCGTGAACTCAATGTCCCCAGTTGGTGCAACTCCATCTCGCATGATCAAGTTCAATTCTCCAGAAACTAAAGGTCGCTTCCCATTTCTCTCCTTCACTATGTGTCTGTTAAATTCATCACTAGTCCAATCCTCGTTTTCAGAAGGAGAAAAATCTCCATCAAGAACCAGAATCTCTAGCTTGATGGCATGTGGGAGACTTGTGGGGACCATTTGATTGTTGTTGCTTTTATCCATCAGAACTACGTTGATGGGGTTCCCATCAATGTCAAGAATCCTGCTACCTGTGAAAATTGGAAGGGAAAGCCTCTTGCTGAACCATAGTTGCAAGCTTGATGGTTGCTCCATTGCTTGGAGCCTCAATGAAGGAGACCTAGTAAAGGAGCGTGACCACTGTCTTATAACTCGCTCAACTTCCTCACCCACCTACAGCAAAAGGAATTGCAATGAGAAAAGTTCATCAAATTAATGAATGCCAATTAACAAATCGCTCAAAGACACAACATATATAGTAGCAAATTAAGGCTTGTCTAGCAATATGCATGTAGAGACAGAATTAAACTAACCCAAATATATACATATATATATACGAATCTTACTGAGAAGCTTAATGGCTTACCACTCTTTTAAGCAAAGGTTCCATGGCAGTGAAAAGATTCTCCATGTTTTTGATCATGACCACTTCTCCTATAACCCTGTCAAGAAAATTGATGAATGAGAAGAGTGAAAAGTTAACTTGAAGCATAAGACGTACCACAGTGAAGCTTTATGAATGGATAAAAAAAAGTAGAGAAGATGAGCAAGTAGATTCAAGCATGATCAAAGAAACCCTAGCTAGATACTTTATATGAACTGTATAAATAGTACATACGAAGCAAAAGAAGGCCTAGCAGTATTATTTCTCATCCTTTTGTCGTCTGGTTTATCAGTTTCTCGCTCAGAGTCATTGAACAATCTTTTAGCCGCCATTTTTGGTGAAGAATCTGATGAGATCTGATCGAGAGTAGAACTGTTTGCGTGTTTGAGGTTAATGGAAGTAATGAAGCAGGAGAAGGCAAAAGCAAGAGGGTCTTTCGCTTTTATAGCAGAAAGTGGGCCATAGAATATACACAATTGCGTGTTATTGTAGTATATAATAACAAACATAGAACAGCACCGAAGAAGCTTCATGGAATTTTGGAGGAAATGGCGTAGGAATTGGCCCAAACAAAACGTTGTAGCACACTATGGTGCGTACATATGATGTAACAACTTGGGTGTCAAGGGTCAAAATTTTAAGGGCCATCAGAAGTCAACCAATCTCTTTCACTTCTCTCAAAAGCTATGGGACGAGTCACCATGGGACCTCCTCTCTATATGGAAGAAAGGTATTAAAAATACAGAATGAAGACGTGGCACTCCCCATTTGATTCCTATCATGTTCCAAATAAAAAAAGGAAAAATGTTATACAAATATCCCTGAAACAAAGTGTATGTGTATCATGTTCAAAATAAAAATAACCCAAAAAAACAAATTCTCATAAACTCTATTAAAATCTGTTTTTTTATATATATAATTTGTTTTCTTGTTATGTTTGACTTTTGTTTTAAACACTTGGGTGACTACGACCAGTTTGGTCACACAACATGTTTCTGGGAAGGATCGACTATGGGGATGCGTGTTGTAGTACCGCGTTTTCCGTGGAAAGTCATGTACGAAAACTAGAAACTCACTTGTAATTACTTGAAACGCAGCAAAATACATAAACTATTCTTCTCAGAGTTTGTTTCATTTGAAGAAAAATTTTAACTTTCTTTTTAATGGACTCAAGTCCAATATGTTTTCATCTTCCAGAAGTGTTTGAATAGTTAACTTGATGTAATCTACGTTCTTGTTTGCTAGCTCTTAATCATGTAAGACACATGTATCAGTATTAGAACTTTACTCAAATTACCATATTCATAGATTATTTCTACTAAGTTTATCTAATTTCTCAGTTAAATGACGCTTTGTTTATCCGTACAGGCAGGAACATAATTGTTGAAATCAAACGTGCAGAGATTGGAAATGTTGGGAAGTTCTCAAAAATGAGTCATATGAAACAGGAAATGCAGATTTTTTTGCCGCAAAAGTGGAATGTCTTGATGAAGCATTGATGGTAATAATGTTTGTGACTTAAAATCATGATGGAGACGTTCGCAAACATGATTCCTTGTCATTTACTTAAAGAATGATTGATGCAGGAGACTCATCGATCAGTACTTTAATTAAATCATATGTAGTAAGAAAGAGAGGAAATATCTAAATAGTTCATGTAGAATCTCTTATTCTATAAATAGTACTCTATGATTCTAAAAATTTGAGAGATTCATCTTGAATTTTAGTTGGTAATATCAAATTATCAACTTTTTCTAAAGAAAAGAAGTCCCTTATAAATTATTGGATTGACGAATTTTTTAGCCGATATCTACAGAAATTTCAGATAGTCTAATTAATTATTAATGCAGCACAAAAAGAAAATTAATTTGTAATTTTATAGTTTAAGACAATATATTTCAATTATATATATATATATATATATATTACTACATATGAAACTTAGAATAATCACTATTAATGTATATTTTTTCCTTCAAATAACAGTGTACTGGTTCTTCTTATTCGTTCTGTGTATTGAAAGATTATTTCATTTTATTCAAATTGCAGTAGATGCTAAGCATTGGAAACCTACCAAATTGGTAGAAATGCACCAAAGTTGTCTCATCTGACATTTTTAGATGATTTGCTTATATTTTGCAGAGGCTAGTGTGGAACAAGCTGAAGTAATATCTTAAAGTGCTTCATCATTTTTTGTAAAAATCGAATTTTCTTCTCAAAGAATGTTGGGTGGCAGAGAAGACATATTATCAGTAAGAAATTTGGATACCAACTTATGGATGATTTGAGAAAAGATTTAGGTATTCCAATTTTAAGCAGAAGGGTTTGAAGGAACTCTTTTCAGTTTATTTAGACTAAAGTGAACCAGAGGCTTTTTAAATTGGAAGGTTCACCATCTTTCTTTTGCTGGTCCCCTTAACTAGTTAAATCAGTTCTACAAGCACTACCTTCTTATGCTAGGAAGTTATCTTGGAATGTTGGGGATGGTGTGCTATGGCCAATTTCTGGAATAAAGCATTGGTACCAGATTATGCGAGATTAAAAGAAGATATGGGGGTGGTGCCTCCATTTCTTGTGTCTCAAAATGTTTCTGATTTTCTGCATAGCAAATGGGGATTGGAACTTTCATATCCCTAGACCATATCTTCAGCACCTACTTTGGATTATTCTATTAGGGTTGTTCCTCCTTCACATGCTTTGAGAGGACGGAATTCATTGCCTGGAAAGCCTCTATTGATGGTGGTTTTTGAATTGCTTCTGCATATACAAGTATCAATCAGGATATGAATGTTGAGACTGACCCATTATTTGGAGAAATATGGAGAAAACAAGTATCCACCTTCACTTAGGATTCTTATATCCCTAATAGGTATAGAAGGAGTGCGGTTAATTCCGGAAAAATTAATACGACTCCACTTCTTATTTAAAACTTTAAGACTATGGTTGTATGTCATTCTCCCTTATATACTATTTAATTTTTTTATTTATATTCTTATATATTATTCAACCTTTTTATATTTTAATTCATCTTGAAGTCTAACAGATGGCTCGTTCAGCATTGCTAACTAATCATGTGAGGCATGCTAGGCATATGAGAGATGAAGTATATCTTGCTTGAGATGTGGAGATGAACTTGATGAAAAAAGTCAATGGATATAACTGTATATATAGATAAGGAATTGTGTAATAAGCTTAATAATTTCGTTAAAATAAATTCTGATAATATAATAAAAATAAATTTGTAATCTAACTCAATCTCATAAACTGATATCTAACCATAATAATCAGTATAATATTTATTATACTTTTGAAAATAGGAAGTTTGGTTGCTCCTTCTTCATGCCTATTTTCATCACTCTCTTGAGCTTGAACTTCCGAATGAAATCCACCTCGAATACGACAAGCTGCCGGCCATTAAAGTTTGTAAAAAAAAAAAAAACATTGCAAAAGACAAAACTATGGAATTATAATTGTTCTTGATTTTGACTACTAAAAAAGAAAAAGAACCTTCCATTAATTCTATTTATAAATTCCAGGGTAATCTCACGCGGTGACAAACACGTCTTCTGTTGTTACCTTTACTTTCAGGTACTCCCTTGGAAGGTTTCGCAGAAAATATGAAGCAGTAAGGTGCAGAAGAACTTGCAGCAATAACGACCATTGATGGTGATGTATTGTTACAAATTTCAAGCACTTTCCTCGTAATTTTATAGAACTTCTGTTGTCAATTATGCTCTATAGAACACTTTCAACCATGCAGAAATATGTGTTATTATTCTATGAGTTTGGACTGGTTGAATATGCTGCAATAAAGTTATTTGTGTAACGCGGAATTAGGTCTATCTTAGAAAAAAAAAAAAACCTAGTTCCTAATGCCTCTAATATAATTGATTTTCTTTATAGTAAATGCTGATTAAAAATTAATGTAAGAATAATTTCAATGTAAACCTTAAATTATAAAACTCCTGAGGGTTTGACCAGTTATAGAACCTTAAATTTATAATCTTGGTAATTTATTTATAACTTATGGTGTAATTGAAAAAAAAAAAGTCAAAGTCAAATTAGCATGATGGTAAAATACTAACATAGATTGAGTCTAATTTGAGGGAATAATTCATCTCACATGATATCAAATTATGCTTAAAATTTACACTGAAAGAAGTACCTACGTGTCTGATCATAAATAATATCTAACAAAAAAAAGTCAAATCATCAACAATAAATTATATAATTTGGTAGTAACATGCAATTTAGTAGTTGATTTAATTCATTACTATGCACCAGAGAATTCAAATTTATCCATTTAAATATTTATGAAGAACTAAATATCTAAGTCAAATTTATAATAAAATATTTAATATTAGAACCGATAAAAGAATGCCACAAGATTATTAAATAAATAGTTCTAATTAAAGTCAAATAAAATGCTACATAAAAAAACAAAAATAAAAAGTCAATTATAATCCGTGGAAAAGCAATGGAATTTGACTTCAAATGTTCTTTGGAATAACATTTTGGTTTTAATAATGAACATAATGCTTCGAAAAAAATCCTAGCTAAGTAATAGAAATTGTAAAGAGTGAAGACTACAAAATTAAATAAGTGAAACAAATATAAATTCCATTTTCAAATCTTTTTTTTTTTTGGAAAGATAAACATATTTATTATTTAACTGGTTAAATATTTAATTTTAATCCGATATTCAATATTTACAATTTTTTTATCATTATTTTGGAATTTTTACATTTTCAGATATTGAGACCACACAAATGACTTAAAAAAATCGTTTCAATAAAAATAAAAAATAAAAACAGTCTTGTTTTAATAAGTGGACCGTCTCAGATTTAGGCCCATAGCTTTACTACAAAGATGGGCTCAAAATCGAGTGTATTTGGGCCCAGATACCATGCAGAGGTGTATCCAAATCCAAAGTTGATTCTCATGCATTAATAAAGGTAGGATATAGCCTAACTTTTGGGATCTACTTTGACTAAACAATAAGAAAAAAATTTAAAAAAAAAAAAAAAAAAACCTACAAATACTTAGTATATTTGTAAGCAATTAAATGATATATTAATATTGGATTAAAATTACTTAATTTAAAAAAAAAAATGAAAGACTAAATCTGTAATTAAAATTTTATAAGAATCAAAATGACATATTTGTAAAACTATAGATCCAAAAATAGCTTTAGACCTTAAAAAATTGTAGAATAAATTTAGTCAATAAATTGATTAATCATTCATCGCATTATCTTATTCCAATAGATGACATGTTATTTAGTAAAAGAATTCACACATAACATATAGATAAATATTTAAACTATATGAAATTTGAAATAAATAATGATAAACATAGTATCAAAATATTCAAATTTTGATGTTTAGTTTCATATCTAGAGAAGATTGTTAGGTGTGTAAGTGTTAACTTCAGAGTCAAATAAAAAAGATCAGTAACATGTCAAGTCTGTGAAGAAATATAAGTTAACATTAATCAATAGAAAAAAAGAAAGGGTCAAATTCTTAGAACCCCTGAATTTAATATATATGTTGAAACAAAAAAAGAATAAGAAGAAGACAAATGAATATGAACAAACAAAAAAGGAGAAGAAATCAGTTGAATTGCATGAGCTTTGGAGCAAATCTGAGTAGTCTATCCAAAGCATGAGTTGTGAATTTTCTTGCAAACAAATGACAAATATTAGTGGTGTGTCCATTGTACTCACATGACCTTCCAAACCTCAACTTGTTCAAGAACTCATTGGTCACGTCTGTTCTGTAATACCTTGAAGGATGAGCACCACCCCTTGACCAATCAACCCATGTCAAGGTCCTATTAGAGTTGTTCATCCAAAATTTGATGCTAACAAATGTAGGCAAGTAGTGTTCATCACTGTAGCAATTAGGTTTGCAGTATTTTATGAACACTGGGAAGTACTGGTGGTCAGAGACTATTTGAAGGGCAAGAGAACGATCTATTTGGAACCATTGGGACCCTTTTCTCCATTGGGAGAGCCTAATCTGAGGCCTCATTCTGGACTTGTACCTGCCACGTCCCACTTCACCTGGCTGATCATAGGCCTCCACAAATGTCTTGGTTGAGTTCATTAGATAAGTGTAGATGGTGGAGAAGTTGAACAAAGGGATGCATGACTCTGAGAGTAGCACAAAACGTTGGTTGGAGAAATCAAGGAGTGCATTGGCTAATAGTCTTCTCTCTGCCTCTATCATGCTGTTCTCACCCCACCTTACTTCCTGCATCATTGCCACAAGAGAATATCAGATGATGAATTTTAGGACATGCTTTAAGCAAATAAGTCAATAAAAGGGTATCTAAGTCACAATGAGACAAATTCTGAGTTCATCAAATCACCCCTACAACTAAACACAAGGTTCCTATTGTTTTGTCTTGACAGATTTGGTTTTCTGGTTAAAAATATATCAATTTTGTCATTTCTGACTTTTAAAACCATGCTGAATTCTTAGAGATGAAGGATTAGATGCACATGTTTTTCAGAGCTTAAAGATCAGTTTCTTCTATATGAAAGTAGATAATGTTGTATAGATATGGTCTACAGTTTTTCAAGTTATGTTTGGTATCTAAACATGAACGAAATAGGAAAAAGATCTACTTTCATATAGAAGATTCGTTTTCTCATGCAAGAGACAAGGTACATGAAGAAAGGAATTGTGAAAAGTTTGATGGGGGGTTGAATAAGTGGTTTTGAAAATGGAGAAGAATAGAATTGTCTTGGAAGTGCAAAAGGAGTGGAATCAAAGAAAAGTATGATCAGTTTGTTAAAGATTATTAACTAAAACATTGAAGTTCATTTGAAAAAACAATGTCTGAGAAAAGCATAAGCTGTCTCATTCTAATATATGACATCAAAAGATCTTGTTTAAAGTTATTGGTGGTGATCTTTTTCAGCCTTTTAGCTGGAGTCTGTTATTAGTTGTTCTTTTCGAAACCCTTCTTAGAAGCAATCTTGCACAAAATTCACATTAATCTCTGCAACCATAGAAACTTAACTGGTTCATGTTCATGCAGACAAGTGTTTCACAAGTTAGCAGTTTCCTTAAATAACTTATAGATGGGGGAAGAGTGTTCTTTTTTCACACAAGAAAACAATAATTAGACGTAAACTATCATTAATTTTTAATGATGATTATTTCACACTCGTAGAATGTGAGATACAAGGGGAAAAAAGAGACTAATATAATAAATAATATGATACAAATTTGAGATAAAAAAGATTAATGTAAGAGAGGGAAAGGGTATAAAGAAAAGATGAAAACCTCCTAATTTAGCATTAATTACAAGAACTGTTAAGAGTTTAAAACTGAGGTGGCGAGAGAAGAAAGGTGGAGTTGAAAGAAACGGTGGGAAAGATAGAGAGAAAGGTGGGGTGGGGAAAAAAGGTGAGATTTTTATTTATTTTTAATTATAATAATAATTAAAAAATGTATAACGTGTAGTAAAATTTTCAGAAAAAAAAAATATTGTTTGAGGTAGTCTTTAACGTTCAGTATATTTAATTTATTAATAAAATTAATTCTAAACGGAAAGAATTACTATTTTGATTCATTTTAAAAACATAAATATTTAAATTAAATTTTCTAAACAATAAATAATTATATTCAATATAAATAGAAAGATGAAAAAAAACTGAAATTAATTATTCATTCTTAATTTAATTATGAACTTGAGTCACTTAAAATCCTAAAAGTCAGCAATGGAATCCCAAAAGGTAAAATGGTAAACGAAATTGGAAAATTAGCAGTGGGAGAAAGTTACAACCTTTACTAGTTTTGGGGGCAAAATTAGGTATAGGCATTATGTAGTTCTTGGATGGGGGGTAAATATGTTTTATGAACCATTTTAGGATGAGGAAATGAATTTATTATTTAATTTTTGCTAATTTTAAAACCCTAATTAATCACACACAGCTGGAGAACACGGAATTCCGATTTACCCTAATGAAATGGAATGAAAAGGGAAAATAGAAAAGGTAAAAGAAACGTTCATGCCAATCTTATACATTGATGAAAAAATCTTCCTTGATTACTTGTTATAAAGTAATAATCACCCTATAAAATTCTATGCAAGTATTGAAAAGTTATCAAAGATTCTTAATACATCATATATTAAATTACTCTTGCAATTCATCAATTTTTCTTGAGGAAATCTGAAGAGACTCTAAGAAAAATAAAGAACTAGTTAATAACTTTTCATCTCTTACAGTGATAAAAAGATAGAAGGTAGAAAGTTACCTTACTGGGGACATTGCGGCCATGAAACAAAGAGCTGTCAGGCACTGTTGCATTGGAAGAAGGGTGGGAATGGACATAGATAGAATAGAACCCTTCATTTCCTTTGAAGAATCTCTCCCACAGAGGAGCCAATAGCACAGGACCTTTTGTCAGAAACATGAATGCAACCTTTGGAGTCTGTTTGAATGGGAGTTTGTGAATCATTGGAACCATGGAGGCTTTCCACAGCAACTCTTCATCACTCATATCATGCATGGCCATTGGGGGCTTCAAGAATTCACTCAATCCAATTCTGGTGAAGTTCATCACCCTTGTCTTATTGCTGACCAAGGAGGAATCAGAAGAAGGTATGGTTTGGTTAACTTTCTGGGGTGAAGATGAGGTATTTTTTTGTCCAGAGTCAAAGACTAATCCTTCAAAACAGTGAGATTCGTTTTTAGTTTGGTTGGTTGATATTGATAATGAGAGGTTGGAGGAGGTGGCAAAGAAAGGTGGTGGCTTGAGGGTGTTGGATGGGAGGGAGAATTGTTGGATTTGAAAGTTGATGAAGGAGAAATTCTTGACAAAGAAAGTGAGTGTGATGCCAACGAGTAAACCAATGCCAAAAACTAGAGCATGAGCAAAGAAGTTGAGAAGGTCTAGTTGAGCACAGAAGAGTTTAAGATATGAGCATGCACCTTTTCCTTCACCTTTGCATTGTTGCTCCTTATTCTTCATTGTGATGACAAAATTCAGAATAAGATTGAAAGAGTTGGTGCAGAGAATGTTGCTAATTGGCTAGAACTAGTAGCAGGTTATGTTGATGTGTATATTGAGTTTTTATACAGTGAGAGAGAAGAGACAGATAGAGGGAGCATCCATGATGCTTGATTCTTGACTCAAAGAGATACTTAAATTGATCCAAAAACAATACCTATATATATTCTGTAGTTTACACCAGGTGGGTGTAGAAAAGTTGTATTCTTTTACAGTTTGTAAATGTTTATGAACTGTACACGCAATGGAACATTAAATAATAATAATAATAAGAGAAGGAACGTTTTATTTGGCTGAGTATAAGGAACTGTTACGAAACATGCCTTAAAGTTTGTTCCTCAATAAACTTTAATTAATGCTTTAATATTTGTGTAGATTCTGTAAATGAATTTGCATCAAATACTCAGAATATGAATGAATGAAGGAGTGAATGTTTATTGAATTTATTATCTGTTTTGTCACTAAAAAAATAGTGTTCTTTGTGTTAATGCAGTATGATTGAAGCAGAGGTTACTGATAAATTATAATTTAGATTATAATATAATGGATTGGATGAAAGTAGAGATTATGGATGAATTAGAAAAAAAAAATTAAATGAATGATAGTGGATTTAATAGAAATATTTCATTAAATTATTTTTAATTAGTTTAAAATTCATTTTATAAAAAATTATTCAATTTATTTACTAACAATGAATAAATAATTAAATTATTCTTAACATTTTTTTTTTAATACTTCAATCTTCCTCAACATAAAATTTATTATTTATGAAATAAAATTATTACAGTATTTTTTTAAATATTAATGCAAAGAATAAATAGAAAATAATTATATAAAAGAGAAAAAAAAAGTTAGGATTCAAATAGTAACATTTAATATTATACACTGTGTAAAAAAATACATTCATTATTATCAACCAATAAAAAATAATATATTATGAATTTTAAACTAGTACATTTAATATATTATCAATTTTAAACTAACATATTTAATTTATATATATGGTTAACCTTTAAAACATTAACCAACAATGTAATATTACACACAGAAAATAATTTTATAAAACATAAATTTTAATTAGTAAATAAACCGTTAATAAAATAGTTCCAAAATAATTTAACATATTAGTCAATTTTAAAATATTAAAACACAAATGAATTTATTTAATAACAATTTCTCCCGTTAAGATTTTTTTTTAATATATTATAATTGACATTCTTATATGTTTCTTGCATTTTTAAAATATTTTCCAATAAATATTATTTGGTTAATGAATGGTTAAATTTTCTAATTATGATATTGAATGGTCCGCATCTCATAGTTATAAAATATTATATAGTTCTCATTATACTAAATTATTATGATTATAAACTAGTTAAAAATGAAAATATATTAATTTAATTAAAAATAAAAAATAAATGAAACTCACGGTAATAATATATTCAATATAAATTCAAACTGTTATTTTAATAAAGTCATTACTCAAAATTACACACTTTTATTAATTTATTCATTTATAAAATCTTTTTTGCAATTAATTTTTTTAACTTTTCATAATTTTAATCTTTATTTTTATATATTTTTAATATTATTTTTTAAATAATTTTATTTATATAAAATAAATATTTATCATGAATATCATTAAATTAAAAATTATTTATAAATCTAGACACTTATAAATTAGAAAATCAATCTTGTATAATATGAATAAACTTATCTTCTCAGAAATATAAATACTGAACATTCATAATTGATGTTAAATAGAATAATATAATCCTTGAAAACAAAATAAAATATTATAAAAATAAAATATAATTACAAACTTAAATATGTGTGTTTATGAAATAAAGAATAATAATTATTTTCCAATAAAATACTTAAATATTTATAAAAAAATACTAAATTTAAAATATAAAAATATATTTAATTTTTTTTTAAATTATATAAAAAAATGAAAAAAAAAATCATTTAACATCTTGTAAATATAAACAGTCACACAAATTACACTCATTCTGCATGTAATTGAATCTAATTACTTGCACTCATTTTAATGGACTGATATGCTCTGAGTTACATTGAATCGGGCTTTTCATTGGGCTGTAAGTAACTATTAGGTTGGGTTGGACTCCATTATGCTCTTTTTCCACTCTTAATTTTGATATTTGCACATCTACAATGTTTTTTTTTCTAGTTAATAGATATTGGTTTAGGTGTGAATACGCGTATAATTTGTAATTTTTAATCTTTAAGAATTGATATTTGGTGTATAATTTCAAATATCTATAACTTTATTATTATAGTATATTTTATATATGATAGAGAGACTTTTATTCACTACAAATTTTAAACACTTCTTTGTTTTCCAATAAATAAAAACAAGATAATCTAAAATCTACCTTTCTAGTTATGGTACAATTAAAGAAAAAAAAAACTATATTAATTTTAATTTACTAATCTTAATTTTTCTTTCCTTCTAGTCTTGTGTTCAAATTCTTATTTTTTTTTTTTCATTTTCATTTTCATCATTCTTTATTATTTATTATATTTTTTTAATAATTAAAATAAATTATAATAAAAAATATATTCTAAGAATTTTTTTTATATTACTTATTTATGTGTATTAATACTACATATATCTGGATAGCTTGAACGGTTTGTTTCCATGGCTTTGACTTTAGCATCCACTCATTAAAAGGTGCAAAACAAAGATATGTGTGAGAGAGAGAAATTAAATTGAATGGGTTGGGGAGTACTGCATAATGCCATAATTTAGTCTAGTGGGTTAGTAAAGCATTCAAGTCAAAACTAACATTACACATTGCATTAAGGACATTGATTACCAAATTAAAAGCTTAACTTTTTTTTTCATTCAAATGCATCAAACTGAACTTTTGAAAAACCCTTACTTTAAAGAAAACTAAAGAATTGGTTAAAACAATTGATTATTCAAATGAAAGTAAAATCTCAAGTAAAGTAAAGTTTTCATTTTTCACCACCATTATTTTTAAAAAATTATAATATAAAAAGCAGTCATGATATTTAATCAATCTTTTAAAATTGAAATTTTTATTCATTTTATATACATTAATTTAGTCAATCTTTAAAATTGAGATTTTTATTTATTTTATATACATTAATTTTATCAATATAAAATATTTAATACATTGTCGTTATTTTAAAATTTTTCAAATTCAAACTTATAATTAAAAATTTATGAATGATGCAATGACAGTTCAAAAATCTTACTATAATAAACTTTAATATTATATTAAAAATAAATTTTAAATTTAATTTATTTTTATAAAATTGGTTCGATAAAATCAGATGTGATTTATATATTTTTTATATTAATTTGATAATATATTTAAATAATGTAAAATATCTAAAATAATAAGAATATTTTCTAAAAACTTTTAGCAAGAGGTGTGAAGTTTGACTGTTCAAAATTATTTACCAAGATTGATTTTTGTTTGTTCATCCCCGACAAATCAAAATACGTTGTGTGCCAATACACACCCTTTTGAAAAATAAGACTCAAAGTGGAACAAAATGGAAGGTGATATATACTAAAGAGATGAGAAAATTATCCCAAGTCTTATCTAGCAGATTCAGCACACTAAAGAGAAGTACATTTTTCAACGTAAAGAATCCAACAAAGCATATTCGGAATTGCTTTATATATGTGTGAGACACATTATATAAGGTTGCTGCTAACTGTAGTTGAAGATATGAACCATGTTGAAGATTAGTGGGTTATCTCTACATTAGCAACAAAGATTAGAGACCAAAAAACATATATAGAGAGCTCAATGTAAGTGTAAAATGGATTCATCTTCCATATTTGGAGAGAGAACAACAATAGTTCCATTTTCTAGTGGAATGGCATGCATAAAGGGGTTGCAAGTTTGTGGTTAGATTCAGAATGCAGGGACAAATTGAAATGGAAAACGTCTCAGACCATCAGCATTTGCATTTCTTGATTGAAACATCAAAAGGTTGGAAAAAGAAAACGTTGAATTGCGTCAATAATTATCTGTACGGTTTATGTTTTTGTCTATACGTGGATTACACCGATGGGATTTTGAAAATTCTAATTGGATAGTTGCACGATTCTAGATTAGGTTACATGTTTTTGAAAAATAAAATATTAAAGTTTTATTTATTTTCGTTGTTATTATTTTGAAGATAATACCATACTTTTATCTTCTTATATACATATTTTATTTACTTTTCATATTTTCTTATGAAGGTAATTTATATTTATTTCTCTTTTTAAACAAAATATTTAGATATAATTTTTAATAATATTTTTTTAATCGAATTTAGATCTAATAACTTTACTAACCATTAAGGTTTTATACAGTAGTTTATTAACAACTTTAAGCAAGGCTTTTCACTTATATATTATAGTTCGGTTTCATTTTTAGTCGATGTGAAATTTTTTTAATACCTTTCCTTCACGTTGAAGAAACTTTCTCAATTGAACGTGATCTATTAACAAATGACCTATGATTTAGGTCCAACAATCTGCTAACAATCAATCAAGGCTCTACATAGCGATCCATTAACAACTTTGTTAACGATTAGGACTTCTCAAACCATGATCATAATTTATTAACAGGTGACTCAATTTAGGTCCAACAACCTGTTAATCAAGATTTAGTATATTAATAAGTAACCAAATCTAGACCTAACAATTTTATTAACCAAATTCTGATATCATGTAAAAAGTTATTATAGTAACTAACTCATTCCAAAATTAATTCAGCAGATAAAGTTTACATTTCATTTATATATTATAATTCGGTGTGAAGTAGAATTTTTACCAAATAAAACTTTATTATATCAAACTTTAATTTGAAATGAATTAGTATTAAATGAAATAATTGATGGGTTTGACATTTTTTTACTAGAAAAAGTATCTTTAGTAAATTGGAGATAATTTGATTGGTTTTACACTTTAGAATTTATATTAGATTAAATCTATTCGTACTGCACAATCTGGTCTAACATCTATACTAATCTAACCTATTATTGATTGTAAAATAGCAAAAGATAAAGGGGGATGTTGCCATGGACCATCTTTCAGGGTGATCTATGGTGCACCATTATATATGTTCCATAATATATGCACTCTCCATTGTTTCCCTCTAAATTCTCTTATTCTCTGTAGCTTTCTGCAACTTCTCAGTTGTTTCTGGTGATGACTCCACTGCCTCTGGCAAGGCTTCTGACACATTTTACTACAAATGGTGGCTCATAGTGGTAGGTGATCAACTTTACCCTTATTTCTATAATGCACAGTAAACTCTCAAAGACTTCACGTACTTTCTCCATTCATCATGTGATGTCTATTGGAATTGAAAACAGTGATCATTTGACAAATTTGCAAAGGGTTGTCTCAGCACTCCTGTTTGTAAATTGCAACCTTTTTTTACAGTCAACGATTGTCAAAACCATGTTTAGAATCTGTGTTGCGCACTTAAAAGCACTTCTTGCCAACTAATATTTTAGTCATATCCAAGTTGATGAATAACTATTTGATGCAGAAAAAGGGTTGATGGTTTCACTTTGGGTTACAAAATCGAGGTTAAATCACACTGACCCACCTGAAACTAATAAAATAAAGGGTCCATTTGGTTATATATCTATTGATATAAGTATATAATGGGTCCTTTAATGATTTGGTTTATTTCATAAGTTAATTTATATGATTAGATTAGATACCTATGGTCACTTTCTCTGAAGTTAGGTCACCTGATGTAAAATTATTAATTGCTGCATCTGTTTGAAGTTCAGGATATATTCATCTCAACTTTCGTAGAATTCCCAATTCCCCTATCCCATTTGTAGTGACTAGTGACTCATATTCTATACAATGTGAGTTTGAGTTCCACTAATCATCAAATCACTTTTCTATAGAGTTTGAACAATTGCTTTAATTTATAATTTACACAAGTTATTCAGAATCAACTCAAGTAAATTTTTTATGTGTAGAAAGTTGCACTAATCTTGTATTATTTAATATTTTCATTTGATAATTTGATTTTAAAGTTTATTATTAGATTCAAAATTCTTATCATAAAAATTATATTCGAGTTTTTATATTAATATGAGAGTTGATATATTTTATTATATATCAAAGTTGACATAATATATGTTTTTAATACTTATAACACATCGACTATATATATTTATATTTAGTTGCTTTGTTTTAATAAAAAAAAAAAATAGTTGACCAGATTGGAAGAAACTATACTTTTTTTTATAAAACAAATTAAAATAAAATAAAATAAAAAATATTACATTAATTAAAATAAAATTTAACTATAATATATAAATAAAGAATAAATCATTAATTAGTTTTAAATATAAATTAAACATTTAAATTTTGATTTATTTAGTTATCAGAAATGAAGATACTTGTTAATAATAATTTTTTTTTAAATTCCATATCTTTCATATTTACATATTTTTATTTTTAGATTTAAGGTTTAAATATAATTTTTAGATTTTTTTAAGTAAATAAGTTTTAATTTTAGTTTTTTAGGAAATTTCTTACTTTTTAATTTTTTTTAAATTAAAAATCACAATTTTTCGTCTATATAATTATAACATTGGTTAACTTCTTATTATATAATGAATGCAATTTTAAGTGACAATTATTAAGTTTAAAATTTTAAATCGACTGGAGATATAAATATATAATTAAATTATAATATACAAGGAAGTTATACTTAAAATTGAGTTAAATTTATATTTATTTTCTAATATTATATTAAATTTAATGTTTTTTATATAAAATTCTTCAAAAACATTCAAAATGAAGGAAGAAATTTAAATTATTTAGAATAAAATTAGTTTTTTTACCGTTTATTTTGAAGGAAGTTACGATACAAATTTTAAATTAAAGAAAAAAAATTTATTGTTAAAAGATATAAAAATATTTATTGATAATTAATAATGTTGATAATATTTTAAATATTTTTAATGATACATTAATAATTGATTTTGGAGTTAAAACTCATATAATATTTAATTTTAAACAGATTATCCAAATTAAATATTTTTTAAAATAAATATTTCTACTATAAATGAAAATAAAGTCACATGAAAATAAATCTTTAAATTTTAATAGTATTTTGAATTTTGATTTAATTTTAATTGTTTCTTCTTTAAATTTTAATTTTTTATCTATTTCTTAAATAAAAATATTTTCATTTTCTATGATATAGTTTAATTGTTGTATTTTTAAGAATATTCACAAAACAATGATTATAAAATTTGTGAAGTTGCAAAAAGTAAAAAAAAAATTATTTTCATTCATTTTAAATAAAAATTATCAATCTTTTATGATGATATACTTTTTATATATGAGGTCTATCTAAAATCTTATTTTAGATAAATTTTATTGATTTGTTATTTTTTATTTGAAGATTATACAAGAATAATTTAATTATGCTAAATAAAATTAAAAAACGGGATAAATTTATTATTTCAAAATTTTTATAAAATCATAAAAGTTCAATATAATATTTAAATTCAAGTTTTACACGATGATAACGGTAAAAATTATCAAAATTCTAAGTTTTAATAATATTTATAAATTAATAAAATTATTAAATAAACTATTTGTCAACAAAATACGATTACTGTAAGAAAAAAAATCGATTATTTAAAATAATTATGTCATTATATTATTAAAAAAAATTCTTATTTGAATAGCATATTTAATAAATCACATTCTCACATATTTTATTAAGTTTTGGATACATTTTCAAACTCTCACTAATTTAATAGTCATCTCCATTTATATGTGTAAACCCCATTTTACAGATTAACTTTTTCAAAAATTAAATTAGACTGGTTTATTTTTTAATATATTAGTGTTGTGATATAATATCCTCTTATGATATCTAAAAAAATGTCTTAAGATATATAAAATAAAATTCATTTACCCATCTTAAAAAAAATATTAAAGATTAAAATTAAATTTTTGAAAAATTGAAAGGATTAAAATATATTTTTTAAATCAAAACTAAAATTCACACATTTTATAAGGAACAAAATTAATTATTTCAGTTACTAAAATGAAAAAAGTAGTATTTTTATAAGAATATAAATTAAGATTCCTTAATTTTGCATGGAATAAAAATATATTTAAATATCTATTTAATTACTTATTTAATTTATATAATTAAAGATTTAAAAAAAATCTACTTATTCTTAGTCTACTATATATATAATATAATTTTGAGCTCCTTCTAGTTCTATATAAACTTTATTTTATTTAAATTTACAAAAATAAAAACTAAAAAAAATATTGTAACGAAAAAAAAATAAAAATAAAAATGAAATAATTTAATTACAAAAGTGAAATAAGCGATGAATAATCTACCAGTTACTCGTGGAATTTTTGAAAGATATCCATTTTTATATATTTATTTATTATTGTGAAAGTTTAAGATAACATTAATTAATATTTTATCAATTGTACTCTTATTATAATATAACATTAATTAATTTACATTAACATATTCATTAAGCAGTAAAAATGGAAACAATCAAATAAAGAACTTCATGAAAAATTACTATAATTTAAAATTTATACATTTTAAAAGACATATAAGGCAATGTTTGGATATTAGTAGAGTTACGTAGATCATTAAAATGTTACCTGAAATTAGGCCAAAAGAGGAAAAAAAATGGTAAATAGAAGAAGAAGGGGAAAAGAAAATGAAAGAAAATAAAAGAAAAGAAAATTGATGGAGAAGTTTGGAAGGTGGAGGAATGTGTTGTGCAAAGCCAAGACAGGCAAAGGCTTGCATAGGCATGGGGCTGTCAAGTGCCAACTAATCCACGCCACACACTCTCCTCGTGCCTCCCTTGTGCCTTTCTTATCCTTTGCCAATTATTTTCCCTTTCCCTTTCTCCTCTCTCTTATTCAAACTCATTTTTTAACATTTTACTTTTATTTTCTTCATTTTTTATCCAATAATTTTCCTCTAACTTTATTTTAATTATCGATACACATTTTTTTAAGATATTTGAATGACATTCATTATTATATTTATCATATTTAAAATTAATTTATAATTTTTTATAATAAATTTTATTAAAAAATTTATATAGTTTAAATATAAGACTTCATTAAATTAATATTAAATCAGTTTTATAAAGATAAGTTGTATTTAAAGTTTATTATTAATATGCTATCATAATAATGTATGTTAATAAATTTGTTAAGTCCTATTGGATTACTCAAGCTATTATTACTCTAACTAAAATAATTATTTTAATAATTTTGTTAGTTTTTACTGAATCACTCATAAAATTTCTTAAATCTTTAGATCTACTCAAAACTAGTATAGATTTACCCAAAACTAATATCGACTACCAACAAATTTTTAATTCCAAATTTAAATTTAAAAACTCTTGAATAAGTGTATTAAAAAATTTACATCATATAAAAATAAATTAGATTTAAAATTTATTACTAATAAATTTTCTTAAACACATAATACAATCTATTAAATATAAATATAAACAAGATACACTTATATATTTTTTATACTAATATTCAAAATTCTATTTTAATTTTCGATTTTGTCTTCTAATGCAACTTCCAACCTCATGTTTCCAACCGTGACGGATACAACACTTTCCGGTCATTACTACACAATCCCTCTCCATCGTTTTTCAAACCCTTTCAACCATTATCAACTCTAAACAAATACTGGCCACATTTTTTATAAATCAATGCTTTTCACAAAATAATTTTCAAATTTTATATATTTTCAACAAAATAATTTCTTTTATTTTCATTGTTAATCATTATTAAGATTCCAAAAGATGGTTTTTCTTAACTATTTGCCTTGTACGAAAAATTAAAAATAACAAAATTACGAAATAATTCAAAAACCATTTAAATTTTACGGCGCTGGCTAATTGATTTGAACAAAATATTAATTTGCTTCCGAGCCCTTATTATTTAATGAGTGCGACTTTCCTTGTATGTGGACAAGTCATATGCAAACACTTATTTTAAAAATGGAAAAATATAATTTCATTTATTCCTATCAATAATTGTCGTTCAAGGGCCAAATTGGAAATATTGACTATATTAGTAAAAGTTGTTTACATAATTCATGTTATGGACATCACAATTTTATCACTAGTTCCAAAATGGTTTTTTCATTTTTTTTGAAATTAAAAATATTGGAATTTATAACAATATTTTTAAATTAAAAAAATATATATAAAAATACTTGGATGTAATTATTTTAAGAGTTTTTTTTTATATATAAAAAGAAATCACTGAAAAATGTCATTATCGAACTAAAATATCTAAACTAATTACAGTATGTGAAAACTAAGAGAATGTTTGGTATACCAGAAATCCGTCATGTGAAAAAAAATCGTTTTTTTATGAGAATCATTTTTTCATTGTAGTAAAATATTTTTTAGTTAAAGAAAAGTTAGATTCTTGCATTTAAAAAATTTATTAAAAAATTTAACTAAATAACATCATCAAAAAGACAAAGTGTGTTTTTTTATGTATAATCAAACTTCATATTTGAAAAAGAATAAAAACTTTCCTTACCAAAGGTTTATGAGAAATCAATGGAATTTATGTAAGAACGTTTTTAATTATTAATAACCTTTAAGAAAAAATTTCAAAATTAATTCAAAAATAAAAATGGAAAGTTAAAAATCAAAACAGTATATAGAATATATTTTTAGAGGAATGAAGAAAAATTAAAAATATCTCATTGAAATGTGGAAAAGAATGACGTTTTTTAAATAAAAAATTGGGAGTATTTTAATTTATAAAATTAGAATAGAAAAACATAGATGACTTCAAACGCAAAAGAATTAATAAAATATAAAGTGGTAAGAAGAAAATGCAAAGGGAACAATCTAAAATACTATCGTCGTGACTCGTTACCCTGATCTGACATCATCATCCTACGTGGCGCGTCCTAGACACGTGGCAATGACACAAGTATATAAACATCATGATGTATCTCACTCAGTCAGAATACACCACCTCGCAGGTTTCTTAATCTTATCGCACTAACCAAACACCCCCTTCTTCTCCGCTAAGAGGTTAGAATAGAACGAAACAGCAACAACACACAAAACGTTACTCTTAACTCTTGCAATCAAAACAACCATCCTCTCTCTCCCTCACGCGCGCGCTCACGCGCACACTCCATTTCTAACTAACCAATCTCGCGAAACCGACGCGCCCTGCAGACCTAGGTAGAGAGCGTTCCCGGAAAATTGAGCCGCGAGAAAATTTCCCGACGGAGGAGAAAAAAGCTAGAGGAGCATGGCGACGCCGCTGACGGGGCTGCAGCACATGGACGGCGGCGGCGGAGTGGCGGTGCTGACGAATCCGGTGAGCAAGGTGGATTCCTCCGCCAATGGCGGCGGCGGCTTCGGCCGGTCGCTGTCAGAATCGCCAATTCTTATATTCTCGTTCTTCCACAAGGCGATTCGGAACGAGCTCGACGCGCTGCACGGATTGGCGATGGCGTTCGCTACCGGAAACTGCTCCGACATCCAGCCGCTCATCCAACGTTACCATTTCCTCAGATCGATGTACAGACACCACTCCAATGCTGAAGATGAGGTGCAAGTTTCGGAATCGTTGTTATTCCTTATTTTTTGTTCTTAATTTTATTATTCTTCGGTTCTTGTTCGATTGCGTAATCGAGTTTGTTTCCTGAGGAATGAATGGTGTAGAAAATGTTGGTTGATGTTTGATAGCTTTAGTTTAAGTTTCAGTGCAAAAGTATTTTAAAATTGAACCATTATGTGTTGTTCTAGTGTGTAATTATATTGTCGTTTGTTATTCTCGTTACTTTTTTTTCCGCATTTTGATTTTAATAACATGAACTAGATGTATAATTTATACATAGATTATGGAATCGAATATGATTCCTAACTCCTTTCATTTTTTCTTTTTCCTCTACAAAGAACGTTAATTAATTAATTAAAATCAGAAGTAGTGTTAAACCATCCTTGTCGCTATGGTTGTTGAGCTATGTGTAGTGATTATGCAGTTAACGACTGTGGTGGTTGAACTAAGCGGCTGTCACTAATTAGCTGTAATTAAATTTAAGAGAATGTATTCGTATTCATCATTGAATTGAGTTTTTTACATGACGATTAATAATTGTCGTTACTCAGTAGCGATCAGCTAGCAGCACATAAATTAATTCTATTCTGGTGCGGTGGATGTGAAATGATTGGGCTTCCTTGGTGACTAAAAAGTTTGGCCACATCTGTCGCCCAGATTTACTATATTTTAAAAATTATTTGGACAAAAATGCTGTGAACTTTGTTTGATTTATCTTTTTCAGAACATAATATAGACTTCTTGATAGATTCCAATGACTGCCTTTTTCTGATTTTAAGGCAGTATGCTATATGCTTCTCATGAGGATCCCTCCTACTTTCTCAAACCAGTACCATTATTAATATTCATTTATCTCTCCTTCTTTTCTGTTGTGTTCAAACCTTCTGAGAAAAATCTGTTCTCGAATGTAGGTAATTTTTCCAGCTCTAGATATACGTGTAAAGAATGTAGCACAGACATATTCCCTTGAACACCAGGGTGAAAGTGAAATTTTTTCTCATCTATTTGACCTGTTAAACTCTTCCATCCATAATGATGAAAGTTTCCCAAAGGAGTTAGCATCCTGCACAGGAGCTTTGCAGACATCAGTTAGTCAACACATGGCCAAGGAAGAGGAGCAGGTATAAGCTTAATGAATAATTCTTTCATTGATTTCTACTTGAACTCTTATTATGAGATAAACGCAAAGTTTAAGATAACGGAAAGGTGGACTTTGGTTTTTCCTCCATGCAAACTAAAAGGCCTACTATTTACTATTTGGTTATTTCAAGCTAGGTGCTGAATACTACGTGCTATAGCTATAAAAATTATATTTTCCCTGTTTTATGCATACTTTTTGCTTATTTGATGGGTTAAATATTCTGGCTATTACTCTTAACCCTACCCTGAGGTCTTCAAATAGTCAATAATGATTCAAAAATGGTAGACTGATGAGATGTTGTCTCTAATGTTAGCAATCGCATATTTTACTTCTACAACGTTCATTGCTATGACTAGACTACATAGTTTACTACTTTCATAACTTCATATCTTCTGTCTAGAAAATTTTATTTTGACAGAATTCAGACTATATTTCACTACTTTGTTTTATTTGTTGACATGAAAATACCATTTAGGAGAAAAAAATGCATGCGTTTATGATAAAGTTTTAAAATTGTGCATGTATCTGAGGTTATCAATTAGAAGATTCATAAAGCGTGCTTACATATGTTCATGTTTGACTGTTGACCTTAAGGAAGTTCACAGACTGATATCAGAAATGGTTCACAATCCCACCCTTCGTTTTAAATGGCTGAGAATCTTGTTCCAGTTGTGATGTGTCTGATATTTATGTTTATTGGATGATATCAGGTATTTCCATTGCTTCTTGAGAAGTTCTCCCTTGAGGAACAGGCATCTTTAGTTTGGCAGTTTCTCTGCAGTATTCCTGTGAATATGATGACAAAATTTCTTCCATGGCTTTCAACATCTATATCACCTGACGAATCTCAGGATTTGAGGAAGTGCATAAGCAAGATAGTGCCAGAGGAAAAGCTTCTTCAAAAGGTGTAGTTTTGTGTGCTGTTTTACATCTTTGTGTTTTCCTTTTCAATGCTACTTTAGGCATTGAACACAATTTATGTACATTTGATTATCATGGTAATATATCTGATTGTATTCTTGCTTTTTGAAGGTTATTTTCAGCTGGATGGAAGGGAGAAGTAGTGCTAACGTAGTTGAAAATTGTGTAGATCATTCTCAGGTGCGATGTAGTCCTAATCCTTCAAGCCATCAAAATAGGAAAATAAAATGTGCATGTGAGTCCACAGCAACTGGGAAAAGGAAATATTCTGCGTCTATCGTAGATGTTTCTGATACCATGACAACACATCCTATAGATGAAATATTGTTGTGGCATAATGCAATAAAAAAAGAGTTGAATGAGATAGCAGTGCAGACCAGAAAGATACAACTCTCTGGAGATTTTACTAACCTGTCAGCTTTCAATGAAAGGTTGCAATTCATTGCTGAAGTTTGCATATTCCACAGGTATCATCTTAATTTTGTTTTACACTTCTGCTCTTCGAAGCATCTTGTCTTCAATTAAACATTTTCTTATCTTAATTTCTTTTTAGGGCTTATCTCTTTTGTTTTTCAACTTTTAGTGATTGCTATTCCCCTCTTCAGTTTTATACTATCTTGGGTCCCTATGCATTGAAATTTGTTCTCACTTCTCATAGAGGAAAAGAAGAAACAATAAGATAGAAAATCAATTATTACTCCTCTCTTTCTCCTGCTAATATGTTAAAAGTGCAACATGTGGGGATGATAATACTAGAATTCATTTGTTGCTTCTCACTTTGTCCAACTTCGTAAAACATGCAAATAATTGGATTATTAATACTAAGAGGGAAAGCCTCAGTGCAATGCTAAGCTTGCCACCATGTGACCTTGAGGTTCCAGGTTCAAATTGTGGAAACAACCATTCACTTGCAGAAGTAAGTTTGTGTATGTATGCTCTAAGTATCTGGGCTGGCCTTTATAAGATTAGTAGTACCAAATGAATACAAAAAGAGAAATATCTATCCTAAAGGAGTGAATTAACGGTTGTCAATACACTTTCATGGATTGCAGATATGGTATTTTTCTATCAGAGGAACTTCTTGTGATCGTTTTATTTTAACGTCAGATAGTTTGTTGATTGACAAAATAATTATCATAAAAGATTAATGAGTGGTAACTATCTTGAAAGCTATCTTCTGTACTACATTCTGTATGTAGTGTTAGAAGTATGTGACAACTACAATGAATGGGTAAGAAATAAGTGTCATGGAATGTGGTTGTAGTAATTTCTACTGTGATTAGCAAAACAATCAACCACATAATTTGTTGATTGACAAACCAATTATCATAAAATATTAATGTGTGGTACTATCTCAAGCTATCCTCTGTGCTACATTCTTTATGTAGTGTGAGAAGTATGTGACAACTACGATGAATGGGTAAGAAATAAGGTGTCGTGGAATGTGGTTGTAGTAATTTTTACTAGAGGATCTTATCATGATATACTATGGTATATACAGTGACAGAATGACTGTCAAACAAAAAAGGTTAGCTACATTCTTAAATGATATCCTCTATACTTCATTCTTTATTTAGACTTAGAATGTGCAACAAGGAATGTTAATTGATTGTTTCTCTGAATGCAGTATTGCCGAGGACACTGTTATTTTTCCAGCAGTAGATGGAAAATTTTCTTTCGCTCGAGAGCATGATGAAGAAGCAATTCAATTTAACGACTTTCGGTCTTTGATTGAGAGTATTCAAAGTGAAGGAGCAACATCTAGTTCAGAAACTGAATTTTATTCAACATTGTGTTCACATGCTGATCATATATTGAACACAATACAGAGGCATTTCCATAATGAAGAAGTTCAGGTAATTCTTGATTTGTCATGAAATAATTTTTCTTAAGAGTTCCTCAAGTGAGAAGCAAATGTGTTAGTGAATGGATTGTTAAATGTAATATTACAATAGGATAATTAATAAATTGGTTGGGGGGATTTTTGCCCTATGTGCAGAAGTTACATCATAGCTCATCAAAGGTTGATAACTATGAGCATTTCTTGTATTACCTAATTATTATTATTATTGTTGTTGTTGTTATTGTTATTTTGATAGAAAAGTATGACATAGGAAGGGAGTTCTCTACTTCTTAATCCAAAGCTGAGCTTATATAGCAAGAATTTTCCAAAGAAATTCCCTTTTCAAGCTACTTTTTAGTCTATCTTTTCAATGTATCTAATTCCTCATTTCTGTAGGTTCTTCCTCTTGCACGGAAGCACTTTAGCTTCAAAAGGCAACGTGAACTTCTCTATCAAAGCTTATGCATGATGCCTTTGAAGTTGATTGAGCGTGTCCTGCCATGGTTGACTAGTTCACTAACTGAAGATGAAGCACAGATGTTTTTGAAAAACATGCAATTGGCAGGTTATTTGTCTATTTTGATTTTGCTTCTTGCTGAAAGAAAGTATATTTTTTAGAAATTTAGTCGTGTCTTCTATATTTGACAATGCGTTAATTTGTTCCAGCTCCAGCAACAGATTCTGCCTTAGTTACACTTTTCTGTGGTTGGGCTTGCAAGGCTCGTAAAGATGGTCTCTGTTTGTCTTCAAGTGTGTCAGGGTGCTGTCCTGCCCAGAGAATTACTGATATTGAGGAAAATATTGTTCAATCTTCCTGTACTTCTGCTTCTGCTTTGTCTGGTAGAGATTGCTTAGTGTTAGCTCAATCAGATGGGACCCAACAAAGATCAGTCAAGCGAAATATATTGGAGGTGCACAATGAAGATGTCTCTGAAACTTCAGAAAGTGAAAGTATCCAGAAACAATGTTGTAGTTCCCGGTCTTGTTGTGTGCCAGCTTTAGGAGTCAGCAGGAACAATTTGGGGCTGGGTTCACTCTCTACAACCAAGTCCTTACGCTCTTTGTCTTTCACTGCTTCTGCCCCATCCATTAATTCTAGTCTTTTCATATGGGAAACTGACAACAGCTCATCTGATGTTGGCTCTACAGAAAGACCAATAGATACCATATTTAAATTCCATAAAGCCATACGTAAAGACTTGGAGTATTTAGACATGGAATCTGGAAAGCTTTCTGATGGTGATGAAACAATTATTCGGCAATTTAGTGGAAGATTCCGGCTTTTGTGGGGTTTATATAGAGCTCATAGTAATGCTGAAGATGATATAGTATTTCCTGCCCTCGAATCTAAAGAGGCACTTCATAATGTGAGCCATTCCTACACACTGGATCATAAGCAGGAGGAAAAATTATTTGAAGATATTTCGTGTGTTCTTTCTGAACTTTCTGTCCTTCATGAAGTCTTGCAGAGGACCCACATCTCGGCAGATATAAGTGAAAATACTTTTGGAATTTCTGATGCCAATGATAGTGATAATATCAAAAAGTACAATGAGCTTGCAACTAAGCTTCAAGGGATGTGCAAATCTGTTAGAGTAACCCTGGATCAACATATTTTTAGAGAAGAGCTTGAGCTCTGGCCACTGTTTGGAAAACATTTCACTGTGGAAGAACAAGACAAGATAGTGGGCCGGATAATTGGAACTACAGGTGCTGAAGTTCTCCAATCAATGTTACCATGGGTAACTAATGCACTTACCCAGGATGAACAGAGCAAAATGATGGACACATGGAAACAGGCAACTAAAAACACCATGTTCAATGAATGGCTAAATGAATGCTTGAAAGAAAGTCCTGTATCTACAACACAGGCAGAAGCTTCAGAGCGGAGCACTTCTCAAAGAGGTTTTTATTCTTCGAGTTTCTTTCATGTATGGTGGAAATTGCATAATGGATATATAAAGTATAATGTGTTACGGTTTTGTGCTAGGTGGTGATTACCAAGAAAGCTTGAACCTGAATGATCAGATGTTCAAGCCAGGTTGGAAAGACATTTTCCGGATGAATCAGAATGAACTTGAGTCAGAAATCCGGAAGGTCTATCGTGACTCAACTCTTGATCCAAGGAGAAAGGCATATCTTGTGCAGAATCTAATGACAAGGTTTGCTCCAATTTTCGTAATTCCATTGTTTTATATAATTTCAACACAATAAATTGCATGTTCATTTCATAGCAGTTTACATATTGTCTTCAAGCTTTTGTTGATTAGCTATTTGCTACTGTAGTCGCTGGATAGCCGCCCAACAGAAGTTACCTAAGGCCCCATCAGGGGAATCATCCAATAAACAAATAGAAGGATGCTCACCATCATTTAGGGACCCAGAGAAACAAATATTTGGTTGTGAGCACTATAAGCGAAATTGCAAGCTTCGAGCTGCTTGTTGTGGCAAGTTATTTACTTGCAGATTTTGTCATGACAATGCAAGCGATCACTCAATGGATAGGTATATATTTCACGGGAGTTCTTAACATTTAGTAATGACATGTATTTCTAAATATCTGTTTGATGATTGCAGAAAAGCAACAATGGAAATGATGTGCATGCAGTGCCTGACTATACAACCTGTTGGGTCTGTATGCATGTCACCTTCATGTAATGGACTTACAATGGCAAAGTACTATTGCAACATTTGCAAATTCTTTGATGATGAAAGGTACTTTTTGGTTCTATAGAAATCAATAGATTTAGTAGAAAACTGTTGCTTCCTTCTTTTTGTTTTTTGGTTACAGAAAGAGGCCTTAATTATAGGCCTAAGAAAGGGGGTCAGGGCCTGGACAGAATCCATAATATCAAAAGCGCTGCACTGTAATTATCATTCTAGGTGTCATGTGAGCTACGAGCTCCTTGCCTGCTATTCCCTTCTTACTGGCTTCAATACTTGCCTATTAATGGGCTAGTAGTTGGAACTTACTTTCTGAAATTGGCATAATCTTAGTTTAATTGTTAATTCTTTTCTTAGTTGAATTTATATAATTTCTAAACATACTTTTTTCTTATTTATGTTCCTCGCTAACAATAACTAACATATAACAACTAACATTTGTCTATCTAGAAAAAAGTTATGCACTAGAACTTCAGTGTCTTAGCTACCACCCGTAACTGTCATAAGACCCATGTTACCTTCAGTTTTTGATTGATTTACACTGGGCCTAAATCCTTTGAAAGGAAATATGCTAAGGGAGCTCTGAATGGGAAGTATCCCAATGCTATGTGCTTATAAGAGCTGTGAATATGCCCTTTTTTGTCTCAGTGATTGCAATGGATGTGTTTGGGATCTATGACATAGGCCATATACCTTGAGCATCACAGTTAATTGCATTAGGACATAGAATACAAATTTTTATTGTACTTATGGGCAATCTGTAGTTCCAATCCACCATTCTAACATATAGTTACATCTTAAAAAGTTGTGCATCTTTCAAAAATGGTATACAAGACATTGAGGACTTATTAAAGGGTTGAACTAAATGCAGGGCCAGATCCATACTATTAGAGTAACAAAATCATCCCTTTTGGAAAGAAATGTAGAATATACTAACAGGTTTAAAAAATTATTCTGTAACATACACATTGAGAGATTGAGAAATTATGTTACGTTTAATGTTATATGATTAGCAAGAAACACTTGGAAACATATGTCATCTACAATCTAATCAATTAATAATCTGTCAACTTTGGTAGTTTCTTAATTTTAATTTTTGTTGTACCTTTTTGGTTGTTAACCTTGCAACGTTCTTTTTCAGGAATGTTTATCATTGCCCATTTTGCAATATATGCCGTGTCGGACAAGGGCTTGGAATTGATTATTTTCATTGTATGAAGTGCAATTGTTGCCTGGGGATAAAATCAGCCTCTCATAAGTGCCTGGAGAAAGGTTTAGAAATGAACTGCCCAATTTGCTGTGATGATTTGTTCACATCAAGCGCGACAGTGAGAGCTTTACCATGTGGGCATTACATGCATTCTTCTTGTTTTCAGGTATATCGTGTTCATTTGAGTGTTTAGTAATGGTATAACTTGATAGGAAAAACAAAAGTGAGAGAAAATCTGCATTTGAATCATGTCTTTTGTCTCTTCTTAGAATGAAATAGTCTGAAAGAAGGTTTTGTAATCAATCTTACTTTGTTGTAAAATGTTAGGCATACACTTGTAGCCACTACACGTGTCCAATCTGCAGCAAATCATTGGGAGATATGGCGGTAAGAATTTTTTTATTTTTTAAATATCTACTATGAAGTCGAATACTGCAAAGTTGTTTTGTTGATAGACATACAGTTATATACATTTATTGATCCTGAAAGTTTTATTTGTGTTGGCACACTAATAGGAATTTGAGATAACTAAAGAGTGTAAAAGTAAATGCTATCCAATTGGCACTTGATTAAAAGATTTATTGAAGAGAATTTATAAGTTCAATGCACACAGAAAGTTAATTTGTCTTATCGCAGTGTTTAAGGGGTGATTGAGCGAGGGCTTTGGGAACCATTATTTTGGGGTTCACATCTACTCTCTGGGTATTGAGATATGAATATTAAGTCAAAAGCCAATGTGTATTGTACTTTTCAAGTTGATAGTAACATGCTTAAAATTTCATGGCATACTGTACTTAGCTGTTTCTTACCTACCCAGGTTTACTTTGGTATGCTTGATGCTTTATTGGCTGCTGAAGAGCTTCCTGAAGAGTACAGGGACCGCTATCAGGTATTACTTGTCTCTTCTTAAATATTATATGTCCATGCTATATTATTACTCTCCACTTAATTTCCTTTCAAAAGCTAATGTGATTTTTATAACAAAACGCATGATGGCTTTCAAAGAAATTATAAATATAATTTTAAAATGGGAAAAAAAATAATGTTTTGTGTTGTATGTTGCATTCAAGGATTTATGCTTCCTCTAGCTTACCTAGTTGTACTTTTCATCTTTTTCTTACAATTTTTTAAGATTTAATAGTTTTTTTGTTTCATTATTTTTTTTTTTCAATTTCGTCTTATTATGATTTTTAGTGTGAAAACTTGGTCTCATTATTTTCTAAAGTGAATCGTTAAGTTATCAAACTAAGTATAATATAGGACCGACGTTGTAATGCACACTGAAGTAGTGTTGATGTGACATCAGCATATATAACACATATATTGATGACGTGTCAGCCATATTGGCATATACGTTATAGATTTCAACTTTATGTACCTTTTTTTAGACAATTTAACTACGATGACGGAAGGATCAAATTAGGATCACGTTTAAAAAAAATTAGGATCAACTTGATACTAAAATTAATAGGGAAACGAAATTTTAAATAGTGAAAAGATAACAGGACAGAAGAAGTTATTTAACCATTTTTAACTATAAAGAATAATTATAATATAAAGGTCATGTCCAGCTTCTGTGTATTTATGTATGTAAAGGCCATGTTAAAAATAATTTGAGTTTAGTCTCTCTCATTTAGTGCACATAGAATAATTATGAGACCACCGTTTTCTTTATTATTGTTTTTCACATATTGTAATTTGTAATGTTTTTGTGCCAACGATTATTTAGAATAAAACGGCATTAAATTGATTTGACCAAAGAAAATGTATTATGTTTAAAGAAGTTTTCGTGCAATTAAAATATCGTTTTGAGCGAAGGAAAGAAAGAAAGAAAAAAACTGCTAAAGCTGCCATGTTGCCATATGCAACTCTTTTTCCGCTAACTAATGATATAACATTTTTTTTCTCTTCGGTTCAGAACCAGTGTCTATAGAATAAACAGCCTGAAATTAACACTTACCAAGTACGAACCATATGCTGCAGTATGAATATCCATTGTTTTAACGGTGTTATTTTCATCGTCGTATCAAAGAAATTTCCAACAAAACAAGCTGAATAAAATAGCAAGAACAGCTCACTAGCTGTGGTGCTTTGTCAACTCTTGCTTTAACTCATTTTCATAATTCCGATGCAGGATATACTCTGCCATGACTGTGACCGAAAGGGAACTTCACGCTTCCACTGGTTATATCACAAATGTGGATCTTGTGGCTCATACAACACCCGGGTAATCAAGAGTGAGACAACAAATTCTAGCTGCCTTTAGTTTGCTTATCTTTCACACTGCAAGTACAGAGTTTGTAAATATTTTTATAGCCCATCCAATTTTCCCCCGACCAGTAAACTGGTTACGTTTCCTTTTACACCTAATGCAAGTCACTTGCACGGAGGCCTCTCATGAGTTAATTTATCTTCTCGTAAGCCTGAGATAGAAACACCAAACCAGTTCCATAGTTGTCATGTATAGATAAGCTTTCTTCCCAACTTCTTTTTGCACTGGATTCTTCACCTTTTCCACTTTTCTGCTTCTTCTACTTTTAGTTAAAGCTCATTTAAGTGCGATGTGGCGTTTTTTGCACAACAATCCTGGTTTAAGGGAGACTAATTGAGTTAGATTCTGTTAGATATTTTCATTTTTTTTTAAATGTGACGATATATACTAAATTATGGAGCTTAATATCAATAGCATATCATTTTGAGCAAAACTTTGTGGAGACTCTATTGTTTTAGATAGTGATAGACGAACCAAAGGACGAATTGAAATCTCAGTATAATCATCACGTTTTAGATGTTATATTAAAATTTCCACACACTTGTAACGGGAATTATTTTAGCGTAGCAGTTTACATATCCCTTTCAAAAGCACGAAATGATAAAATATACATATAAACTTTTTTAGTCTGAATAAAATATACTAAACGGAATATATTCTCCAATCATACTAACATAGAGCATGTATCAACTGTTGAGTTCAGATAAAAAATTGTTATCAGATGAAAATGTTCTCATTTAGTTTGCTCAATAAAACTACATTATCTAGAGTTTGGTCAAACTCATGCGTCCATTTTCTTCATAGCTTGATTAAGTTTTGAAGGGTGGTATGGTAACTCTTCATCGGAACTAAGGTTGCATTTCGAGGCTGATTGCTTCGGGGCGTGAAATGTATATCTTAACTGGTCCATTTGACCAAAGGAAAGAAAAAGATGACCAAACCTTAGCATCGACTCTACATCATCATGCTTAAATATGGAAAATAAGCTTTTTTTTTCTTCTTTTTTTTCAATTCATTTTCTGTCTGTTTTCTCTGTCTAAATAACCATGGAAAATAAAAGTCTCATTCTTTTATTAAAAAAAAAACATGCATTTTTTTAATAGCTTGTTGTTTAATCATATCAGTAATATTCAGTGCACAAATTCTTTTTAATAGCTTTTAGTACTTTTTGAACCGTTAATATTTTAATTTCTAACTTTTCATATTTTATTTTATTTTTATCTTTAAAATACTTATTAAACTTACCTTTTTTATATATTTTTTTTGCATAAGATAGAAATTTATTATCATATTAATCAACATAATGAAAATGTGGTGTCTTAAATGCAAGTTATTTTTATTTTATTTTAAACTAAAATAGAAATATTTTAATATATTATCACTAATTGTAAATGCGCGATATGAGAATATATATATATATATATATATATATATATATAATAATTGAAACTGAAAAGCATAATTAAAATCTTCAAATGAAAAAAAATGTATGAGTCCAAAAATTAAAATTAAAATTGTGCCAAAATACGTAAAATAAAATTAAAATGAATATACAAATATCGTATAAGCATATTCATCACATTATTTTATATTTATCATTCAATTCAAAAAATTATTTTTCTAGAAATTTATTATTTAATAAGTTAATTTAATAATTTTTAACTAAATATACAATTAATTTATTTGCTAAAGATACCTAAAATTTTACCTTTTTTATACAAACCTAAAAAAGTAGTAAAGAAATCAAATTGATAAAAAATATTTTTAAGATACAAATTGCAATATTAATAGTTTACAAATGAATAATATATGTATTTCCATTTTTTTATTATATCATTCATTTACAAATTAAAATGTATAATAAATTCAACTATATTAAAAAGAGATAACAAAAGTAATTTCTCAGTAGTTGATTATAGAATACCTTTATACTAATAGTTTATGTTTATTATACTAACAAAATATTTAAAAAAAAAAAAACACACAACATTCAATATCATTAATATACCTCCTCCATAAATTATAATAAAATTAAACTATTTACTAATCCACATCCTTAATTACCATGAAAAAATTGGTGATGAAATAAATAGGGTTAAATAGAAAACAGGAAATAAAATATTTAGGCGAACGTTAATCTTAATCCTGACTCTCTTGTCTGTGTTGTGTCTGTCTCTGTCATTCTTCCATCCTTTCATATTCATAATAATGGATACATAGCACAACAAACAAACCAACTCATTCTCCATTCTCAATTCTCAAATCATTCAAACCTTTATTTTCTCTGTAAATTCAATTCAAATTCAACCTCATCATTCATTTCTTCCTCAACCCGCAGAAAACAACTCAGAAAAGACCACACATGAAAAAGAACCCATAAAACTTCACAGAGATACAGGTACACACCAAGAAGAAAAAATCAACAAGGAATCGAAAAGTTCAGTTTTTTCTTTAGTGTGATCATCGTTTCATCGATGGCCGCGGGACCTGAAAGATCGAAGCCACTGCACAACTTCTCGTTGCCCTGTTTGAAATGGGGCACCCAACGGTTACTTCGCTGCGTCAACGCCGACCTCGATCGCCGATCCTCGAGATTAGACGCGCCACAGAACGACGCCGTTCGAGTCCCAAGCAAGCGCAAAATGAACGACGGCGACGCCGTTTTCGTGGGGGGTCTCAGAGAAGAAGTTAGTGGCGTGGCCAACAATGCCATGATGCCTTGGAATTTGAGGACGAGAAGAGCTGCGTGTAAGGCACCGCAGAACGAAGAGGAGCGAAGGTTTCTCGACATGGGGTGTTCTTCGCCGTCGGTGAAGGAAAAGAAGAAGATGGTGTTGGCGGGGAATGAAAGAGTTAAGTTTTCTGTTTCTCTCTCTAAGGAGGAGGTGGAGGAGGACTTCTGGGCCTTGGTTGGAACTAGGCCCCCCAGAAGGCCCAAGAAGAGGCCCAGGATTGTGCAGAGGCAATTGAATGTGAGTTTATTCAAGTAACTTACTAACAACACTTTGGAGGATGGATTTTGTGATCTATGAAATGATATCTTGTTTTAAGGTTCTCATGGTTTGTTTGTTTTTTCTTAGTTTAATTGTGATATCATGCATTTTGAGTTTAAGAAGTTTTATGCTGTTGTTAAACCAATTAGAAATCATTCATGACTTTTAAGGTAATTTAAAGATAACAAATTTACCATACTTGGTGATCTGTTGAAATGGATAATAGTATAAAAAACCTGACTTTAAGGTATTTAGCTAATTATTATAGAAATCAGTAAAAGAAGTTGACAAGAAGGACTTTGGGTGTGGGATGCCTTATATACAATGCTGAATACAGATCAGAAATTGCAAGGAGAGAGTGAGAATGAAGGTTAGATGCAAACCAGAAGGTGTGGCTCGCCTTATATACATACATGCTGAATGCAAAGGAAAAACGGTTAAAAATAGTTGGCAGTTATTGCAAATCACGGGCCCACACGACAAGATAGTCAGGATGGACACAGGATGTGTGACTATGTCCGAGTCAGAATGGGGTCCTTGGCAGCACACATGTTTGTCAGAAAAGTTGTCCAAAGAGGATGGCCTTGCTTTGATGATCCAAGACTTAACATGCTTTGATGTCATGAATCTGTGACCTGTATAGTGGCGGGTGGAGGAAGCCGTTAGGTCAAGGGCTGGTCCGAAACACTTACCATTTCATGTCAATCTGTGATTAAATGATAATAGAGAAAACCTGAGTTTTAAGAAAATCACTAGTTAAAGTAGCCAGTGAACTTACCATAATAATGATTTGCGATTAGATGATAGTGTATTTTAATTAATCTTTTTATTTTGTTTCAGTGCTGAGATTTTGCGTTACTTATGTTGTTTTTCTGGTTCAATTTATTGCAGACACTTTTTCCTGGCTTATGGCTGGCTGAGGTCAGTGCAGATTCATACAAAGTGGCTGATGTTCCTGAATGAGGTAAATTTTGGTGATACTTTTCTTTTCTCTATCTGTGTAACGTGAATTCCAATTTGTCTTCAATTAGAATTCATGAGTGTTTAATGGTTATGCTGTGCAGGGGCTGAAATGAATGGCTAAACCTGGTTCTGACTCTGAATGGATGTCCCAAATATTTTTTCTTGCTGACTTCCCATGTGTTGTGACATAAATAATGGTAAATTCCAAATCATCTATGTAAATGAAAGTTTTAACTCAATAATCATGAAATTTTGGAATTTTACAATCGGTTGTACTTGTCTGAATGTTATAGCTTGCAGATTGTATGAATCAACTTTCTTTTCACTTCTTTGAAGATAATCTATTCACCATTAAATTGTTAGAATTATGTAATCCTGGATAAAACAGTTTTTAACCTCAATTGTTTATATAACCCAGAATTACTGATTAAGATAGTGAAAAGTCCTTTTGGTGTATTGTAATAAATTTTCCAATTTTGCACAAATATTGGAGGCGTCAAGTTTTTGTTCATTCATCAGAGAGCAAATTCGATATTCTTCTTTAGCAGAATTTTCAAAAGGAGTTGCTGGTAAAAGTTTTTGAGCCTATTATTTCAGTAGGCACTACGTGAATCTGCTTAATGAAGTTAAGATCTCCAATATTAGAATTCCTTTAATATACTATTAATATAGTACTGTGGGAAGTTGGGTGTGGTACTAGTTTTAAAAGGTGTAATGATGAACAAAATTTGGCATACAGAGATTTCCTTAGCATGCAGCAGTAATTTGCTGCCAAAAAACTATGCATATTAATGCAATGGCTTGACTTTGTTGAGAGAAAAATGGTGAACTGTAATAGTATTTCCTTTCTATTTGAAAAGAATCAAAGGGGGAGGAGGGGGAGATTGGTTTGGTTGACTTCATCACTTACATTTGGAACCTTTCCTTTGTATTTGAAAAGAAATAATGACAAGTGAAAGATTTATAAATTATAAGGTATTACGAAACTAATCTACTTCTGTTGCTAAATTTCCCATTCTTTCCACTTAACATAGCACACAAGTTGGTGACCTTTGAAGCTTGAAGCCAAATGCAACTCCAGAACAAATAAATGAAATGAATGAAAAATACTTGTCATAGCAACATATATGACTTTATAAATTTGGAAAGCCTTGTTATTGTTAAAGTGGTTTAAGAGGGTCATTTCCATGAGAGGCTAGACTAGTTGCCCAAAGGAGAACAGGCATAGTTTGCACAAGCTGTTTTGCTGAAGAAAATAGTTGAAAATTTGTTCAGAAGAACACTTGCTGTGATTTTTCTCCATTCATAAACTTGGTCAAATTCAGAAAAACTGTCCTAGGTGTGAGTTCATTCAATGACTGTGGATACCTGAACTCTGCTATTGGATAGTCTATACACTAACACTTAAACAGCCTTTTTCACTCTCAGTATCTAGCAATTCAAGTACTTGCTAGTAATCAGAGTTATTCTGTAGCATTCTTGATACTTTCATTCCATGGATCTCATGTTTAATATCAGCAAGCATTAGATTGTCATGGTTGGTATTGAACTTGCCAAATTGGGTAGCTGAGAAATTATTCACTTTGTGACCATCCAAATAAGGCAGCATCTGAATTCTGACAGCTCTTATATTCAATTAAAAGTAATAATTATTGAACATCTTTTCTGGTTTTATTTTTGTACTAC
The DNA here is from genome assembly GCA_016859785.1 of Macrotyloma uniflorum. Lineage (NCBI taxonomy): Eukaryota > Viridiplantae > Streptophyta > Magnoliopsida > Fabales > Fabaceae > Macrotyloma > Macrotyloma uniflorum. The sequence goes on from BDMB01000030.1 coordinate 1,135,121, forward strand.
AAATTTTCCTATATAGGGAATGGTTCCTTTAATATCTAGGATCGTTGACATGTCAGCTTTATATTATATTGGTATTGGAATAAAATTAAAAACCAATTGGTCCATGGATAAACTGAAAAGAAAATTTTTGGTTCGCATTTTAAAAACCTTACTTGGACTATAATAATTGAGTAATTATACATTCAAACTTGAATTCATTATCAGCATTTTATTATCTTAAATATGGTTCATCATTTTAAAACTAATAAAACATAAATCATATTCTTATACTAATACTAATATTAATGAAGATAAGACCAAACCAGTTTGATAATCACATATTACAGGTAACTGTCATGGATACTGATTGAGGTTGGATCCAATTGTTATCTCTAATTCAACAACACGACAAAATAATCGATTAATTAATTTTTGTGGGGAAGTGCTATTATACTACTATCAGTAAATCTTGTGATCAAGCAATTGAATAACTTTTCATATAATTTAGAAGTTGGCAGTGTAATTAATGAATCATTTAGCTTCTTTTTTTTTCAATATAATATCATGCGTACTAAATTTAGAGTAAATAAAACATATTTTTTCATGAAATCACTGATTATTTGTGTTGGAAATGTTATATATGATAAAATAAATTAACTAAATGAAGAACCAATTGAGTTTTTTCTTTATAAAAACTTACGATTCAATTATTAAATAATTAAGCTTAACATTTAAATTTTTTTAGAAAAAAGTTTGATAGAGTATGTGTAGTTGAAGCCAAAAGTTTAGGAGGAATAGAGATAACAAATTTCAAATTAGAAGTAATCCTAGAATCGTCTTATTATCATTTTTTTTTTCTATCTAACTTTGACTCAAATGAATTTCTTAATTCAATTTAGATTAGTCCTAGTCAAATTAAAATTTCAGATATTTAAACTTTAGACCAAAATGTTATATTTTGTGTTAGGAGATCTCACATGAAAAATAAATAAATTATATTTATATTTATATTTTATTTTAAAAAACATATTTTTAAAAGGGTAAATATTAGAGAAATAATATTAATATTTTATTTATTGACTCTTTGAATAGAATAAAAGTATAACAAAAAATTATTTGAATGAGTTGTGTAATAATTAAACACTCTATGCTCATATGTATCCATGTTTATTTCTCATCATGTATTAAAAAATCCTTATAAGAAACAACTATAATAATACTATTATAACTTGATTTTATCTTAACAATATCTTAAAAATTGAAATATAATGCTTTTAAAATCAACTTATTATAATTAAAACGATATATTTTCAACATACAATTTTTTAATTCACTATCCTAATAATTCACTTTGTTTAGTACTACCTACTATAATCATGAATGCCACAATCCGTTGACTTAAAATTCCTTTACAAATGTACCCACCAAAAAAATTCATCACAAAGGTCCGAAATGTTGGTAATTATTTTGGAAATCCAAACCCCGCACATTATGGAAAAGAAAAGTAAATGAATAGAAGTTTCTTGACTTGTAAAAGTAAATATATATGATTTCTAAAGCAGTGAGTAACCCACCATGAATTATGAGAGTTCATTAGTGAAACTTGATCATTAGATAATTTACTTTAAGCTTTCTATTGTGAAACAAAATTCATCAGGAGTTCAACTACTACAGAAACTGATGAAACCTCTCCGAGTTGAATCAAGGCACTTTTGGACAAGAATTCTTACTGCTGATACATAAATGTTTTAAAAAATTCCACGTTAATACTAAAAATAAAGATGAATTATAGTTTATAAATAAAATATAAATCTCATTTTTTGAACGGATTTTAAAAATGAATTAAACATCATAATTATTTGTTACATTATATTAGAGCTTGATTTTGGGATCACTTGTTAATATATTAAACTCTAGATAGTAGGTTATTAAAGTCCTGATTGTTAACAAAATTATTAACGGATTGTTATATAGAGTCTTGATTGTTAGCAAAGTTATTGGATCTAAATTGGGTTACCTGTTAACGGGTCACATTCGAGTTGATAAATCTCACGTTGATTCAAAATGAGACCGAATTATAGTATATAAATGAGATGTAAACCTTACTTTCTAAACTAATTTTGGGGATGAATTAGACATCATAATCCCTCTCTACAATAAACTACGTGGACGGTTTAGTATATTTGTACGTGAAATACATCATCTCTAAGAGTAAATGTGTCTTGTTAGATAAACAAAAGGATTAGGATGGTGCATGATTAGGTGAGTTAAGAAAGGGAAAAAGCCTATTCAGACACCAGATTTTCCACAAGGTTTCATCAATGATTTGTTTGTTTGCTCATGAAACTGCCACCTTAGTTGTCATACAATTGCAATTAGAGACAAAGTGTTAGTTAAATAGATAGGGAAATATTACTCATAAATAAAAACCAGTGCTTATCGGAATGAACACCAAAAGGCCACACACAAGGTTCCATATTTAGGAATTGGGAGGAATCACAGAAGAAAACAAAATGGGACAAAACATTAGAGATGGATTCCCATTGTTCTGTCCCCCAAGTTGGAGACCCTTTTAACTGCATGGCCATGGTATTCAGAAGATCCATGATCTGTAACAATATTCTTTCAATTTCTAATACTAATAATTATCATTATCTTCATATAGCTTAATCAACCTCATTGATTACCATGGGATTTAGTAATTAGCCTTTTATTAATCCTCACTTTCTTTGTCTGATCATAGCAAACAATGATTATGATAATAAAATAAACCAAGATGAATTCATGACATGATGATGATGATGATGATGATAGCACACGAACTAATTACTCCTTGCTCTTCTTAACCTTCCCAACGCGTAAAAATGAACCCAGACTGAAGAGATTTGCACTTCCCTTTGAAACACAAGGAGTTGGTACATTCAAGACAGGATTAATCCTAAGGCCATTGGGATAATACCCTCCATAACCCTTACCTGAAGGAGACTTTTGCATAGGATACATATTTAAGGTAGAATATGAATATGATGATGATTTAGCTGCTGATGAATGCTTGTTTGAACTCACTCTCTTTGTATTTGGTACTGAACCTGTTGAGTTGCTTCTTGATAAAAGAGGTATAGAGCATACCATGTTCTTCTTTGTATCACGATTGAGACTCTTACTTCTATTGAATCCCCAAAAAGACTTGGAATGAGACTTCTTCTCATGATCAGGAGTCACATCTAGGAGTTCTCTAATGGTTTCTTTCTTCACTTTGTCAACACTTGAGGCACATGGACGAGGAGGAAGCTTTGTGTGAGGATGTTCCACATGATGAATGAGTTTTCTAGCTGTGGTTTTGTCTTGCATCCGAATTGGAAGGATCACCCCATTAGAGAAAAGTTCATCAGCTGAAGATGATTCAAACTCAAGGCTGGTGGTGCTAGTGCTGAACTCGAAGTCAGAATTTGAGTCATGCAACAATGTATCTCTACAAGAAACATCTTGTTTCATTGGTAAAACTTGTAGTTCAGAGAGATCATGGGAGAAAGAGAGACGGGGAGAACTTGTTTCTGAGCACATGACAACAGATTCCTTACACACACAAGCACAGAAAGATGAAAACAAAATTGGGAGCAAGAATAATAAAGGTGAACAGAAAAACAATATGGCTTTAAGGATTGAAGATATAAGGTTGTTTTTGATTCAGAAGTTGAGAAGACAAAGGAACAGAAAGAACCCTTTTCATAGTCTTTCAGATAAAGAGGGATACAAAAAGAAAGGGCGTCTCATCAACATTTATTCAAGTTTCAAGGAGAAGAAAGATTCTGTGTAAACTGAAAGATCAGAGGAGATTTTGTCTGTTACTGTTGGGAGTAGAAACAAAGGAGCAAGACAAATCTGTGACAAGTTGGAATTGTAACAAATGTTTCACTCTATAAAATCAGTAAAGGTGATGCTTGATTACAGGAAAGTGACTCCAATCACAATGTAATTCTGCTGAATTGAAGGAATAATGTTTGGAGTCTTTGTCTATAAAACAGCCAACCTACAAGACTTGTTCTATAAGATATAGACTTTGGGGGTTCTCATCCTAACCACTGATTAAACCTTTTGTTCTTTTCCCCTATCATATCATATTATATATAAGATAGAGGGACATTGTCTCATCTCTAATCTCTAATCTCTAATCCATAGTATCAAAAACCAATTAGAAAGAAAGGTAGTACACTTCAAATCAAGATTATATTGATCTTTCATCATATTTTGTTTAGTGCAGATAAGGATCATTTCTTAAGGACATGTTCATAAAAGTAGTACACTTTTGTTCATCACCATGTTGTATAACAAAATTAGAAGTGAATACAGATTAGACTGCAACCTTTTTTGGGTTTAGAATTGTACAGATACAGTATGGTGATTCATAGTTTTCATACAATTCTACTCTTCTTATAATTAATGAATCAATTACAAACCTCTAAATCAAGTGTTTCAAGTACTGGGTTTAGCAAAACTAACCAACATTTCCATTAGAGTTATTATTGTTAAGTAATTTTTTCTTCCATAACAACTTAGTTTTGATTTAAATAAGTTTCAGTTTCAATATATAACTTTTTGTTTTTTAATTTTGAGTACTTGTTAAATTTTTTCTTTAAATTGCGTATTCAATAAATTAAAAACATTGATATAAATATTTGATGTTGGTTCTAACAATTCTATTTCTCATGTGTTCGTTAAATTAAAAGAGTAAAATTAGTTGTAAAAAGTAGGAAAGAAAATGAGAAACTCAAACCCCAATAACATAATCCTAATTTTTTTTCCTCTTGCATCTTATCATCAATTTTAAGGCAACTTATCATCATTAACTTTGAAAGTAAAGAATCTGCTTGATCTATTGAAACATGATCAAGTTAGAGTTCCAAGGAAATAAATTAATAAACTTCCCTTAGTTCAAAATCTTTGAAATCTGGGTCATGTAATGAAAGAACTTCTCATCTGCCAACCAAATCTGTAATATTCAAGAAATAGGTGATGAGGGAGAGTGGTGCAAAAATGTTACACTTAACCACTCTTCTCTTCATTAGGTACCCTTCTTAATGTCTTCACAAATTTTCACATGATGATGAAGTTGACAAAGATAAACTCTATAGTACCTAATTACCTGCTAAGTGTTAATACCACCAAACTATAAAAATTAAATTAAAAGGTGTGGGAGAAAAACTAAAATGCATCTACAATCTTCCTATGTTCTGAAAATGTCACATTGAAGTGTAGTTTGACAATTGACTCCACAATAAATAATGAATATTAAAGAGAAAGTTTATGTGACATGCTATCTATCCACTTTTACTTGGTGAAGTGGTTTGATGAATGAATGACAGACTTTTTTTAGCCTAAAGATTAAAAGGCCGGCACTTACAGTTATGTCATGCTTGAAAAATTTGATTCCTTCCTTCTATCAATGACTATGGCAAAATGTGGTTAAAATATTAGGTATAATAAGTACCCAAAATCTCACATAAATGGTTAGTGGCTTGGATTGAACAGATAGAGTTAAATTACTGATTATGCAAATAAACTGGTATTTATAAATAAAAGATTTCTTTTTGACTTATACTAATACACACAGTTAAGACAATATATAATTATAAAACTAAATGTTGTCATAGTTAGTGTAAGTGAGATCAATATCATTTAATTTTTTTTTTCTAGATAAATTATTAAGGTAAAAAGAAAAATGTATGTTTGAGGCCTTGATGGGCATATACTGAATATAGCATGGGATGTGGGGGTCACATGAGGATGGACCCCAAGTCTCCACATAAGTACTATTTTCTTCATTTCAGCAAGACAAATAACCCATTTATGTCAACTTGCCATGTGAGCAAACTCCGAAAGTGGAAAAATGAGTAAGCTCATAACCTTGATGACAAAACAGTCCTTAAGCCCTTATTTGGTATGCTCAATACTAGCCACAACATGGGACCCTACCCCAACCACTATTTGAAGGACCCCCAAGGCATGTCTGGATCCAGAATTGGCATCACCAGAAACAGTTGTTTGGTACAAGAAAAGATGTAATGGATGTAACCAAAAGTATAATATGCACTAGAAAGGCCATGCACTTTAGAGTGAGACTAAGTCCTATTCTCATCATAGTTGATAAAACCATATAGAGACTTGGCTGCTATTTGCTTTATTGGAGCCAAAGCCACAAACAGAAGAAAATGTACCATGGATATGACAAACAGATCATTTGGGTAGAATAATAATAATTCAGTTATCCAGTAGGTGGTGGTGCAGCACGTTAAGATGTCTTGTCATGTGAAGAAAATAGCTTTTCATTGGAAAAAACCAAAAAAACAAGTATGGAGAGAATCTCTAACTCAGAGATGCTTATTGTGTTTCATTACTAAGGAAACGGTTTTGTCACAGAACTTTACCATTAAAAGGAATCGACTTGACAGAATACGTTTCATCATAAACAAGCATATCCACTTAGAGATTCACTCAATACTTGTTTTCTCACTCTCACTCTCACTCTAAAGTGCATGGCATTTCTAGTGCATATTATACTTTTGGTTATATCCTTTTACATCTTTTCTTGCAGCAAACAATTTTTCACCAACAAAAAATAATCCCTTATCTGGAAATGATGTTTTTCCTTTTAACATCTTTCTCTATCATATACTTTTTCTATAACTGAGTTAACAAAACTGCGTGAAGTTGAAAAGTGAGAGGGGAGAGGGTGGGGAATAGAAGGTAATCATTAAACTGAAAAAAAAAACAAGAAAAAATGATAAATTGGCATAATTTCCTTTATCAGAATCATGTGAAGCCATCACAATTAGAGGCAGAAGATGCATCATTCTCATTTTTATGACAGGCAATTTTGTAAGTGAATGAACTCGTGAAGAATGCACGATGAGATAAATAACAATTCTTATTATAAGGAACCGCTTAACTGATACAAATCAGTATATGCATTTTAACATAGTAAGCAGTAACCAATCTTCACAACAAATTAAAATGCCAACGAGCAAGATTTCTTTTTACAGACAGCCGGGACATTCTTTATGGCCACGGCTGAATTAATGATAAAAGTAAAACCTATATATATATAGGACAAAGCTTGGTCTATAAACAAGGATAGCATGAATAACTCTTATCATCGAAGATCAATGACATCAAATTTTAAATCTGGGTTCATGTATACATCTGTACATGTCTGGTAAATAGGACCACCATCTGGAGGCTGACTGTGAGGATGAAAGCCACGCTGATCACATTGTTTAATCACAGACATTCCACCAGGGCTGGTCAACCGAAAAATGCCATGCTTTCTGTGCATCCAAATTGACAAAAGTAATTACAAAATGTGTAGGAAAAATATCTCAATGACAGCTAACACATTAATATTCAGAGACCAAAAATTTCAAATAATTAAGAAACAATGCCCGAAATTCAATACCTTGCATAAATATGATAATATATCTCCAGTTTTATGCCGAAAAGAGGGGTCAATATGCTGATGTAGGAATATGCCAAATAAGAGGGAAGCAACTATTTTTTTTTTTTTCTCCAAAAATATGTTACTCTTTTGAAACATGGATTATTAAGCATTTTCAGGAACTATTATAGAATTGGAGTTCTGCTTAACATTTCTACATGTGTTACATTATTCCAAAAAATGTTTTTGCTTCCTTTCCAGGTTTTATCATGTCTTTTTGGCTTTCCTAAATTTATAAGGTCATGTTTCTATATAACATACTTGGTGATCATTTTTTAAATTAGATTAATTCAGTTACTGAGATGTTTTCTATCATCCTATACATCAAAACACGTCTGAGATGTGATCTTACCTCGTACTATCTTTTGGTGCCATGACTATTGCAACAGATTCTGGCAGCATAATCTAAAGAAACAATAATTTGCATAAGTCAATAAAATGTATAAAGAAATAGAGGATGCGCGTGACAGGATAGCCCCATTTTGACAGAAACAATAGAAGAAAGAAACATTACCAATATGTATGAGATTGAGTATAAGTAACAATATTCATATATATATATATATATATATATATATTAACTTCTCTACTTGTATCATAAATATGATCAGTAAATAAAGTAAAAACACTAGGATGGCCAGTTACAATAGTACAATTCCATAAGAATAGTACAAGAATTTAGACATAACTAATGTTTAAGATATTTCTACCATTAGTAGTTTTTTAGTTTTCACTTCAACCATTTCCTAATTAAACACAGCAGATAGACATCCAAAGACAAAGCAAAGAATATCCATGGAAATTAATTAAAATTAATGAACTCACCTGATAGGAGTAGTGGGTGTGCAGATCAATTGATGACATGAAACACGATTGTGTAGGATGTGTCTGGCAACAGAGAATAATATAGTTCAGTGTTACAAAAAATGGAAGAATAATAAAGTAAAAATATAAGAAATTTGGATAAGCATTGTATTTTTTCAACACACCAAATGAAACTGCACTCACAAAAATTACAAATTCCATTTTATATTAACATCATTTATCATCTACTTTTGGAAGTTAAGAAGTAGAAGAACAACAATTTTTCACAACCTGAACAAGTTTCCACCAAACAAAGTTTAGAAACTCACATGGATCCACCCAAGGGGAAAAAGAGATCGTTTATCCTGCACTTCAAATATTTCCTCTTCATTTGTTGTCTGACACTGCTCAGGAAGAACAATAATAAATGTACCATATGCAGAATAAATAATAGTAATACATATTCCCCGAAAGATTTATAGTGAAAGAAATCTTACAGAATCTGATGTTGACTCTTGCTTTGGGATTATAAGGGCAGTAATATAAAATTTTCTGTTTTTCTGCAGAGAAGGTGTGTTTTACAAAATTCCAATCAATATCTTACAGTTGAACATAAAATATTGAATGCTAGAGAAACTAAACCATTGGAGCCCAACTAAACTTTGAAAAATCTTACAAACTAGTACATATAAATACCATGCATGTCAGGTTGATCCATAATAAATAAAAAAGGTAAAAAGAAAAATGTTATTGTATTTGCACAAAAACATATATATATATATATATATATATATATATATATATATATATATATATATATATATATATAAGCAGCACTTACAAGCAAACCAGCAAGGACACCACAAGTCTCTAAATTTTTTTTTGTATTAGACTTGGCAAGCCTCATAAAACTCTCCATCAAAGCAGTTGACTGAAAGGGAAACAATTATTAGAAAGAGAACATGAAGTCAAACTTCCTTCAACGATAAATATTTTAGAAATTGTAAGCATACTAGAAGAAACTAAATACTCAACACGAACCTAACTATGCCTCCCCCGAGAAACATCAACCTAAAATTAATAAGCAGATAATAGATAAGCAAATGTAATTGACTCACAATATGCAGTTGCAGAGGAGCCTCGGCATGAACAGAACTATCTGTTGATGAAATCTCTGTCTTACATCCAGCCTCGTGTACACAAGGTGACACTGCAGGAACCAAATCTTGTACTTCAGCTAGTACAGGTGGAGGAGAAGGCTGTCTGATAACTTCTATTTGAGGAGAGGTTTCTGTTGTTTCAAAAGAAATAAGAGAAGGAGGTTCCTGATCATGCTGAGGCTGGGGCTGGGGCTGGGGCTGAGGCTGGGGCTGGGGCTGAGGCTGGGGCTGAGGTTGGGGCTGGCAGTCTTCACTTTGGGTAAAAATTGAATCTAAATCTGACTTATATTGTTCTGCAATGCTATTATCTTTCTTACTCATAGATTCATGTTCCAAGGAATGTTGTAGGCTGTATGTTCCGGAAATAGGAAGGACATAATCACACAATTAATATAAAAATAAATAGATAAACCAGCTCCAGAAGCATCATGACAACAATCTTACTTTTAAAATATTGAACTCTGATAAACCAACAAATCATTTTAAAGATGACTTAAAATATAGTTCGATCATTTTAAAAAAGGTTACCATCAACATACAAATCACCTTTTTCTTAATATAAACAGGAATGGTTGGGAAAATAAATATCCATCTCGTTCATATTTTGGATACCCATATAACCATCAAAGATTATTGAGGTGACTAATTCCAGGAAATTAAGCAGAGCATTGAGGACAACTTCGAAAGCCAACAATAGAGAAAAGCACTATAGAAACTTAAATAAGAACTAACCTTGGTAATTCAACAGGCGACAGATCTATGTTGCTTGGATATCTAATCTACATCCACATCCAGAGAGAAAAGTCAGGACAATCAACGAATAGAATAGAATTAAAACATACAGTTACAAACTAGCATACCCCTTTATCTGTGGTAGGTGGTCTCCACTGCCCTTTTAACCCGTTGGGACCAAGGATAGAATGTCTAGAGAGAGTTTCTTCCTTAGGAGGTGGAAGTGTTAGAGATCTACAAAAGGTTAACAGAAATGTAGGGGACCTCTTATTTTCAAAAAAAAAAAAAAAAATACAGGACAAGTAATCTGCGAAGTGATTTAAAAGGCCGACATAGACTAAAACTTTTATTTTAAGCAGTGTAACTAGATCAAACATAATAAAGCAATTTTTTAAACCAAAACTACCATCAAACCTTGCTATATTGGGTTGCTAGTTCTTGAAGATATAAATGTGTTTCCATTTCCTTATTATTTAACCTTTCCATTTAATTTATTTACATATATTAAATTTTCTCTTTTAAAACTTTTTGACTAACATAACTTTTTTCAAGGTTTTCCAATTAAATTCAGAAACAGGAAATCATATCCAGCAACATCTAAAAATTTTCATAATGTATCTGCAATACAACCCAAATACTTTGTTCCGTTTGCTACAAGGATAAATTGCATTTCAACCAGCAGCTGGTATAAGCCAGGAAAAGGAATATTGTAACTGTGTAATCCCTGATCACTTAACTTGGTCAAATTTTATATTAAAAAGAAACAAGCAAGCCTGAAGTACTCTCATAACAAAAATTTAGATAAATAGATAGGCACCCTACTGACATTGCACAAAGAAGATCATCTAGCATTTGACTTTCAAACAAGTTTCCTCATGATACCAAAAAGCAACCAAAAGATAAGGAAAGTTTCACTTAACATTATTCCTGTGAAAAAAGAAACTGCAATAATATATGCAATACCTATAACAGTATCACCAGCACCACAAAGAAGTCAATTATACATGAATTTTGAGTCCAATACTTACAGTCTTCGCACATGCTCTTCCACAGGCCTGATGTAAGGGAACTGCTGGGTCCTAGATCCTCGGTAAACAAGCTCCCCAGTAATAGTAGGTCTGTTTGCCTGGTCAAATATATAATACATGGATGCTAAACTTCTTTTCAGAAGGAACCGATAAACATAAAAGATTTTATTTTAGGGAGAGATTATCAATTATGAATGACAGCATTCATTCGAGTGAATTCTCGTGCAACAAATTTTACCTTTATTTGGCCATAACTAGGCGATGTTTGCTTTTTAATGGGAGAAAAATCCAGTGAATTATTTGAATTAAATTTTCCACGCCCATTTTGTTGGTATGCAAGATTGTTAAGTTCATTGATCTTCTGCTGGACCACCGGTTTCAATTTCTCCAGTTCATTCAGAGAAATTAACAATTTCTACAGCAAGAAATTGAAAATCAGATTATACCAGGGATTTTATAGCAACAAATTTCATTTGAAAAAGAGTGTCAACAATTAACCTTTTTCAATGATTCTTTCTGCCTTTGTGGAGATGATCTATAATCTCGGTGACGTGGTATCGTCTCAGACACCAAACTAAAACCAAACAAAACAAAATGAAGGACCCCTCAATGCAAATTTAATTACAAAGTAACAAAAACAACAAAGTCCAGATGTTTTAAACCGTTCAACTGACGACAAATATGCTATGTGCAATGTTAAAGATATCAGCCTGCAATGTTAAACCTTGAAAGCATTACCTAGAAAATCTTAAAAGCATGACATATAGGTCAATAATATTCTTCTCTGCACGAAAGATATCAGCCTGCAATGTTAAACCAATAATTTTGAGCTTGAGGGTTATGCAGCGCAACTAAGCAATGAAGAACACATGATGACCACATGCATAAATAAAAAATAAAACAGGACCAGAAATTCCAGGATAGGAAAAAAAAAAGCATTAACACAAGCACTATCAGTAAAAGCAAAAAATATGCTGAGAGAAAGAACAAATTAATCACCAGCGACGATAGTGCAAGGAAAAGGCAAAGATGAAACCAGACAGTTACATTCATGGGCGTCACTTCTTATATTACTCTAACATTATCTCATTTACTATCCCGTGGTAAATTCTAAACTCTAACGAAATTTGATGAACATACCTAATATGGCCACATTACACATTCAAATCTAACAATGCATGTCATGATTAACCAATGAACCATCTTAAAAGGATTGAAATATTGTCGGCACAAAATGGTAAACTCAAGACTATAGCTAACTTGCCAGCTTTATGTGCAATTAGTAGAGTGAAGTTCTCGTTAATACAAATTATTTCCATGTAAATACTACCTCTCATATACGAGTAAAAATACCCCAGTTACTTCGAAAATATTACTACGACATTCTAAATAAAATATGTTTCTCTCTTTTTTATTAAATATCAAAACCACCACCTACATCCCACAAAATATTACACGGCATTCAGCAATATAAATTGCACTTCTCAGTAAACCTGCTCTCCTCTTTTTCCAGTAAGCCAACAAAAAAATCTGTGAACTGAAATAAAAGCATATATTTATGATAAAGAATCGTTCAATATTTCTAAGAAGACAAAAACAAGTCCTAAACTAGACGCTATATATATACACCTAGGGTTCTTCGTTTCAATTCAGGGACGCCACATTGAAATAGTAGGAAGAAGAAGAGAAGGACCTGTCGGAGGATGTTATCGGCGATGCGGTAGTAGAATCGGAGCGCGATTCGGTTATCGACATCGAGTTTCTGAGCACTAGCAGCGATGTTGATCCTGTCCGAAGAAGAAGAGGACCTCATCGTTTTCTCTTATAGTTTCAAGAAACGCAGCGTTCACCGTCGTCGTCGTCGTTTACTTCCTAGAAACGCAACGACGACACCGACACTCCGCAAGGCGAGAGATGAGGAAGCTATCAGTGGCCGATCATCGACGGCGGCTTCGAAACTAGATCGGGTTGAAGCGATGAGGGTGAATGAATGCGAGGATTGTAATTTGGGGTTGTTGTGAGGGTAAAATTGGAAACCCGGGGTTGCTTCAGGGTCTGTTTGGCCGCTCCCGCGTTGCCATATCCCTATTTCCTTTTCTTTTTTTTATGATGGAATTTTCAAATTGTTGCTGTATATATACTTTGTATTCGGAATGCTTATAATCTGATCGTTTTAAAAAGAATAACTGAATCTAAAATATCAATAACCGATGTAAATTTTTGAATTATTTTAAATATTTTTTAAAACGGAGTAGTTTCTGAAATTTGCCATTTTTAATTTTAATTTTAGAAAAATTAATATTTTTTTTTACAATTTTCATTTTTTCAAATATATTTTAAAATCTTTTTTCGTAAAAAATATTTTTATTATGATTATCCCATTATCAATTATTTCAATTCATTTTTATGGCACCTTCTTTAAATCATTATATTTTTTTGAAGTGATAAATTTTTTTTTAATTTAATTTACATTTTAGTGGTTTATCTTTTATTTTTTCTATTTTGATTTTAATTTTATATTTATTGTCATGTATTTTAATATTCTCATAAATATTTTACTATTTCTTCTATTTTTATTTAAAATTTAAAATTTTATTTCAATTAATTTTCTTTTTATCAAATTATTTTTATTTTAATTTTTATATTTATATAGAATTAAGATTTATTTTTATAATAGTGTTTATTTAATCTCAAAGCAATAATAATAATTTTAAAAGTTTTTAAAATATTAAAATTATGTCATATTTTACATTAATTTTTATATAATATTATTATTTTCAGATTATATTTTTTTTGTTATTTTTCTATTTTTTCTAATTATAATAATTTATAAACTAATATTATAAATATAACATATAATAATAAAACTAAATCGGAAAAAAAAATTATATTTAGTTTAGATATATTACATCTTGCAAATATTAGATGAGTCTCAATTAAGATACTATTAATAAAAATAATTATTTAATTACGTGAAAATAAAAATATTTTTAATTGATAAATTGTTAAATTAGTATTTGATAAAGATAATAGTTTATTTACGAATTATGCTTACTAAATCAAAGAGATGTTTAATGAAAATTACTCATTCTTAAAATAACAGCATGCTTTATTAAGTGATAACACTGAGTTTCAATATTAATTTAATTTAATTTAATTTAATTTAATTTAATATTAAATTAAAATCAACATCAATTCCCTATATTTAATCTATCAAAAATTATCTAACCCGCAAATAAATATAACTATAGGCAATCGAACTAGTAAATGAAAAAAAAAATATAAATTTATCAATTTAGAAAAATATTATTTATTTTTCATTTCATTAGTTAAAAATAATCTATTAAACTAAAATTTATCAGATCAAATGATTTTTTTAGTTGACTATTTATATGATTTTTCTATTTTACAATTTCAAGTATGTGAACCAACTTAAAAATCTGTAAATTAAACCTCCAAAATTATCTATTTTATACCAAAATTAAAAAAATATGAATCTATTTAAATCATCTATAATTTATCTATTTTTATGAATATTTTTAAGTCGTTTCATTGTGATACTTTTTAAATTAAAAAAAAAAAAACTTATTAAGAAATAAACTCTTAACTAATCACAACAAACTATTAATTATACCAAATTAAATTCAAATATAATCAACTATCTTATCTCTTTATTCAAACATGGTAAAAACTCAAATCTTATTGTATTTGCAATTAACAAACCTCATTAATGAAGTTGTACTCTCCCTTTATGTCAAATTAAGAAGCTCATATTAATTCAAAATCAATGGATTGTTCAAACAAGTAATCTCTACTTTTTTATGAAGAAGGAAATATTAATTAATAATAATAACTAAAATTGAAAATTTATTTTTAAAAATTTTATTTTTTAATAAAATATTATTATGGGAGAAGATGATTGACCTAAATCAAGAAAATTAGTATCTAAATCGATATAATTATTTGTCTAAACATATTTGAAGGTTAAAAAATTTTAAAATAATTTATTAGGTAAAATCTATTAATAATATTATAAATAAAGTGTGAGTGTGAACTAACTTAAATGTCGGAATATAATCGAGATATATATATATATATATATATATATATTTTCTAATAAAACTGAGAAATACATGTATTAACCACACAAAATAAAAAGAAATATAAACAAAATACAAATGAACGAAGATTATCCAAAAAGTTTACTTTACAAGAAAAAATATAAATAAAATAAATATTAAACATGTGATTTATTTACTTTATATATAAATTGTTCTATTAAACATATATTTTTCATATAAAAACATACCAATAAGTTAATGAAAAAATTATTATTCATTTCCAGTCTTAAACAATTTGAGACTTTTTGAATGAATGAGAATAAGTTCTTTAATTTATGATGCGTAAAAGAGTAAAAGAAAAAGAGGAATACAACAACTTGGTATTATAAAATTGAGAAAGAAGAGACAAACTCCATAGTTGACCAAATGAGTGTGTTGATTATTTAATTATATTTTCAAATTGCATTTTTTTCCATTTACTAATAAAGTTAACCATTGAATTAAGAATTATTGCGTTGAAAAATAGCCCAATTGCATTCTTTCATTCACTAATAATATCTTAACCATTGCATTAAGAATCAGAAGTTGAAACTTCTATAATCAACTTTCATATTCTCTTTCTTCTTTCTTTTTTTTTTTTCTCATCGAACATGCAAAATTTTAAATGAATGATTGAGGGAATTTGGCGTGTTAGACTCAATCAATGTTATTATCATTAAAAAGAGATTATTTATTGAATTACGAAAACTTCATAGTTTGAACAAAGAATTGAGAAAGGGACAAAAGAGAGAATCGCAGACTTTAAGTATTTGTACATATAGAAAATTATAAAAATATAAATTTAGAAAAATATATTAAACAAAAATAATTCCTAAAATTACTTTATTAGCAAGAAAAATAAATTAGATGTTTAAATTTGTATTAACAAATAGTATTTTAATAAAGAAGTTATATATAAACATACTTAATTGCATTACTAAAAAACGTAAATCTAAAATTTAATAACTAAATTAAATTAATTTAAATTAATCTACTATTGGATTATTTATTAATATGTTGGATGTGTTCTAAAGTTTCTCTTGACTCTCATACTTGGACCCACAACATAACAATAAAAATAGAGTGAAAACAAAAACCTTTTTGAAGAAAATGAGATCATTTTCAATGGGTGATGTTTACTGTATTTTTTCTTTTAAAGAAATGGTTTCCAATTTTATTATTAAAGAAAGTCTATGTAGTGGAATGATTTTTCTTTTTTAAATTGTTTTGAATAATATAATATCAATTATAATTATATATTTATCATAATTAAATTTAAGGTAAAAAAAATTATAATAGTTTTAAAAAATAAATGTAATAGTAGAAATTATAAATCAATATATATGAATTGTTTAGAGTAAAAATTTCAATCATTTCATTATTTTTTATTTTATCAAACACTTTTATATTTTATATTTTTTTTTAGAATTGGGATTTTTTTTTAATTTGTGTTATTAAAACGTTCTTATTTTTTTAATGTTTCATTTAAATTGTAAAACATAATTTGATGCTTAATCTTTTTATAAATATTAATAAATTAAAAACTTACCAATATATAACACGGAAGTTGATAGACAAATTCAATTTAAAATATATATATATATATATATATATATATATATATTATAAAACTCAGAGAGTTCTGAACATTGGGTTGAGACTTATGACCGGACAACGTAGTCAAGCATACAGTCAGTGCTGCCACCTTGGAAATCGCGCTTAACAACGTTGTCCTGATGACCTTTCTCTCCAGGTTGTGCCCCTGTTTGCGCAAGGGCGGCGCAACCTCCGACGACGGAGGCGACCACCACGACGATCCCAACGGGCCCGGGGACTCCTTGGACCTGATCTTCAGCCTCCACAGTCTCCAACTCGCCACTAACTTCTTCAGCAACCTCAACCAGCTAGGTCATGGAGGCTTTGGTCCCGTCTTCAAGGTACCATACCCCTTTCTCCTCTTCAAAATTTCAAAACCATATTAGTTGCTTCATCAAAATAAAATTTGCGCATTTAGTCCTAGGTTCATGCCATTTTAGTCCCAAATTATTATTATTAGATTTTCTGGTATAGTAAATTTGTGATTTTAGTTTCCCTATTCCAATTCTCAAATATCTAATAATTATTTTTCTCTCCAGGTTATGCCCTCGGACAAAAAAGCCAATTCACTAACCAAAAATATCTAGTGGGATAAAAATGTACAACTAAAATATAAGAAAAGTGTACTGAATAAATTATGTTTTCAGTTTGAATGCATTCTAAAATTCTTAAAAACTATGATTTCTTAAAACTATGATTTCTTAAAACTATGAAAGTGTCATTTTAGATTTTAGTCACTAGATGACCTAAGTCATGAGACAGTAGTAGTCCTTATTGTTGAAATTTCAGGCCTAAAATGACCCTGGTCGTTTGATAAATTTAGAAACTAAAACATCGTTTTTTCCTTAATTAGGAAGCAAATTAATCACAAAGTTGATGTATTATTTAAAAAGCATTAAACATTATTTCTAACTATACCCTTTTTCCAACTTTTTTTGAGAAGGAAGGATTACGTAATCAATTAAATTATGTATGCTTTCTGCAGGGATTGATGCCAAATGGTCAAGAAGTAGCGGTTAAGAAGCTCTCAATGGAATCTAGACAAGGAGTTAAAGAATTCACCAATGAAGTCATGCTATTACTCAGAATTCAGCACAAGAACTTGGTTACATTACTTGGTTGTTGTGCAGAAGGGCCTGAAAAGATGCTTGTCTATGAGTATCTACCTAACAAAAGTCTTGATCACTTTCTGTTTGGTATTGAGAAGAGATGTTTCTTCATCGATTTATTTACTTTTGTTTTGTGATTGTTTGTGGAAAATGATTGATTTACAGAAGTTATAAAACATAAATTTTTCAGATAAGAGGAAGTCTTCATCTTTGGACTGGGCAACACGATTCAGAATAGTTACTGGTGTGGCAAGAGGACTTCTATACCTTCATGAAGAGGCCCCAGAAAGAATTATTCATAGGGACATTAAAGCTAGTAACATATTGTTGGATGAGAAGTTAAGTCCGAAAATTTCAGACTTTGGTTTGGCAAGACTGTTTCCTGGGGAGGACACTCATGTGCAAACATTTAGGATTTCCGGTACACAGTGAGTAGATTCTGCCCTTCTTGCTGTTTGTTATTCAGGTGTTGGTATCCTTACATTTTATATTTGATACTTGTAGTGGTTACATGGCTCCTGAATATGCATTGCGGGGATATCTGTCTGTGAAGACGGATGTTTTCAGCTATGGAGTCCTTGTATTGGAAATAGTTAGTGGGAGAAAAAATCAAGATATGCGACTTGGTCCAGAAAAAGCAGATCTCTTGAGCTATGTAAGTTGATCAGATGGCAGACGTTAATGCAAATTTAGTATGGACAACGTATGCTCATGATTCAGATTCTTGCTATAAATTAAATAAGTTGCATATTTTTTACCAAGAAAAATGCATATTTTGTAAGCTTGTGCTAAGGATTAATATTTTGCATTGAAATGGCACGAGCATCTCACATATGAAACTTTTTTTTGGGTGAAATCTTACATATGAAACTGGAAAAAAATGCATTTATGGAACCATGACATGATGTTAGTCCCTATTATTTGACTTATGTGGTAAAAGGGAATTAAAATGATTTCGTTAACCATAAACTTAAATCGACCATTAAGCAGAATAATGTGAACATTTCATTAACACATGTTCATTTTCTTCATTGAATTTTGAAGGCATGGTCGCTTTATCAAGGAGGGAGGATAATGGACTTAATTGATCCAATCCTGGGTAAATACAATGGTGACGAGGCAGCAATGTGCATTCAGCTAGGTTTGTTGTGCTGCCAAGCAAGCATAATTGAAAGACCTGACATGAATGCTGTTCATCTCATGCTGTCAAGTGATTCCTTCACTTTGCCAAGACCAGGTAAACCAGGAATTCAGGGTCGTACAGGACGTTGGACTACAACTACAACTTCTGCTTTGACCAATACCAATGCTAGTAGTGGTACCAGGGTCTCAGGTGGTAGTGGTAGTTTTGTAGAGGATTATTCTAGAAATTCTATATCTACCTCTTCTTTTGATGAAGGCAGATGACCTCGACGCATATAGGGCGTAATAGAAGCTATATTTATTTAAGGGTATCTTGATAGAGAAATGGTTTGATAACAAACAAAATTCAACATAACTAATAGATAAAAGGGTTTGATTCTTGACCATGTGAATTGAGAATATTTTATTGTAAAAGATAAAATTAATTTCCATAGAATTAGAACTATTATTCTGAGATATGCTTAATATTTTATTGCAAAAAAAGAGAAATAGTTTGGTGTATTAATAATATATACGGACTGCGACCTTTTTAGTTTAATTATCAAATTAAAAACCCTGTTCTTTCCCTAATATTGTTACTTTTTGGCTTGCTTATTTAGTCTTCGGAACATTCGAAAAAACAAAGCTGAATAATCAAGTTTTTACGAATTTTTTTAAATAAAATCAGGACTGTTGTGCGACCAATTGGATGAAATTTTAGCAATGAAGGCTACGTGGCTCTTAGATCTTTTTGAATAAACTTCTAAAAGAAAAAACAAATCAGATTCACGAAAAACTACATTATTTTAAGGTGTCTATAAAATATAGAATAAACTAAACTTATTTTATAGGTCTTGTTTATTCATTTTCTTATCCTAAATGCATTTATAAAGAGACTTATCTCAATAAACCCTTTATTCCAGTAATTAAAGCATAGCAAAAGCAGATTCGAATTCATTCTAGAACCAAACACTGATTGGCAAAATCTTAGAAATAAGGGAATCATTGATAAACCCGGGCACAGTATTTTCTAGAAGTCCCTAAAGGAAATCCGGAAATAAACCAACTTAACAAAACCAGCATCCTCCATATGTAATGTATTTCAAGAACAAATTCAAAGGCTACAAATAGAACCTAAGCCTCGGTTGTAGGATAGTCAAACACAACATCTTTGCCTGAAAACTTCCTGTATACTGCAGCAAAAGTCTCCAACTTGTACTCAGTGTTGTTCCTCTCCTTGGGGTCCAAAAACACCTATTCAGACGAGAGCAATTTAAGCATAAGTATCTATTTTCTGATATTACATTCATATATGCTCCCAGTAGCTTGGTTAAGTAGACATTTGATTGTACACAAAAAGACTGAGAGTAATTTCGGAAGTTCTTTGGATATAAACTTTACCTTCATAATCTTGGAACCATCAATTCTAAACCTAACACGCTTTCCAACAATCTCAGCAGGTAAGACAATGTCCTCCAGCATTGCCTCATGCACAGCAGTGAGTGTACGGCTGCGAGGACGCTGTACGGCTGAACCTTTCTTTGGTGGCCTCAATATCCTCCGGGTGGCAATCAGGACTACATCCTACAAGATTATGAATCATGAACATATAACAAAACGAAGAATCACACAACAAAAAAAAATATGTTAACTACAGATGCCTGAAAGGGTAGATGATTTTCATGGCTAATTTTATTATGTTAACATAGTAACTGCACAGCAACTGGCTTAATTTAAGCTTTAATGCACATAAAAAGAAAAGTAACTCAAAACCATGGAGATTGAAAGAGATATTGAAAAGAATAGAAAGTGAAAGAATATTGATAAAAGGGACAAGACTCTGCCTACCTTCCCGCTAAATTTTTTCTCAAGTTCTCTCACAAGCCTGACATGGATCTTCCTGAATCCTTTCCTTAATCTGTAGGGGACATGGATAACCACAGCCTTGCGGTTACCAGAAACATCAATTTGGCTGCAGATTATGAAAAATAATAGTCAAGAGACAAGCAAAAATCTCACTATCTTCCCATAAAAAAACATTAAAACAAATTCTTACACAGCTGAATTTATGTATAAATCTTTCAGATCACTTTTCAGCTCATTGTTGGTATTCTCGAGATCAAACAATGCCTGCATGCACAAATTTTGAAAAAAGAAGATTTAATCATTACACTTGAAACTGATTATCAGTTCCAGCAGACAAAAACAGAAACAAGAACAGTATAAAGAACCAAAACCTGTCCAACTGATTCCTCAAACTCAGTTGGCTCAGCATCCTTATCTTTGTGGATTTTCTTCCTTGATGTGTACATCTTGAAACTGTAAACAAACAACAGAATTAGGCAAAGTAGATTAATCTTTTATAAAATGGAAGTTTAACATGTAAACATCTGACAACAAGCACAGCCTAATCATCAAGGGAATAGATTAATTGAAACTGTGCTACACTGGTACTAAAACAATGAAGAAGCAAGCTGTTAATCCTAGTCGCACTTTATCATTTTTCATCAACAAAATGCCCAGATTACAGAACATATTCAGCACAAATAAGCCAAATATTCTCAACATTGTCAAGATAGCATCAACTTGAGTGTCACAACAATCTTTCACTTTTTCTCATCAGTGTTATTTATGCTTTGAAAACTTTGACATCGGTCAGAAAGCTCAATAATATGCTTTTCACATTGAAACAACGTACCATGGAGACGAGAAGAACAATATCTATAAATCTATAATAAATAAAACAATGCTAAAGGTTACAAAACCTAATAGTTTGCAAAAAGTACGACACAACAATTAAGACTAAGATTCATATAACTTGTCAGGTTACAGATAATCAATCTCAGAGAAATCAAGGATTGTTATCACTGCCCGATAATGCTAATTGTGCTACATTTTTATGAACCTCACTAAAGAAATACAAATAAACTGTAAGCAAAAGACCCTGTTTTTTTCTAAAGCGAATCCCCCATAATCCAAACAAAACAAAACAGAATAATCGAATTTTCACAGCAGCCATTAAGCAAATGAACATATTTTACAGAAACCTAAAAATGAAAACTTTTATCCCGTCCTCCGTTAATCTTGATTGAGAAGTTACAGAGTGAATCAAATCCTAAAAGGGTGTTGGAATCCTACCTCACCACAAGAAGATGGAAGCCACCGAGTGCCGCTGCAAAGAGTGAGTCCCGTGCTTCGTTTTAGCGAGAAACCCTAATGTCTGTGATTAAATAGGGTTTATAAAGATTTAATGAACGACTCAGATTGATTCGTTAGTACACATGGACGGTCCAGATTCCGTGAGAGTAAGTATGTATCCTGGCCGTTTGATTAACCATTTTTTTAAAATATTTTTCTTACATAAATAAAATTTTCAGTTTTCTTTTTCAGGTAATTTCAATAATACTTGGATTTAGTGTAATTTTTAAATTTCTTTTTATGGAATTAGGGTAAGCATGACATGTAAGATTTTTTTTTTAAAGATATGCAGTGTTTTAAATTTGAGTGAAGTTTGTATTTTTTATAGATTACAAATATTCTTTAAGAGAGATAATTATATTTTTTAAAAATATTAATATAATTATATTTAAGATTTGATTTCGTAAATATTAGTTAAACTGGAATAATTTCGTAGCGATTAATCCATTTATTTAGAAGAATATTGAAATATTAGTTAATGAATGAGATTTTAAGTAAACATGTGATTTTGGTATTAACTATGAGTGTAAATTTAATTTTAAACTGAGAAAAATTTAAGTAAATTTTGTATTGAATAAAATAATTATACCAAAATTTTATTATTATCTTGATTTTAAAATAAAATTATTTAAATATAAATCAATTAAGATAAAAAATAAAGAAAAAGACTGAATAAGAAATAATAGAAGAAAAATATGAGAAAACACTTACTAGTATCTATTTAGAAAAAAATAAATATGATATTAATTTTTTATTTAAATGAAATTGTTTTAGAATAATTTTTAAAATAATTAAACTAGTTAATAGTATGATTTGGATAGACAATTATAAGACATGTTTTAAAATTTATTAACATCTATCCATGACTCTCTTTTTTAGGTCTATTTCTCTTAATTATTCACTATTTTCTGTTAAGAATATATAATAATTTGTTAATGAAAATGATTTTTACATAATTTTGTCAAAGAATTATATATATATATATATATATATATATATATATATATGTTAAGAGTATTTTCATGGATGTTTCTTAGTCGTTTGCAAATTTTCACTTTCTTCTCTGTTGATACTCTGTTCAGTCAAAGTTTGCAGTGGCTGCATTCTGACTTTCACTGAAAAAATAATATTCCTATCAAAGTTTTGACAAAAGGGTTACTTTGAAATGTTCATGAAATCTTTATATATTCCCTTCCAACTGTTATTCTAGAATCAAATCAAGTCTTGATTCTTCAAGCACATTTACGAAATTTATGAAATCTTTGATAGTGTATGGTTTTACACTCAAATTTTCAATTTTTATATTATGGGCTTATGAATATCAACTCCCTTTCAACTATACAACTCATTAAGAAAAAAATGCACTCATCCTGCTATTCACTTGAAAGAAGTTAAATCTGAAAAAGAAACATGTTCAAATGTCTTATAAATTATAAAACAATTACTCTTTACATTTATATTGGTAGCTAAGCTACTATGCAATCGATCGTCTATGTAATAACACTGCATACAAAAGATAGTTTGTAAAACATAGTTTGAGTGGTTCTGAAAGAGTACTCTAAAATCTAAATCTTCATCTTTGTATGTTCCTAAATTGCCATAATTCATCATTGCTCCATGTGCTACTTTCAAATCCCATGTTGAGCCAGTTGGTTTCTGATATTTGGCAACCAATCACTGGGAGTTCAATATTCTCAGCAACCATTGTGGCTGTCAGGTTGAAGGCATCCGTGTCATAGGCATTATGATCTATGCTGTAACCATCATATGAACAGATGCCTAAGTCACAGTTATCTAAAGCCTGAAATTGACTAGTGTTGTACCCCAAAGGCTGAGTGATATTTGGGATATTTACTGATTCTGAATTGGAAATGCTTGAACCATTGTTGTGTTCAGTGTCTGAGTTCTGCTCATGCTGATTCAAGTGATTGAGACCTCCCTGGCTAGTGAGTTCTGTTGTTGGTGTTGTCCCAATCCCAAATGATGAATAATGAGAAGCACCATCAAAAGGCAAAGCAATTTCTTGGTCTTGGAGTGACATGGTTGAAGGAGATGATTCTTGTGCTTTATGAAGACATCTTGTCATATGTAGACCCTTGACAAATTCTAGAAATCCTGTTGTTCTATGTGTCTCAAGTTTCACATATCTTGCTTGTTTCTGAATCCTTGTTCTCCAATAGTTCTTTATTTCGTTGTCTGTTCTGCCTGGCAGCTGTTGTGCAATTTTTGACCACCTACAACAATCACAAAAGTAGCACTAAGATTCCAAAGAAAAGATATTATTCTGAAATTGACTAGCACATTGATATTGGCCAGTTTTGCTTCACAAGAATAAAAAGCTTTTGAATAAGCAAAGTTTCACGAAGACAAGTAATTATGAGATATGCACCTGTTACCCCACTTTGAGTGGAGTTCAAAAATCAAAAGCTGCTCTTCTGAGGTTAAATTGCCTCGTTTAACATCTGGTTTTAGATAATTTAGCCACCTTAATCTGCAACTCTTTCCTGTTCTCCTTAATCCTTGAGAAAATTTAGCCATCACCAAAGATAAAGCAAGTAATCAGAATTAGCATGCAAATTGTTCTAAAGAATATAAAAATACCAACTAGAGAATGACCCACAAGTTTTTTTTTTTTTTCAGTCTTAGTCATTCTTGGATTACCTGAACTTATAGCAAGCAAATTCCATCTCCCTTCTCCATGATTGGCAATGTAATTGACAAGAAGATTATCCTCTTCAACACTCCATGGCCCTCTTCTAAGTTCATTATCATCTTCACTGGAACAGGTGATGCTCTTTGAAGGAGCAGACATGGCAAGTCTCATTGATAAAAACTCAAAACACCATGCATATATAAGCAGAGGAGAGTTATTATGAGATGCAAATTAGCCTACGCAAGATATATAAGTACACATGGTTTGAATCTCTTAAACAGTGCAACATATCTTTTGGGGATTTTGTCAACGTGAACAATATGATGAACTTTGTTGCTTTTTTCTAAAGACAGAAAAAAACTACTACTGCTGTTACAAATTCCATATCAGGCTTCCATATACTTTTCATGGTCTCTGCCCCATGAAACATTAAAAGTTGGACAGGTTCATTGTTCAGCATCTTACCTTCTTTCTAGAAGAATAAAAAAGTTACAGTTTATCAGTACAAAGTTATTAGTCACATACTCACGTTAATTAAGAGATAGGTTATAGGTTGAGATCTGGAACTTGGTTATGTTATTTATGTCAATCAAAGAACAAATTCAATTGAATCGTACCCCATAATTAAGGTTCTTATTCGAGTATGCTAAGAAAAATAATAGGTGTCAAAGAGAATTTTAACTTTGTAAACACATGTCTGCAGTTAAAAAGTGACTTCCAACTACAGATGCTAAAGGGATCTTAGACCAAAAAAATATTTTATACTAGCATCAAGAAAGATCTCCCTTTTTCTCTTCAAGGGTAGAAAATAAAAGTTATATGATATAATCTCCTTTTAGTTATTTGGATAGCAGTGTTCTTTTCCCCTGAACATGGTTGTGTTGTTGCAATAGTTTGATGTATTTGTTTGTAAGTAACAAGTTAATCGTTAAGAATTTCTTTTAAGTGATTTTATGGATTTGTATGTGTTCTGGTATAGGATCAAGTGTTTGTTTGTTTTAAGGGATGTGCATCAAGTTAACACAGGTTTATGAAACCAAATAAACTAGGATATTAGTATTACTTGCAACAATAATATGATCATGACCATTATAATTTATAACAAAAGAATTGCATTATAAAAATCAACAATTATTAATTTGTAATATATTTTTTACTTTATACCATATTCTAAAAAGTATAATTAAGTCATTCAATATGTATCATTTAGTGTCATATTAGAAAGAAAATATTGAATATTTAATAAAAATGAACGAATAAACTAGAATAGTAACAATACCATTTATAATATATGGGAAACCAAAGATGTAAATAAGATATATCATAAGTTTTTGTTATAAATCACCTTCTTTGAGAATAGTTCATGCAAACACAGTCTTAATTTTCAAAATCTAAAATTTGAGAATAGTTTTCTTTAATACAAAATTAATTCGATGAATTTATATATTTTATATTGTTTGGTGACCTCTATGAAATGGACAGTAACAGAAGATATATAGCATAAATGATGTCACGAATCTTACAAGTCACCCACATTTTTTTTCTTGGTATTCAATTGTCCCATGATGTCTGCTTCGGTATAAGAATAGATTCAATGTGGTCTCCTTTGTCCAAATTATAAATCTTCCATTGGTTCTGTTCTGGATGAAAACTCAGTGAGAAGAATATATAGACACTAGGAATAGTCAGCTATAATGTTATACTATTGCTAAAATTGACTTCCAACACACATGTTTATAACTTTCTTCATATCTGGGGATGCTATTAAACTTGATCAACAAATAGGGTGATGAATGGTGCCTGCTTTATCACCTTGTCTCAATCAACCTGGTTGAAGAATCAATCGGAGAAAATGTGAAATAACTCACAAAATTAGATTTTGTTGTGGACTTCAATGTGGTAGGTATATCTGTCAAAATGCTAATAAAAAACTGTCAATAATGAAAGTTAAAAAAAGACTGTTATGAATGAATGCTTGGGAAAAAACCATTGCAATTGCTGAGTCTTCTATTAAGTTTTCTGCAATATAACCTGTTTCTGCTGTAATCAGTATTCTAAGTTTAAGCTAAAATTTCTAATAATCAATGTGGAATAATGACAATGTTTGAAGTATTCCAAACTCAGTTTCAAAAGTGAACTCAATTTACATATTTGATCATTCTTAAGTATGTTCATACATTAAACTTTTGCTTGAAAACTCAATTTACATATTTGTTGTGGGATAGAACCATTAGGAAAGAGAGCACAAAAGACACAGCTAACTAGCAAAATAAAAGACACAGATAACAGTTATCATTTTGTCAATGTATGAATATGTAGGATTTTAGAGTTTTGAATTAGATAGGTCATAGATATGGATGTTGAAAAGGTGACAGCAGAATAGACAGGTTGAGTGACAAAGTTGTACAAGTTCTTACTTGAAATGCACTCCATAAAGTATGGGAGAAAATAAATTAACTTGACTCTTGATATATCAAAAGGGGTCCATATTTGATACCTCATAAGCCATAGCATTAAGAAGTTTTGTAGGATTTAGGTAACTATTTTGTAGCAGTTCTTGTTTGTTCTGTAACATATAAATTTGAAAGCCCAGCCCAGTTTCTCCATTTTGGCTCAGGTTAATTTCCTGATTAGTTAATTAATCTTGATTTGTGTTTCTTCTGTTGAATTTGTCTTGCAATAATGCAATTGTAATAGTGGTGATTGTGACATGAAGCAAGCATGTAATTAGCACAGTGGAATTGCCAAGTAAGCAGGCATGATCCATTACATAAGAAGTTTGTTTGCAAAAGTCAGACCAAGAAGCAGAGGCCACATAATAGATGAGAGTGATTCAGATTTTGAACCAGGATAATGACATTGTGGTCACAAAGATAATAATAAAAATGATGATTACTATTATTATGATATGATTAAATGGTGATCATTTATCCACTCTGCTCATAATAATTACAATGACTGATATGACATCATTCATGTTCAGCTCCATAGCAGATAGGCTTTGATGAAAACTTGTTCCAAATTCAGCTTTTGTTTCTCTTTTGTTCAAGATTTCTGAAAGTGTTCATTCTAATATCTTATGCCAATAAAATTTGAGTTTTGTGTCCTGAACACTGGTGTAGAAAGGTTTTATACTGTTAATCAATTAAATTTGAGAAAATAATTAAACAATTTTACACTGTTATTCAATTAAAAAAATTATATATGACAAATTTCTTTATTTTATTTTATAATAATCACATTAGTATAATATGTTTTCAAGAATATTCATAATTTTATAACAAAAATTAGGATTTGTGTTTATTGTAATTTACATAGACAAATTTTGTACTTATATTTTAAAAAAAATATTAAACTAAATAAATTATGTTGTTTATTATAATATATTTTATGATAATAATAATAATTAATCAATGTAATTTTATGTATATTATCATTAGAATATAATTTAATCCATATATGTAAGGATTAAATTGCATTTAATAATATATAAAAATTTATTTAAAATAAAATAAGTGTGAAATATAAAAATTTTGAGTAAATTTTATTAATTTATTCCTTTAAAGAGTAATCAGAAAAAAAAATATATATGGTAAGAAAAAATTTGAGAAAAATGATGTTAAAAAAGAAAAAT
This sequence comes from Macrotyloma uniflorum, assembly GCA_016859785.1. Classification (NCBI taxonomy): domain Eukaryota; kingdom Viridiplantae; phylum Streptophyta; class Magnoliopsida; order Fabales; family Fabaceae; genus Macrotyloma; species Macrotyloma uniflorum. Next base: position 1,163,728 of record BDMB01000030.1, read on the forward strand.
AATATAAAAATTGTTGAAAAAAAGAAGAAGAAAAGATTAACCTATTTGATTATTAGAAATATTTTATTAAAATTAAGATGGATAAATATAAAAAAAATACAAACAAAATATATCTAATTAATAATAAAAATTTAAAATTATTGTTATTATTATTATTATTATTTTAATAATTATGTAGGACGAGATTTAGTATACAAATCTTATGTAAGTTAGTTTATTCTAATCTGTTTTTTCACATTAAATAATAAATCAACCTTTATTATCATCTTTATATAAATATTATATAGATTAATCAACTTTAACTCATTTTTTATTTATCAAATTCTAAAATTTCTATTGTGGAATATACTAAATATAAGAAAGGTTAAACATAAAACATAGAGTTACTCCATATTATGATTATATAATCAATCAATTCTTAAATTTATTATTAAAATTATTTTAATCATGATTATTATATAAATTCAATAAATTTATTATACTTATAGTTAGATGATAATGTAAAAAATATGTAATGAGTAATTTTTCATAAAATTAATAGACATTTTAGTTCATTCTATTAATAAAAAAAAAGTATTCTAATAATTTCTTAGTATTCTTTAACATACACTTGATTTTAACCATTTTTTTTCAATTTTTTTCTCTCATTTTTTGGAAACTACATTTTAATAATTTTTTAAAATAAACTATTAATAGTTAAAGATAGTCCTGTGCCATGATTTAAATTATTCATTGTAAATATAAAATATACTTTATGTATACAAATATATTTATTTATTGTGAATTTAATTATAATATAATTCATATGCTAAAACATTTATCATTATACGAATAAGGTTAAAACTCCATGCTTTGTAACTTGCAATAACAACATTTATAAAAGTTAAGAACATGAAGATTTCTCAATCTCTTAATCTTTTGAAAGTTTCACTCTACCTAATCTTCTTTGAATTGGTCAATTTATGCATTAATTATATCTCTCTTTCTTACTATTTTATTTATTTATAATCTAATATATAAATTTTAAACTATGAAATTATATGTTGCCAAAGTCAATTTGTATAAATCTATTATATTTATATCTTTCCTCTATTGTGTTAAAATCACATTATCAAATTAATTTGATAAAAATTAACTTGTTCAAGATACTACTCATTATAATTAATGTGAAAGTTGTTGATTATATTTCTCATTGATTTCTCATAGATACTCAATTCTAATAAGAAAATAAAGAAATTTATCTTATTTCACTTTTCTAATTCATCTATTTATAATATATAATTTCTTAGCTCAACAAATAATAAATTATCATGCTAATTTTCTATTATTTATTACATTATTTTATTTTACATATATTTCAACTAATAATACTAATTTTCCAAAATATAAAATATTTTCTTTATATATATATATATAATATGTAGTTTCAATATTTCACGAATTATCTAAAATACAAAAAAAAACTTTACCATGAGAAAATATTAGCATAAAATTTAACAAAAAGAAAACTTATTTTTATGAATGATGAAGGAAAAATATAAAATATATTAATTTTATTAAAAGAATTGAAGCATATTCATCTTAGTGTGATGTATATTAGGTAAGAATTAACAAGATAAATATTATATATAGAAATATTCACAAAATCTATTTTCTTAAAATTTTAACTAAAAAAATGATTTCAAAATTTCTTATATAATAATCTTATAATCTATTAATAAAAAAATTTCTCTGATTTCTGTTCTGAACAACCAATAATCTTTAAATTTAATATAGTGGATTTTGAATTTTTTTCTCTAAATAATATATATATATATATATATATATATATATACACGTAATTATAACAAATCTTCATCGGGGAGATGGTGAATCCATATATACATAACATATAAATGAGCTGTAAGAAAATCTAGAAGTTTATGTAATAAAATTGATTAAAATAATGATTATATACTTAAAAAAAAAGAAACAATTTTGTTTGTTGTGTAAATAGTACTAAGAATTACAAAGGATATTTTAAATCAATCACTTCATAAAGCCACTATAATAAATCCCAAGGATTCAATGAACCGTCTCTGAAATTTATGTTAATACTATTAGAATCAATGATATCCTTCAACCACAATCATACTAATGTAGTAATGAACAGTTGAAAGATTGAAACTTTCTTTCTTTTCCATTTATAGTTGATTTCATACGCACCCACTTACAAATTTCTGCTTGAAAATTTTTCATTCAAAGGCCATAAGTGAAGGATGCATTTAGACATAATATAAGTAAGTGGACATCATATCAATCATCAAATCATCTTTTAGGCCAAAAAAGTAGACCATATTTTGTCACTGAATCTGTCATCTTTCCTACGTTGTTCAAGTATATGATTGCACCATAGTTTTCAGATAAATATTTAAGAAAAATAAACAATATGTTGAACCCTGTGAAGATCATGGTTAAGTTAAAGATATTAATTATTATCTTTGGACTACATTGGGATTTGAGGTTATTTAATTGAACCACCTAATAGCCTATGTATGTGTCCTGATATATGCTGACACTGTTCTTATTTCATATGATGTAGTGGGGTTACAGATTTTAAAAAACTGAAATTTGTTTTTTTCTTTTACAAGAAAACAGGCTACACTTTCTCATTGTACGAAAGAACACAACTTTTTGGCACAGTATTTTAGGATCCAATATAATATCCCTCTTCATTCTGTCTGTCATATAAACTTGTGATAAACCTAATTACAGATTTAAATATCTGATAAATGATATGTTAAACAATTTGAAGCTTGACATATGCTTATAATATATGTAAATTTGTTATCTAATTTGATCTAAGATGTCAAACCTGGAAAGAAGTTTTGTCCTAGAAAGATAATTTATATCTAAGTCTGTGTAAATTAATATTCTGTTTGAAATGATTAATCCCCCATTAGAATCTAATTAAGCTTAAAAATGTTTGGTAATCAAGAAAGAAAAAATTTGAGGTGGGTTAATTTTATTTATACCTTCAACTGCAGAGATTTGGAAAATTGTATATATATTCTGAAAATTATACTTATATGCTCTATAGGTGTTTTGTTTGGATAGAAATTAGTCTTTTTAACTGTTTCAAGTGAATTTAGAAGATAAGTATCAATGAAAAATGAAAAGGATAACGATAACTTTCATGTTTAGTGTATAAAACAAAAATTAAGAGAGTGTTAATTTTGTCTCAGTTTTGAACCAAATCATGTTATTCTCAAGTTTTTGTTGTTCTCTTTAATTTATATTGATAGTTTTTATCAAATATGAGTTTTAAAGGTGTTATAAAAATATATTCAATATGTGTTTTTTGGAATATGCAGATAGAATGTAGAACTTGCTAAAAAGTATAATTAATAAGTTAAAATAATATCTTCTCAAAGTTATATAACATATAAGCATAACTCTCTTTCTGTTACATTTTTTTTAGTATTTAATTCTCAAGAGTGGATGCTGATATATCAAGAGATGCCAAAATGTAACTCTTTGTCAGTTTTGAATCAAATTCACATTTTAAAAGTAAAAGTTTGTAATGATATCTCTTGGCTTTCCCATGATCAAAGTTGAGCTTTATTAAACATTATATAATATTTAGTTTCATAGCTTTATCGTGTTAATGAAAGACTTAAAAGGTATTTAACTTGTAGTTTTGGAAAACACAGTTAACATAACTTGCTGAAAAGTATAATCAATTAAGTCAAAATTTTTCACCAAACTAATTTCTCAATATAATCACCTCTTCTCTTTCTGTCACATATATCAGTATCTAACTGACATACATATATGACATTTGTTAAGAAAATATTAGTGGTCATGAGAAATGTTACCTTAAAAAATTGAATACAAGATGAAGAAAGGAGTTTGAAAACAAGTGCAAGAGAGTACATTTTAGTTCCCAAATGTCAAAAGTCAAGACAATTACAGTTATGTTAGGTAAATCCGGCCTATACCTATTGTAGCCATAGACTAGGCAATCTTCATATGGCATTCTCTTGCAAAGTACTGGTTTGGATGCACACCTTTCATTCATACTAAGGCTTAAAGGCAAATGCATGGGCAAGTTCACCATTGCACGTTTACAATATGGAAGGTAGTTTCCCATAGGGAAATGTGACATCACAACCAAATCCTTTTCTAGTCCTAAGGTCTTGGATTTAGTTTTCAAAACTCTAAGCATGTAGCTTTGCAAAAGGGTAATGAAGGGTTTCTACTATAGGAAAGGTTTGTTCCAAAGTTAAGTAACTTTAATTTGTCTCTGTGTGTTAGCCGTCAATGGCTACAAGCAAATGATGAAAAGAATGTCCATTTTTGGCAAGGCTACAATTGGGGGTGTGTATATAGGGGCAACTCCAACTTTTCAATGCCCATATGGTTTCTTTAGAGTGTGAGTGAGACCAAGGAATATAACCCTTAATGAGAATTGAATGAACTGCTGCAGGCCAAACACACACCCCACATGTCAGAAGCCTGTTTCAAAGTTTGGTTCATTCATTTCTCAAATATCAGTTCAAATCAGAGGCAGTGTGAGCAAACATAGGACAATGAATTGTGTGGCCAACAGTATAGGAATTGAAAGGTTGAACAACTTGGCGAGACTTTCAAATATACAAACATGGTTTATATATTTTTTTAACCTGTTTAAATGAGATTTAAGATTAAGTTTATGAACAGTTCTTACAAATGTATTTTAGCACTAAGTTAGAATCTAAACCATGTTTAGATAAACAGTTCATTCTCTTTTTTATTTTCCTTATTTTTTTTAAGGTAAAGACAACACCAGATTTATTTTGAATCAAATAGTTTAATTTTTCGCTTCAAAATTTTCTGTTAAACTTTTGTTCAATAAAATAGTAACCAAGTACCGTATCAGTTTGTGTGACAATTCTTTGGTATACTAAAGTAATTTTCTCTTCTTTTATTTTTTGAAGTTCATGTTTAGGCCCTGGATTAGGGTGGTTGATACATTGACCAAACACAGTGTTTTAATGTGACTTGCTCACTAAGAAAGCTATAGTTTCGTCCTTTTCTTGCATATTCATGTTCTTCAGTTAATGGCTCTACACTCTCTCGTCCATTACGTAACAATAACACTTTTAATGGGGTGGAGCAATAAGGTTCATGGTACTTAATATAAAGCACCATGCTTAGGTGGCCTCAAGTATGGACAAACCAGAAGAACAAGTTGCAGAAAAGATCGCACTCTAAAATGACAGTTTGTGTGCACTGCACAGTATACATCACAACGTACACCATTTGGAAAATTCTATAGTTCACCAGGGGTAATGCTTGTAATGGGGTGCAAAACTAAGTGACAATCTTTCCAGGAACCTTTGCTTCTTTGTTTTATTCAATTTACTTTAACATACAAACATTTTTTTCTTATTCCATTAACTATAATAAAAAAATTTGTGAAGGAAATACTAAAACCAAAGATGATCTATTGTTCTGTATTAAATTCAATAAAATGATTAGAATATAAATATAGGGTTAGGTCAACACATAAAAGCAAATCAGTTTGTAAAGTGAAAGGGTATCTTTTTTGCAAATTCTATTACTAGAGTGAGATTTGATTTGATTTGTTTGAGCCAAGTAAAAATCAGTAATGAATAGTGTATTGAAAAAGAGTGTTAAAACATAGTAGTTGCCATATAGAAAGTAATGAATCTCATCCACCATTAATATGACAGCAATGATCTCATTGGGATACAATTTTATGACTGCAATTCTCGTACACATACAAATACCGCAGTAGTGACTAGTGACGTAGTAACAATCGATTTGATTGGTGCAAATTTTTGGATTGGAATTTGTATTGTGAAATAGGGACATTTTGTATATACAAGAAAATAACAAAACCTTCACTGTATTGATTTATATAACTTTGTTTAACAAGAAGTAGATAGTTATTTTGTATATTCTTGATTTTTTTTATTTAATTCTCTGTTTTAGATTTCAAAACATTAGCCTCTAATTTTGCAAGTTCAGAGAAACTTGTGATAGGAAGAAAATTAGTGATTAACTCACCAATAAAATGCCATAAAAGTAAGAATGAATCAACTTATCTGAAACTGCTATAATTTAATTAATAATCTTAAGTTTGAATACTGAATATACAACTAGTTTTGTTAAATAGTTTAAAGAGAGAGTACTTTATCATTTGACTTGAATAGAATTAAATCTTGTAAGGGATATTGATGGTTTGAAACCAAGAAAGTGGTGAATCAATATTCATACAGACTATGAGCTAGATATTGAGGAAATGGTTAAAATGAGTTTGTATGATGTTATAATGTCTGAATATTAAAAGATGAGGAAGAAAAGAAAAATGGAAGTTATGGTGCAGACATAGAATAAGGAAGGAGAAAGGTCATATATTTTGGAAGATTTTGCACCAGGCCATGCTTCCCCACTAAACAAGTGCACTTTTCTAATTTCCACTACAGCTAAAAATTGAATGATACCACAACACAAATTAAAAAGTCTAAAAGCTCCAAAACTAGGCGTGCTTTTCTCACAAAACATGGGTCCTTGTTGATATTGGACATTTTTCCCTGTGCAAGGGGCCAACTAAGGGAACAAAAACTACAGAAGCTTGAGGTGCCACGTGGCCACCTAAGAATAGCTTCTATTCATCAATGTAGCCACAATTCCACAGTATAAATAGAACAAGTGTAACCCACATTATCCAAATACCACTTAAACACCTCATAAACACTCACTCACTCTCATTTTGTGATTTATAATCACATGGCTGAATTCACAGAAAATTTGCAATTGCAAAGCATTAAACCCTCCTCCTTTCCATTCTTAGACATTGATCCAAGCATGGAAATCCTAAACCAATTCATTGGGATGAACCAACATGTCATGGACAACTCAAACTTGACTATGCACAACTTGATGCCTTTCTCTTGTGACGCCTTCTTGGGCCCTCAAGATCTTGAATTTCCAGGAAACATGGAGGAAAATTTCCCTGCCCTTGTCCATCATGTCAACCACAATGCACTTCCTGTTTCCCTCCCCATTTTCCAAGCAGAAAATGAGATCCATGAAGGTAAAAAGAGGAAATCAATGGATCTTCTTGAGACCAGTTCAGCTAACTCAACTCCTGCAGTTTCTGAGAGTGGAAGCAAGATCAAACATGTAAATTTCTTCTAATTTTTTTCACTTCTCTTCCCCATGCATGCACCATGTCTTGTGTTGGATATTTTTGTTTGAAATTTTATGCAAGAGAAAGACTGAATTTGGTTTTTATTTTGTAATAATTTCAGAGTTCTGGAAGAGGAAAGAGAGCAAAAAGCAATGTAACAGAAGAGGAGAAAGCAAAGGAAGTGGTCCATGTCAGAGCCAGAAGAGGTCAAGCTACCGATAGTCACAGTTTAGCAGAAAGGGTGTGTATATAATTCCTAACTTCGCTTTCTTCAAACCAAGAAATAATTGTTAAATATCAACACAAAGTTAAAAAATAAAAAAAGTAAGACAATCAAATACGGATATATTCAATTTCACTTTGTCTATTTTTCTTGTCTGTTTTATTGGGATGAACGTGGACTAATATAATTTATTGTTGTTGTTCAGGTTAGAAGAGGGAAAATCAATGAGAAATTAAGGTGCTTGCAGAATATTGTTCCAGGATGTTATAAGGTAAAGACATGTTTCCTGTAAAAGCTCCAATTTGTGTCTAACTTCATGAACCAAACTCTTATATTTCAACTTTTTAATTAATGTTTGCAGACCATGGGTATGGCAGTAATGTTGGATGAAATCATAAACTATGTGCAGTCCTTGCAGCATCAAGTAGAGGTAAAGGATCAAAAGCAAAAAAAAAAAAAAAGAGAGAAGATACTCTTCATTTTTTGTTAGAAAAAGATACTTTTATGTTTTAACATAACCTTACTAATATTAATACCAATCCACGTTTGTCTTTTTTTGCAGTTCCTTTCTTTGAAGCTTACTGCAGCAAGTACCTTTTATGACTTCAATTCCGAAACAGATGCTTTAGAAACAATGCAGGTACCTACTTCTAAAATTTTCATGGTCTTATTTAATGTAAAATAAAGTTTTGTGTTGGTTTTAGTTTTTCTCCTTTTGTGTGATATTTAATTTATGAGCATGAAAACCTCTGAATTCATATATATGCAAATTGTTTTGATGGATGAGAATAAATATAAGAGATGGTGAACATGAAATATGCTAGATAGTAGACAAGGGTATGAGTAGTTGTGATATTTCATGATCAAATTCAAAGTATATTATATTCATTTTATTTATTTGATTGGTGGCAGAGAGCAAGGGCATCAGAGGCAAAAGAGTTAGGGAAGTATAAGAGAGAAGGGTATGGAGGAGTTTCTTGCTTTCAACCAAGTTGGCCACTTTGACTTCAGTTTTGGATGTTTTAACTCAGCAGCCACACAAGACATGAAATCATACTTCATCAGCTCTTTTACTTTCTGCAAAGATCAATTTGTTTCCACTCTGTGCTACTAGCACAAGTGGACATTCTTGCTTGTACAATCCTTCAGACATGTGTAGAAATCAAATGGAAGTTAATAAAAAGAAAAAAGCCCACATTTCATATATTATTTTTATTTGTGGAATGGTGTGGTTGGTTGCAGTACTTGCAGATTTGACAATATGTGGCCAAATACACAGACACCAATAATCATACCTCAAATAACAACAATCAAAAAGGAAAAAATAAATAATAAGAAAATAACTCTGTGATGCATTTCTGTCTTCGACCGAAGCATGTGCACTCTAGTCTAGTTATTAATTAATCCAACAATAATTGGAATTAATTGCCCTTGTGCATGCAAAATCTTGAGGCTAAACTTTTTTGTTTGATATGTTTGCAATAGCCAGTAAGTGTTGAGTAACAAAAATGCATTATTCAGCAAGAACAATATAGAATGGTTATTCATTCATGCATGATCAATAATCTTGTTAGATACATTTACATTTCCAAGTTTAAAAGTTCGTGCCAATACAAGGATTCTTTCATTTTCTGAGTATAAAAGGCACATATCTTTTTCTGATTTTGGGAATAAAGTTGTTCTCAGATCATATTATTCTGAGTACTAATTTCAGTATAAACATTCTAAAAGTTATTGAATTTGATAAATTCACTTTCTCCATTTTCTTTAACAAACAAATTTGAGTTATCCTGGTAGCTAATTATTTTAGTAACATCAAATTCAACAACCCAATCCAAGACTATAATTTCAGAGTTTAGCATTTGAATTGATCCAAAGTATTAGTTTCCTAGTCAATTGCCAAAGATGTCTATTAGTTGCTTGTCAATCTGAACTTTGAGATTCTAAGTTAAATTTGAATTTGGCTGGTTATACGTATATGTCTCTTTTTGGTGGTTGAGAATATAAATCGTACATAAATAAATTCACATAACTAATTCCAAATCCTGCTAAAATTCTTGGCAAATATTTTACCTGCGAAAACTACTGTGAAAAAAACTATTCACGTGATTCCATTTGTTCTACCAAGTTCCACTGATGGACCCAGATTGAATTGTTGCGATCATGAATCAACTAGGAGGTCCATGTCTCGTAGGACCTACTGCAACAACAATATCATTAACAAATGTTTCTTTTTTGTTGCAAATTCAACAGTGATTTTCTTTTTAATTTCTTTCAGGAGGTGTCGTTATATCACTTGGCTATGTCGACTAATCCCTACTTAGCTTTTTTATAACACGATGAACCTGGATACAAGGTGTTGTTAATGAAATTGGAACCTCAAACTTAGGGGTGGGCCCTTATTAGAATCACAACAACAAAAGTATTATCTCACAAGGTTGATTAATAAATCACAGGTACTGTTTGTTTAACTCGATCATAAAAGTTCAGATGTTCAAAAGTATTATTTATCAAGATTTCTTTGTTACAGTGCTTTAAATATGAAGATTCACTGACTTAAAAATGACCAATTTTTGCTAAAAAATCTAACCAAAAGGATATGCACAACGTAATATTAGTATTTATTATGAGTTTTGTCTGACAATTTCCTTCAATATCTTGTTTGGTCTCTTTGAGAAGGACCATATTAATTAAGAGGGGGAGTATGAGGGGGAAAAAAAGAAAATAGTAACTTTCAATTGATGTTTTATGCTCACATAAAAAGTGTTGTCAATTGAGCCAGAGATGAAGCTTTGTCAACAAGTAGTTTAAAAATCTGGTTTGTCGGTAAAACAAAGAAATTGCTTATCCATTTTGGCAGTGAAATGAGGTGAGAGTGCAACAATTGTAGTAACATGACAAAGCACAAGGCAAATCCAAGGGGAACAGTGTGCATGGAACCCACTTGAACCAATGAATTCATGAAATCTTGTGGATGTTGCCAATTCATTAAGTGAATGATTGAGGAGAGAAAGCATTAATGAGGTTGTAGCACATTTGTTGTTATTGTTTAATGAAAAGGGTAGGAGGGGTTAGATGCATTGCATCCATGGAATTGGTAGAAGAAGAGGACAGCTTGAATGGGCCAGAGCATGTTGAAAAGAGGATGGGCAATGTGGGTTCTCCAACTTCAGGAAAATGATAAGAGCTTGTGAACCTTTTAAAGCCACTTTTGCTTCTTCACTCCAACTCAATCTTTCTTATTTGACCCACTTTTGACCATGCTGTTTCCTTGTCTCTTAGAGCTAGCATGCATGAATAAGGAGGAGGAATATGGACTTAAAGGGTCCTTAAAGTTAAGTTGATGCTTGAAAGATAGGTATATCATATATTCCCAATATGGATATAGATTTGGTGACACATGTTAGGAGGTAGTAGTTGGTGGAGAAGACTAGTGATCATTCATCAAATTAACTTGGTCATTACTTTCTAGCTTAATCAATATTCATCACAAGTTCAATATATATAAACTTCTATCTGCTAAATACTCAGAGAGTTTCATCAAAATTGTTTCATATATAGAATAAAATAGAAAGTTGGGCAAGTTCAAGGATCCAAGCACAAGTACAGTGGGCTCACAAGTCACTACCAAGGTTCTCAAGTGAAAGTGGAAGTTGTTAGCTGGTGAGGTATACCAAAACCCCACCAATTTTGCCAAAATGGAAGCAAAACCATCAGTATCTGTTTGTATGGTCTTACATTTAACATTGAAAACAAAGTTCATGACTCTACAATTGCAACAAACACTCTCACCCCAATTTTGTTGTTATCTTCTTAAAACCAACATGTTCACCTTCCCACTGTTAAGGTCAAGTGGTGTTGACTTGGCAAGATAGGATTTGGACCAAAATCAACACACTGTCTCTTCACAATACTGCTGAGGGATTCTGAATTTGTAATCTGCCATTCAGTTCCTGCTAATAATTCACTTCACATCAGCCCCCATTTCCACAGAGAGTCCTTTTGCTCCTTCACTTTTTCTAACTGCTATTCACATAATACATTATTCCTAGTCATATATATATAGCCAAGACAATACGTTAGAACACAATTTATCAGTACCAGTTACCAACTCTTCAACTAGGAATGCAATTAGTCAATCTTTACCCACATGATTTCATTAACTAGTAATTATTATTTACTGATTCTTCTTGGCTTTAACATCACCATTGTGTTTATTCTGTCAACTTTTTTTTTCTGGTTTTTTTAACAAAGAACATAGTGGAATCATGGACTCCATTTGGCTTCAAGTAATGGATGGGTACATATGAGTTTAATGCTTTTATTTTTATATTAATTAAAAATATAAAAAATATATTTTAATAGTAAAATTGTTTAAATTATAATAATACTTTAATACTTTTTCTATTAATAGTAAATATAACTATAACTTAATAAATAATTTGTTTAAATACATTAAGTAAATTTCAAAATTTGTGAAAAAGACTACCCAATAGTTTCTTTGAATCCAAAATGAAAATCCGACAAAAGAGGGTTGATTTTAAAGTTTTTTAAAACCGTCCAACGTTGGAGGTGGAGAAAGCTAAACTCGCTTTCTCACTTTAAAACAAAAAATATTTTTCTAATTCAGAAAATATTTTTTATTTCTAAATATTAAATTTGAGAAACTAAGAAAAAAAAACAATTATCTTACATATTAAATCTAAAATTTTCAATTTAAAATTTAAACTATTAAAAAATTTATTTTAATTTCTCCAACTATTTTTTTTTTCAATTTTAAAGAATTAAAAAAATTGAGAATAAAAAAAAATTATCCCTATTTTTAAAAAGTAAATTTATAATTAAACCTAATTACTTTTTAGCACTTCTCATATTTTGTTAAGTGTTTTACTTCTAAAGAACCTTGAAAATGTGTATCTTAATATATATATATATATATATATATATATATATATATATATAAAAAGAGAAGTTCAAGAGATTGAATAAAAGGAACTGGTCTCATATTTTAATGATAAAAAATTGATTGGATAAACATATAATTTAATTTTTCTTTTCTAGAAAATTTTCAGTTTGATTTTATAACACGTAAAAAATATCATAATAAGGTTTTATACATATAAAAGATTATGATATGGTGCTAATTATGTTATATTCTTACACATTATTAATACAGTATTATATTTTTATTTTTATTTCTGTTTTAGGTAGTCTGTTTTTATAAAAATATGTTAGAAGTATAAAAATTTAATTAAAAAAATCATCAAAACCAATTTAATATATTTATTTCATAATAAAAACTAAATTGATAATGTTTTATAAGAATAAATATCAATTTAATAATTTTTTATGTTTAAGTATCAGATTTTGCAATGTGATTGTTTAACTTAATAGCAAAAAGGCCCATAGCGATACGTGACAAACTGGATACGAACTACGGTTTGTTGAAAAGCTCAATATACAAAGTTAGGGCCCATACGGTTTGTTGAAAAGCCCAATATACAAAGTTAAGGCCCATACGGTTTGCTGCTATCAAAATCCACTTCGTGCAATATTAAGGGTTTGTTTTTAATTTTTTTTTCCAGTTTTTTAATTTTAAAAAAAATGTATAGTAATGCTTTGTTAAAAAAGTCTATCATTTTTTTAAAATTAAAAATTGAAAACTAATAATATTTATTAATATATTGTTTTTTCTATTAATGAGTGTGTTATATAGTTCATTTTCGTCAAGTTATTCTTTTTCTTCTCAATTATTATTAAAAATATTTATTTAAAAGTAATTATTAAAATTATTTTTAAAAAATTATAAAACATATCTAAATAAAAAAAATGATAATTTTTATTAAAAATCCCAATCCATTTAATTAATAACAAGTGAATTGAATATTTAAAGAAATACTTTATTATTTATAATAACTATATCTAACTTAAATATTATTCTCATTCATAAACAATATTCATAACTTTTATTAAAATCAAGCATAATTTTTTGAAGAAAATATCACATAACAAGGTCAAAGGACAATTATTGGCAATAAATATTGAGCAAGAATAAGATTTTTCATGATCAAAATTTGGTTTGGTTAATTTAGCAATATCAAAACCCTAATCTTGCATAACCTAACTTTAGAAATTAATGAAATAAAGGTATACCTAACCTACATTACTCTGTTGTGAAGTAGGAGAGGATTGAACTATAAAACCTAATTTTTTTCACTACTTCATATCTACTTGTTGTTATCACCTTCTTTTTCAATCTCTTTAATTGTTATTGGTTTTTTCTTTCATCATTTTTATAGTTTCTGTCCTCTCATTTTTCTTGTATAAATTATTTGTTTATTCAATGAGAATCCTCTAATTTAATTTCTAGTTTTTGATTTTAAGAACCCCTTTTCTTGTTATTTCTTTTGTTGAATTGGTAACAATATCAGTTGGAATACACAGAAAAAAAAATGTTATAAAAAAGTGGGTTTCACTATCATAACAATCATAGTGATAAACAAGATCATATTAATCAATTTTTTTGATTAATAAAATTGATTAATTTTAAAAAAAAAGTTACTAAATAGAGTTATGTTATTATTATTATTATTTATCGAATTAATTGACAAAATTAAGTACAATTTTTCTTTTACTAAATAAATTATATTATTTTAAAATTAATTAGGGGTGATTTAAATGAGTGGATATGTGAAAGAAATAAAAAAGTGAAAGAAAGAGATGAAAGAGAAGTTGAATGTTTCTTTTAAAAGAAATGATTATGTATATTAATATAATTAATTATGTTGTACATATATTTTTTTTATAATAATAATAATAATAAATAAGTAATATGATATAATATTAACATTTTAAAAAAATTATTAATAATATTTAAATGATTTTGTTTTTAAAATATATCATAACTTTAAAATGAATTATCTAACTTTTTTTTTTCCTGTATCCAGCAACACCTGATTATGTTATGTCCCTACAGAGCGTATGGACTCGAATACTAACCCTTTCAGAAAGCAAACCTCTCTCTCTCCCTCTCTATTCGTGCTTATCCATCATCACTGAACATTCTTTTCTTTCATCAACCTCAATCCAACTACGATTCTTTATATTACCTTACATCCTTCTAATAATCCAAGTTTTCTTTATTTCTTGGAAATGGGGTGGTTCAGAATCCCTTCGCTCTGTGAGATCGTAAAAAATCTCTCACTTTTAAGTTGCCCCATCTGCTAAAGTTGAGATTTTTATGCGCTTAGAGGTAGTTCACTTGGGTTTTGTTCGGTGCTGCTTCTTGGGGGTTATTTCTGATTTAATGTCTGTCTAATTCATTTGTTTGTATGAATTTAGGATCATGATGATCATTGATGATGAGTTTGTGCAAGTGAAATTGTCATTGTGTGTATTTGCTTTCTGTGGAGATTGAAATAGTTAAACACACTTTTTGTTGTTCACCCCTTGTGTTCTATTTATCCGCAATTCACAGTTTTGCTCTGTGAGTTAATGGCACATTGATCTTAGAAAGGTTTAGCCCTATTTATATGATTCACAAATTAACTTTATGTACTTAAATTTTTATAGAAAGTCTCTCATCCAACTTCTTGAAAAGTCGAGATGCATGAATTAATTTCTTTTTTCTAATTGAAGAAGTCTAATTCATTTTATTTATTTAGTTTGCAAGAGTTTATCGAGAAGTTTCTTCTCCATCGTAAGAATTGTCTGTAGTATGTTAGCTATAAGTCTGACTACTCTGTTCCAACTGTAATATCTATGAGTCATGCCGTGGGGTTGGATAGGTTGAGCTTTTTTGGATTGGTAGTTGGTAGTTTGGTTTCATAGTTTTAAGGATTCAATTTGGTGGGACTTATTTTATTGTAACCTTTATGTTTCAGTAAAGACAAGAACTTCAAGATCGATTGGATATCGGGTATCTTGTTTTCCAATCTAAATAAAGATTGAGGTGAAAACAGATGGCTGTAGCCGGCAAAACCAGAAATATGTTTGAAGGTTTGGTAAAAGAAGGATCATTTAAATGGTTGCTTGGCAAGAAAAGTTACTTTGCTGAAGAATTTGAAGAGATGGAAAATTCTCCTTCTGCTGGGAGGAATTTTATACGAGAGCTCTCTCCTGTTGCAAACATAGTTGTTCGTAGATGCTCAAAGTAAGTGCTATTCTGTAAATATTAGCTTGTTTATTTGGGAATTATTGCTTCATAATCAGTTTTCAACTTTCATTCTTGTTGGATTTTGCATGTATATAAAGTAGCATTGGACCTTTCACTGTTTTTTGTTTGACACAAATTGATTGGAAATTCAACTCTAATAAAAAAAAAAAAAATGCAGAATTCTTAGGACCTCTTCTAGTGACCTTCAGGAGAGCTTCAATCTGGAGGCTTCTGATGCTATGAAGCATCCATCGCGATATGCGAGGAACTTATTGGAATATTGCTGTTTCAAGGCACTTTTCCTGACAACACAAATGACTGGTCATCTCTTTGACAAGACATTCCGGCGTCTGACATACGACATGATGTTAGCTTGGGAAGCCCCAGCTGCTGACAGCCAACCTTTAACTAATGTATGTTTTTCAGAGTACAATGTGTTGAGATTGATTTTATCAGGAAACTTGCCTAATGCCCTTTTTGCTGTTAATACTGGTGGGCCTTATACAATAAAATGAGGAATATGGTTCAAAGAAATGAAAAACTAGAGTATTCTTAAATTAATAATATATTTCTTTCTTTGTTAATTATTTCTGTTCATTTCTATGTGTGAACACAAATTATACTCAATATCTTCTTTGGTATTCTATGAACTAGATATTTTGTGAGTTTTCATTGTTATATGCATACAGATAGATAGAATTATTAAGTGTATGTCCTCGTAATGATTTATATTCTTAAGTCTTATATGCATATGATACTATAGGTTTCTTTGTGATATCTTTAGTAATTTGGTCTTTCTGAATATTGACGGGCTTCAAATATTCTAGAAGGTTGATGAGGATGTATCTGTTGGTTTAGAAGCTTTCTGTCGAATAGCCCCTTCAATTCCTATCATTGCCAATGTCATCATTAGTGAAAATCTTTTTGAGGTGCTGAGTTCATCAACTGGCCGTCGCCTTCAGTTCCCCGTCTATGACAAGTACCTCAGTGGCTTAGAAAGGTTTGAAATTATACCTTGAAAGTGCAAAATACAGTGTATCTTTTTCTTTTGTCTGGTATTCCTTTGACTTTCAAGTTTCATTTATACAAGCTGTTTTTCCTGCTTTTTGTGTATGGGCATGTTTGATACATATTTTTTTTTCATCTCCTTTTTTTATTTTTTCGGGGCTGGGCATAAAACATGTTTGTGAGTAGGAGTAGCTGACAAATACTCTTTCACACTTGATTCATAGTGTAAAAGGAAACTGGCTGGATATATATCTGCTTGGATTATTCACCCTTCCCCTAGTTTTGTGAAATTCTAATTAGGTTGTGTTTGGCCTTTGTTTCTTCTTTAAAATAGAAATCTCCTATAAATAGCTTCTATAAAAAGCTCTGTTTTTTGGGTTTTTGTTCATTAAAAAACTACTTTATTTTTTAAGAGCTTTGCTAAAATGGTTTTTGGTTTTATTTTCCTTTTAAGGAGAGACGCACGAAAAATTTTGTTCATATAGAAGGAGAATTTTTCCATAGGTTTTTTGCTTATAATTCAACAAAGATTACCAAAGCATTATTTTTCCCCTTTTCTTTTTTTCCCATCTCTATATTTCTCTCTCTGAAAACTCAGAACCCGCTTCTGGGTTCCTTTAACAACAGGAAAAGGTTTAGTGCAGTTTTACTGTATCCTTTAACAATGGGAAAAGGGGATGGTGTTGTTTAAAGACTCAAAACAGTCAAGCTTATTGTTGGAGAAAGCCTTTCTCCTTGTATTAGTGCATGAACACCTTACTAATTTTGTAACGAAAATTCAGGCTAGTGTATGCACATAAATGTGATAGTTAGTCTGCCAGACAGGCTTGTGGACTGAAGTCCTGGTTCATTGCTTCAAATCACAAGCCAAAATGATTGAATGACATTTTCAGTTTAGTTTTGTAGTTTGTATTTTATAGTTGTTAATTTCCAAGATGAGCTTCTGGATTTATCTACTTCAGTTTCTGATGCAATAGTCTGTAGTTTTGTTGTATTATTTAGTATGTGATCAGTGGTATGCACATTTTTTTTTTTTTTGCATAAATTATTTAATATATATATATATATATATATTTTTTTTTTCACAGAGCAATAAGAAAAATGAAGAGCAGTTCAGAGTCGTCTCTCCTGGCTGCTGTAAGATCTTCTAGAGGTGAGAAGATTCTTGAGATTGATGGAACAGTCACAACTCAGCCTGTCCTTGAGCATGTAGGAATATCCACCTGGCCTGGTAAGTGTGTGAAAAAGATACATTTATGTACCGTCTTTTTCAAACACACACCCCTCCCAAATTATTATGTATACTCTTAGCGATAATGTAGGAGTATGCATTGTTTATCCTTAACTTTTCTCTTTGTGGCATGATGCAGGAAGGTTGATCCTGACAGATCATGCAGTTTATTTCGAAGCACTTCGCGTTGTATCATATGACAAACCAAAAAGATATGACTTATCAGAAGATCTTAAACAAGTTGTTAAACCTGAGTTGACTGGACCATGGGGTACTCGACTTTTTGACAAGGCAGTCTTCTATAGCTCATCGTCCCTGTAAGTAACTTAACGATTATATTTCTAATAAGGGATAACTTCTGAAAATTTATCATGCAATTAACTTTCAAAAGTACTTCTCTTGTAGATCAGAACCAGTTGTACTAGAGTTTCCAGAACTTAAAGGTCATGCACGTCGTGATTATTGGCTAGCTATCATCCGAGAGATTCTATATGTTCACAAATTCATAAACAAGTACAGAATCAAAGGGGTTGCTCGGGATGAAGCGCTTTGGAAAGCTGTTTTAGGAATTTTGCGTTTACAAGCTATTCAGGATGTTAGTTCCTCGATTCCTATACAGAATGATGCACTTCTCATGTTTAATTTATGTGATCAGCTTCCAGGTGGAGACTTGATATTAGAAACCCTTGCGAATTTGCCAAACTTAAGAGAGTCAGATCGTGAGAATGGTCTCAAGGGTGGTAGTGGAATGTATTCTATCTCAGCTTTGGACATGGTTTCTAACTTGGGATTCGTATTTGGAGCAAGTTCAAACAACTCAAATGAGAGCAGGATTGCTGTGGGTGAAATTTCTGTTGGAGAAATGACTGAATTGGAAATAGCAGTAAAAGAATCTAAAAACAGTCATAAAAAGGTTATATCTGCACAAGCGACAGTTGAAGGTGTTAAAGTTGATGGTATTGACACTAATTTGGCTGTCATGAAGGTACTATTTTATTATCCTCTTTAACCCTTTAGTTAAACTGTTGCTTACTTTGTAGAATACTCAATTTTAAAATAGTTAACCTACCTTCCAAGAATTATCCTATTCTGATTCTGATACTTATCATTTCATCTACTTTCAGGAGTTACTATTTCCTATAAATGAACTTGGGAGGTCTCTTCAATCTTTGGCATATTGGGATGATCCATGGAAGTCTTTAGGGTTTTGTTTGTTTTTCAGTTACATCATTTACAGGTAACACTTCTTTGTTCGGAGGCAGGAGAGAAGGAAGATATTTTTTATGGAAATTTATGAAACTGTTTATATTAATTTGAGAAGTAATTTTGAGGGGGGAAATTCTGGGTCATTTGCTATGGATACTATTATAATAATAAAAGGTATTGGGAATAACTCAATAAACATTGAATAAGCATTATGGTTTGGGTTTGTTTTACTCCATTTAGACTCCACTTGGGTAGAACTACAAAGAGCAGCAAAGCTTTTCCTACCAAGTTTCAACATTGAATAACCATTTATGTAGCTTGGTAAGCATTCATGTATTTAGCAGTCATAGGTTTGATTTGTTGAAATTATAGGGCTTTTATGTAAAGCAGAAAAGAGGAATGGAGACTGAATAATTTGAACTTGGTGTTTATCTGATCTGATACGATTTGATGTAATATAAAAGACAAAGATCTAGCCTCTAATTATAATAATCTTCTTGTGAAAACCCATGCTAAGAGATCATATAAGATACTCCAAAATATTCTGATACAGTAATGGTGATACGAAATATTTTTTTAGATATCTAACATGCTTCTTATGAATCATATCTAAGCAATTTTCAATCCAATTTATAATACGACAATGATATTCTTTAAGATGATTTCCCTCATAAATTGATTTGGAAACCAATGTTAACTACCTTGCCTATACACCTCCCGACTAAACTTGCCAGGCTCTCCCA
The DNA here is from genome assembly GCA_016859785.1 of Macrotyloma uniflorum. NCBI lineage: Eukaryota > Viridiplantae > Streptophyta > Magnoliopsida > Fabales > Fabaceae > Macrotyloma > Macrotyloma uniflorum. The sequence goes on from BDMB01000030.1 coordinate 1,183,474, forward strand.
AATCCTTCTCCTCTCCCTCGCCCCCGACTGTCTTCTTTACAATCATAGTGCTAGTCACAAATTTGGTGTACTCCATTTTTCTAGTCCATAATCTTTGGTATATCTTTATTGTCTAGTCAGTGTTTTTGTACATGTTTTCACATGATGCAGTTTTTTAGTTTCTTTTAATATATGAAACTCCAAATATTTTGAGAGAAAAACACAGAAATACTGAAGACTTCAGAACTAGTTTTATTTATTAAAAAAAAAAAATCCTTTTCTTTGTTTTCATTTACAATTTCAACAATTTCACTTTGTTTTCTTCTAGTTTCATATTTTTAAACGTTGTAGAAGAAATGGTGAAATCAGAAAATGTTTTCTTCCACAAAATAAGCTTTTAGTTCTCATTTTCAGCATTCTTTTTGGTGCCTGTTGATGACAGATTTCCCTTGTTTATTAACTTCGATAATCTGATAATTGCAGGTGTTGGCTTCGCTATGCAGCAGCACTGGTGCTTGTGTTACTTGCAGTTTTTATGATAATTACGCGATGTTTTAGCCAAGGTAGGTCAGTTCCTGGAGTTAAAGTAATTGCCCCTCCCCCAATGAATACAATGGAACAGCTTTTGGCTGTTCAGAATGCTGTCTCTCAAGCTGAACAGCTCATCCAGGATGGCAACGTAATTCTGCTCAAGTTTCGCGGCTTGTTGCTGTCCATTTTTCCTCAGGTACTGTCTCATTCTTACCCTTTTGCTGATATTTAATTTTGAATGAATAATACATGCACTGTTTACATTGTCATCCAAATTCAACCATAACTACCCTCTAAGATAATATCGTTGATTTCATAATAACTGTCTTAAAAGTCGTATCTCTGACTGGTTCGCACTGTAAAAACTTTTATACACTGGTGCCTATTAAACTCTTCAACTTTTGCCCTGAAAGAAGCTTGGATGTACTTAAAATGATATTAGTATTTTATCCATATTTATTGCAAATCTGAGTGTCACATTATATATGATACTTGGTTCCATTTATATGATAATCAGGCCACAGAGAAGTTGGCCTTTGGCCTTCTATCAACAGCCTTGATTTTGGCTTTCTTGCCTTCTAAATACATAGTTCTGCTACTCTTCTTGGAGATATTCACAAGATATTCGCCTCCAAGGAAAGCTAGCACTGAGAGATGGACGAGGAGATTAAAGGAATGGTGGTTCAGTGTACCAGCAGCTCCTGTTACACTTGAAAGAGAACAAGAGGAAAAGAAGAAAAAATAGATTGATGCATGCATGCACGCATGGTGCAATGTGTTCTGTATATGGTTTTGTTTAAATACTGCTTTTGTCTTGTACATAGAGAAGTTAAAGGTGTAAACTCAACAGCGGAAGCAAGTAATTAGTTAGAAAATGAAATTACACCCTTCCTACGTAAAACTCTTGCATAACATCCAATCGTTTTGTTAGTATATATATATATATATATATATATATATGGGTGTGTTGGGTTCGGACAAAGAAATATAAGACATACTAGTATCTCGGAGGCTATTGTTATAATTAAAAGATATATATAAATACATAAATTAAATTATTTTTAATTGTTGAGATATGCATAAATATTTAATTCTAAAAATTAGTATATAGTATAAGAAGTAGCTGTTGTGGCCTTTAACTAAATAAATGAGGGTTTGGATCTTGATAATGTTATTTTGGTTTAGATATAAAATAAAAATTTTGGAAGGAATATCTATACAGTTATATGTTTTACAATATTTAAAACGGTGTATTATTTTAAAATAAATAATTATTTGTTGATAGCATATAATATATACATATACGGGTAAATTTTCACTTCAAGATTAGCTTAAGATTTTCCAAAAACAAAATGATAAAGTTTAGTTTAAAGTTCAGATTCACAAACTTTGATCCTCCCAAAATAAATGTAATCTTTGGTATGGGAACTCTTCATCAAGTTTACCTACTTGTTTATACTGTCAAATGTGAGACTTTCACAGAAGTGATGTTTGTTTGTTTGTTTGTTTCAAACAATGTTCAATTATTTTGGTTGCTGCCATTGTCTCAACGCGTCTTTTATAACTGTCACCTGTCAATCATTATCCTTTAATACTTTAAATCTGTTAGTTCTTATAATTGATTATAGAAAAATTATTTGGTGATTCTGAAATATTGATAAATTGGTGGTGGTCTTCCACCACCTAATAATTCCTCAACTATGGATCATGCTTTTAAAAAACCATCATCACACTAACTTTTTCAGCTTCATGATTCACATCATGTTTTTCCAAAAATATATGTACAAAAATTGAAAACCATATACATATGAAACCAAACAAGATCCACAAAGTATATGGAAATTTCATGAAGCTATAAAAAGAAGATCATACCACAGCAAACATATCACATAGAAAGTTATATCTTTCTTCATTATTCTGAATTACAATCTATGAAACTATAAATCTTCTCAGACAATTTTTCTAAAAACACTATTAATTCTTAAAAAAAATAAGTTCTATCCTGGAAAATTAGAACTTTTATTGATTCAAACAAAAAGAAAAACCTTAAACTATGATCAATGCTCACGGAATTCTGTCTGTCATACCTTCCGAAGATGGAATAGAGGTCCTCATATTATGTGAGAAAAACAAAGAATCTGAATAATTCAACAATGGCTGATTCGAATACACGAACTCCGCTGAGCTCGGCGGCAACATTGTCACGTAAGGATTCAAGGGAGGCTCTAGCCTAGGTCTCTCCCCCGCCATGAAACAAGAGTTAACTTGGTTTTCTCCTATGCTACTGCTATAATTATTTTCTTCCGTTATCGCCGATGATGCCTCGTTTTCCTCATTTCTCAAGCTTTCTCTATCGTTTTCCTTGTCTCCTATCCCCGTCCCAATGCTACCGCCAGATTCCTGCTTTGCGGGTTGTTGCAGCGGAGGATTGTCTACGTCCTCCTCCTCCTCCTGATCAGAACGAGAGAGACCGGTAAGCTTTTGTACCAGTGACATGAAACCCTTAGGTTCAGTGTGGATAGCCTTTGGAGAATGTGTGTAAATAATCACAGGATGACGTTGTTGTTGTTGCTGCTGTGATTTGCATGAGGAGGTTGACATTGGTTGTGTCATTGTACTATTAACAACAGAAGATGATATTGATAATGACGATGATACTGAAGATGATTGTGATGATGAATACGATGGTGGTGATGATTTTTTTATAAAATGAGACTCCTTGTTGATTTTCAAAGGTGGTGGTAAGAATCCATTGGTGTTTTTGTTGGTGGTGGAGGTGATTTCTTTCTTTGGATGAAATTGTGAAGGGCTCATGGTTTTTGGTTCTGAAGAAAGGTTTCAATCACCCACAACAAAAGAAAGATGATGAGGTTCTGGAATTAGTTATGGAGTTTGGTTTTGATGTAAAAAATGAAGAAAGTGAAAATGAAATGAAGATTATGGTTTTGTGTGGAGATTTGGTTGAGGCAAAGATTTGGAGAGATGAGTGTGTTTGAATATATAGAGTTTGGTTTTGCATGCCCATGCAAACTATGTTAAGAGAGAGTGAGTGGCCAATGGGATGCTGACACGTAAGAAATGGCACGAATCAGTTCATGGGTGGGTCCCACGCGTCACTGAGAGCTCTGTTTTTTCATGTCGTGGTGTGACGGCGCATTCGGAGGAAAAAGTTAAGGTTGTTCTTCCAAAAACATGAAAATTCCGAAAATAATGTTTATTACAACGAAATTAAAAAAAATTATTTCACAGAAAATATTTATTATTATCTAAAATAAATAGAGAAAAATATTTTTGGTGTAAAATAAATATAGAAAAAAAAGGTAAATACAAGATACGTGGAGAAGTATGAGTAAAACTCAACTTATTTTTAGTGTATTTCCATGTAAATAACATTATTTTCACTTCACTTACTAATATTTACTTAACGAAACAAAGTGAACATTTAAAACCAACACTAAAATTACTCATTTTCCCTAAATATGGTATATTTATAAACCACAATTAAACAGAAAAAACTATATTTAGAGATGGAGGGATATGTTGTTAAACCACAATTTTTATATTTTCTAAAATAAACCAAAGACATAGAGAAAATAAGGAAAAAAATTATTTTTTTACATGTATAATTTGAAGTCTATATAAACTAAATTATAATTTCTTTTTTAATTTTGTCTTATTAGTATTTTAAAATTATATTTTTAACTTATGTTTAAATTTTTTTATTTTGTTTTATTTTGAAAAGTAAATTATAAATTGAGAATGTGAAAGAAGATGGAAGAATAGGAGCATCCATAAAATTGTATCAATTCAATGAATAAAAAAATGATGACAAGTTACACAAAAACACAATATAGGTTGAGTATGTTTTAGTTCCTGTTTGAAAATTATTTTACTTCTTGTGTTTTTCATTAATTAATTCAGTTTTTTAATTTTTAAAAATATATGATTGTTTTAATATAATATTTAATAATATATTTATTTTTATAAAATCAATAAATAAATTAAATTTATATATTTTTAAAAATTAAATATTAAATTGGTCTATGTAGAAATATAAGAATGAAAATAATTTTTTTTCAAAAAATTCAAATTTTAATTTAAGAACCAAATCTAATATTACTTAAATCAACGATTTTTTAAACTATTTAAAACAATTTTTCATAAAATTTATTATTTTTTTAGAAAAATTAGTTATTCTTAATATAAACCAAAATGACTTAACCTATTTTTCCCATAAATATCTAAAAACTAATTACTATATTTCCTTGTTAAAAAAATATACAAGAGACCATTTAAATATATATATATATATTAATTCAATAATATATTATGTCTTTTAAAAAAAATTATATAACTAAAATACACTATTTTATTATGCCTAGAATTTTAAACTATGTTTATTATATTTTAAACTAGTTTAAATTTTTTATTAACTTACAAAACTTTCATCACAAATTATTATATTTATTTTTATAAAAAAAATTATTAATTATTTATTTTTTGATGAATTAGTTATCTTTAACTGAATTTCATAAAAAAAATATATATAACAGAAATGAAAAAAAAAAAAACTTGAAAAGATTTTAAAAAGAAAATCACCTAGTACTAATAATTAAAAAAATCACACATATTAATAGCAACTGGTAAAATTTGACTATTTTTGTCATATTTTGCAGAATAAAAATTTTATTCAAACATAAAAATTTCGTAGTTCAAAATTATGAATTGTCTTTTTCTCATTGTCTGTTTTACTTTTACGTTTGGAAGACTATATTTTAAATTAATAGAATACAATTCTCCAATTATTTTAGGTCAATTCCGTTTTGAAAATGTCTATGTTTCTTTTTGTCATTTTCTATTACTTTCACATCAAAGAATAAAATAAAAAGTAATTAATAAACTATCATAAACCTTGATTTTTTAAGATTTAATTTAAGTATTTAAAATGTGTTTTTAGTCATTATGCATATATTATTATTATTATGATTTTGTGGACTAAAAATTAAAAAAATGATTATTTTAGAAAATTAAATAAATTCTTGAAAATTTTGAGGATTTATATATGATACCAGGTACAATTAATTTCATACATTACATTGATTATTTATTCCATAACCATTTATTAGAAACTATATTTAAAAAACATTTATTTTATATCATAAAAATAAAAGAACCATTTTTTTTTAGAAAAGATTATCATTGGATATTAAAATTATTTAAATATTTTTATAATCTAGAATAAGTGTAACTGGTCAAGATAAGTGGGTGAATTTTAAAATATTATATTATTTTCCATTATAGTTTGAAAAGTAAGAGTTTTTTATATTCTTGAAGTTTGACCAAGTTGCATGTGTGTGGGAGCACATTCATGTGCGTCCCACCACATTTTTAAGTTCAATCCAATTAATGCGAGTCGTTGGATGCGCCAACTGACTTTGAACCGGTCGGCCAAGATTCAGTTTCTTTTATTTTCAAATATTAACTTTTATTTCTGTTTTAAAGTAATAATAATTCTTTTAGATTTTCAGTTATTTTATATTAATATTAGTGTAATCAATAAACTATGATTTATGCGCATGTTTAATGAAAGATCTTCCTCTAACTACTTTTTAATACATCTTTTCATATAATATATATATATATATATATATATTAATTTATGTATATATAAGATATATTTATTATTAAAATAATTTATTCTAAAAATAAATATAAATATTTTTACTTTTCATTTAATTATTCATTTACTTTTAATTTAATGATTAAAATGAATCTAAATTATTAGAATACAAACATTGAATAGTAAAGATTATTTTTTTTAAATAAATGGTCTTTTTTAATTAGAGACTTAGTTTTTATTTTTATTATTTAATTTTAAATAATTTTAATAGTCTAAAATTTTTATTTATTTTAATTATTAGAATATAAATAAATGATGAGAATGAAAAATAAATTTATACTTGTAATAATAAATCTCTTCTCCTTTTCTATATATTATTTTTATAGATAAAAAACATATTATTTATATTAAAAAATAAAAATTTAAAAATTAGTAAATTTAGGTGGACTAGATTTGTAATAATTAACAATTTATTAATTTTAAAATTTAATATTTTACAATGGAGATGATGATATCATTTTTTTTACTAAATAAATTACATTATTTTTTTTTAAATGTTATTAGGTTACATAAATTAATCCTATAATTTTTACTTATGCATTAACCTTTTCTTTTATATATCACATTAATATTTTTTAATTTTAATAAAATAACATATATAAACAAATTTATGTGTTTGGTGAAATTTATTTAAAAGAAGGTGAAAAAAAAGCTCATTATATGTGTGTATATATATATATATATAAATTAACTTTACATATATTAAAAAAAGCTTTGTAAGTATTAAAGTTTAATAATTTTTAATACTTTTCTTAAAATATCTTTCTCATAAAATAAAAAATACACAATGATATCATTAAAAGCCAGATATTAATTAAAGTTAAAGTATTTTTTAAAAATATTATTAAATAAAAATAATAAATTTATTTCGTTCTGTTAATGTACCCAATCAAGTACAAAGTTGGTATTATACGCGTTAGATACATTTATATATCCATTAATAACTCTTTTCAGAAACCGTTGGACATGATTTATGTATAACTCCAATAAATTCGGTGCATCTTAGGTTTATTTTGTGCATTAAGATTATTCTGGTAAATTAAGATTTTTTTGGCATTTTCTCATTTTCATGTTTATTTTTTTGTATTCATCTATTATAGTTAATCATGAGATTAGATATTTTGTTAATTATTTCTATAATAGCATATAATTATTTCAAACTTTTATTATCGTACCTAATTTTAATAAAAGAAAAAATTGTATTAATACTAAATAGAAAATAAAAATCAAGAGAATCTGTAATTTCTATACATTTTAATTAATAACAGAATCTATTAAAAGAAAATTAATAACAAAAGGTATCTTCTAGGATATTTCTCTTGTGAGTAGCATTTGTCTGATACCAAATCCGAATTCATGCATAGCTCCAAAAATAAACAGCCTATTATTCTTGGATTATTTATAGGCAAAACAAATGATGAAGACCCTGAAAATAAAAATTTTTCAATGTAAAAAAGTTGAAAAAATGGGACCCACGTTTGGAACAAGAACCATTACAAAGGTGGCTGAAGGACACAAAATGTTACACTTTAGATTTGATTCAGAGTTTCCAAGTTGTGTGATCACTTCAATTCTGTCCAACGCAAGCAAACGTCCTTTTATGCAGCGAAGTGTTGGTTTTTCATTCCCTCAGCTGACTTTTCATCTTCTCTCTTTCTCACAGCTTCTTCTGAATTCTAACAACCCTTCAAGATTTGTCAACTCCTAAACATTTCCTTGGTTTATGCTTTTTCATTCCCCATCCCCATGAGTCTTTGACCTTGGTCTTGTAGCTGTCATGGATACGAAAAGTTGACACTTGGAGGATTAAGAGAGCCGAACACCAAGATCACCAAAATTTGAACCCAAAAACTTCCCTTTTTTGGTTTTGGTGCTTGCAAAGAGCAAAGCAATGAGCTTGAAGAAAAGGGTCCTTTCTATTAACATTGAAGAGGCTGCGGTGGACTTTTTCAACCATCTCTTGCAGGAGAAGCCCAGGATTCCAGTCTTCATTCCTCTGATTCTGATTGCTTGGGCTGTTGAGAGATGGCTCTTCTCTGCCTCCTCTTGGGTTCCTCTTGCTCTTGCTGTGTGGACTACTATACAGGTTCTCACTTTTATTCATTATTATTCTCTTCTTACTTCTTTATGCTTTTTGCACAAATATGTTTCTACAATTTTTTTCTTGTTATGGATCATCTTGCCTGGTTAATCAATTTGATTTCATATCAAAATGCATTTATTGTTTCTTGATCTTGTTGAATTGGGGCAATTTCACATATCATCCTTACTTATGAGATGTAAGTGTCTTTCTTTTTTCTTTTTGAATAAAAGTGATAGAACTGAGCGCCACCCCTTAATACAGGTAATGGGAAATGCGTCAGATTGAGACTATTAACTGAATCCTACCATGCTTTTTGCCCAAATATGTTTCCGCCAAAAAGTTACTTTATGCATTTGTTATTTCTTGTTCTTGTTCAATTGGAGTAATTTCATAATTCAACCTTACTTGGGCAAGATGCGAGTTTTTTTTGTTTGTTGAAGAAAACTGATAGAAAAGAGAGACAGACACCCCACTACTATTAGTACAGGTACTGTGTCGATGAGATGTTAGGACTGTAAAGACAATCTTACCCATAGTATTACTGCTCAAGCCTAAATTCATTTCTAATAATTATAATATTATAATTTTAGATGTTTTCACAAAAGTCTATGAATATCTTATACTCTTCATTTAAATTCATTATAAATTTATAATAATGTTTTTTTGTTCATTATTTCGTACAAGGAAATCTCCCTGATTTATCATCTCCGAGTTGAGTTCTTGAATGCTTTTTTGGTAGTGTACTATATCATAGTGGTTAATGTGAGGTGCTTCTTTTCCATTTTCAGTATGGGAAATACCAACGCAAACTACTTGTGGAGGACTTGGATAAGAAATGGAAGAGGATCATACTGAATGTCTCGGTACTTTTTTCCTCACCTTTCCTCCTTTTCACCTTTCCAGTGTGACTTTTGAAGTTGACTTGAAGTTCCTGTTCATATAGCCCATCACACCATTGGAGCATTGTGAGTGGCTGAATAAGTTGTTGACAGAAGTCTGGTCCAACTATTTTAATCCCAAGTTTTCAATAAGGCTATCTGCTATTGTTGAGGTGAAATTTCTCTACCTTTTTTCATCTGCTACACATTGATTAATTTTTCATCCTTATTCTGGAAGCAATACAGAAATTGTTGTTAAATAACTTCTTATTATGGTTACACTACACACATACATCACTACATACATAAACGTACGACCTTTTTCATACATGACTTAAATAGATTGCTTTGATTCTACTTATACTTTTAATATAAAGAGGAAGTGCATAACAGTGTCAGACTATCGGACTTATATTGCAGTTCAAGAACTTAACTTCTGTTAGGTATGCATTGCATAGCAGAAAACCTTAGACACTGAACATCACAAGTTGCATGCTGCAGGCTTTAGTTAACCTGACATTTCGTGTTGCCTCTCAACTCAAATATTGAATAAAGAAACAAAATGCTATGTTGGTTATGTCTTGGCCGAAAGGACCAAGAATTACTTGTTTACCTTTCCTCTTATAGTAAATAAAAGGTGGTCATAATAGTTGGTAAAGTTCTTGTTAAAGATTTTTTTAATGTTACACTGTGGTCAGGATCCTTCATTTTATTTCCTCCTCAGACATGTATTTTGTATTTTGATAGATGAACTAATCTAATTTCTATGTTTTGTGTCTCTAGAAACGTTTAAAGCTCCGGAAACCAAGACTTCTGGTATGATAGAATTTTAATTAGTTTATCAAAACTGCTTGAAGACTTTATGGAGATTGGATATTTGTTTGATGTGTACTGAAGTAGAGCAATTCTTTTATAGGAAAGAGTTGAGCTGCAGGAGTTTTCACTAGGATCATGCCCTCCTAGCTTGGCTTTGCGAGGGATGCGGTGGTCAACTATTGGTGATCAGGTTTTAGTTTCCTTCTCTTTCAAATGTCACTAGTAAATAAAATTTTTAAATATTTAATCTTTCCTTAAATCATACTTTTATAGTGATATTGATAGGGAGAGAAAAAATGAAAAAAGGGTAGGGGTAGCATTTATATCACCATCTATTTTTGTGAGCAATGTGAGAAACATACTCTTGTCCAAATCTGTTTTCCCATTTTTCCTTGATGTGGTTTTGTACCACTACTACAATCACTAGGATCTTTGGCACTTTCACTGTTTATGTTGCCCTCTCTTCTCTTCTTCGACTGCCACTTCTTTTGTGATCTATAGGAGCAAGTGGTCAGGGAATTTTCTAATATCCATAGTTTGGAGAAACTAAAGCTTTACTTACAAATTAAATATTAAAGATAGTAAGTAATGAATCTATAACCTTTGTACAGCTCACCAAATGCCAACTAAATGACTATATTTGACTTTCCTACTTCTATTACCATTGCTTAATTTGCTTGTAAGATAGTTTGCCTGCTTGGCCTTCATTTTTCTTGAGGTGTACGACTCTAAGCTCTGCCTTTAAGTATCAATATATTACTAGATATCTGAGATTTTGATCAAGCATTCTGTTGGTCTTTTGCAGAGATTTCTGCAACTGGGTTTTGATTGGGATACAAATGAAATGAGCATTTTGCTGCTTGCTAAGCTTGCAAAGCCGTTGATTGGAACTGCTCGAATTGTTATTAACAGTCTTCATATCAAGGGTGATGTATGTAAAGCAATGTCCTTTGCCTTTTTTCTTTAATTTAGAAACTATGTAAACTGAAGTAAGGGACATGTAACAGATTTGATTTGAATTTGAAGCAAGTAATTAACACTTGTTACTTCGAGAATTGTCAACATATATGACCAGCTTATTGCAGTTATTTTTATTGAATTTTTCATTAGATTTTCTTTCTTTAGTTATTGGGCCTGGTCACTGATTTTCCTGCATTACTAAGAAACTGGTTTAATCCTTTTTGTTTTTATTAATCTAATACTTGTTTACATTAATTTTTCAGCTTCTTGCTACACCAATTCTAGATGGAAGAGCACTTCTTTACTCATTTGTATCATCTCCTGAGGTGAGAATAGGAGTTGCCTTCGGAAGCGGTGGAAGCCAATCACTTCCTGCCACTGAATGGCCTGTTGTTTCTTCTTGGCTGGTGCGTTACCACTAAGTTTAATATCATGCTTGTAGAAAAGTTACAAAGTTGTGTTTCTGAGTTAAATTCCCTAAACTATCTATAATTATGGTGCTATTGTAGAAAGATACACACTTTTTGGTTCAATTGCGACTTTAGGAACTCATTTGCCGTGCAGATATTGAAGCTTACCCTGTGTGTCAATGGATTTCAATCTGATGCTTAAGTTGATGGATATTTGTTTCCTGATGTGTATAGGTTTAAGATAAGGACTATTTATGTAATTCTCATCTGTTGCTAGTGACAGATAACTCTATCAAAGAAGAGAAGATGAAGCAGTATTTTCACAGAATTTAATTTGGAGAAATTGTAATATAAATCAGGTGGAGTATCTGTTAATTAATTAGAAATTTAAACCAACACAATAAATAATTGCTAATGATAATACTGAAATAGCTTCATCTGAAGAGCAGTTTTTTTTTTTAATGAAAATATCAGTTAGATGTTTGGTATCACATGCTCAATGTCTTAAATTCTCTATTTTTCCATAGCAGCTTGTTATGTTTCATGCTGACCGGAAGTTTTCATTATGTGCAGGAAAAACTTTTTGCAGACACCTTAGTAAAAACAATGGTGGAACCTCGGCGTCGTTGTTTCACTTTGCCTGCTGTTGATTTAAGGAAAAAAGCAGTTGGAGGCATTATATATATTAGAGTGATTTCAGCGAATAAACTTTCTGGGAGTTGCTTTAAGACATCTAGGAGGCAACCAAGTGGGGTAACCAATGGTTTCTCAGAGGGAAATTTTGATGACAAGGACCTACAGACATTTGTAGAAGTAGAAGTTGAGGAATTAACCAGGAGAACTGATGTTAGAGAGGGTTCAACCCCCAGATGGGATGCACCATTTAATATGGTTTTACACGATAATACAGGAACTCTTCGTTTCAATCTTTATGGGAGCCATCCCAACAATGTGAGGTGTGACTATCTAGCAAGTTGTGAAATCAAGGTACTGCCTTTGATCACCTTCTCCTTTTTAAGTTAGCAACAAGAGAATATCATTTACCTTTAACTACTATATTTGTTCAGACTTGAATTCTTTTTCTAGTCTTCATTTCTTTTTAATAAGTACTTCATTGTCTTCTATACTAATACTGTGATAAATTAATGTTTATGTCTTTGTGCAGTTGAGGCATGTTGAAGATGATTCAACAATAATGTGGGCCATAGGACCTGATTCTGGAGTCATAGCAAAGCAGGCACAGTTTTGTGGAGAAGAAATTGAAATGGTTGTCCCATTTGAGGGCCCCAACTCTGGAGAGGTACAATATTTTTCATATTGTGTTAATCAATAATCAGGTTCCTCCTACCGGTTGGAGTTGAGTTAGACCTAAACTCAAATTCTAAAATGACATTGAAGCTTATATGACCTATCTACGAGTATGGTCGGTTCTTGTAGGTATCACCTATTCTAGCATGCATATGTGGACAGGGTTGCTGGAAAGCCCCCACATCCCCTTCCTTGATTCCCCGTCCTGGATTATGGGGTGCAACTTATATATTTATTGAATAATTTTAATTTATGCCAATTAGTTTTCAGATGAAATCTAACCATTTCATTATGAAAATATAATACAGACACCCTGGTTATCTTACTGCATCATAATTTGCTTTTCTAAGTTAAAAGAATTATTCTTTCCTATTCTTAATATATATCTTGATTAAGTGCTGAAGAAGATATCTGAAAATGATTGCATATTATTCAATATTTGTTCTTTATGTGTGTCAAAGGAACTTCACTATACTATCAATCAAGTTGGTTGATTTGTTAATAAACATTATATTGTACTAATCATGTATAAGAGTATCATATTGGTAGTGTTTCTGGTGTAATGCTTGTTAATGCACCAGCATTCTGCCATCCTCTAGGTCTTTAGTTTATTGTATTAACTTGTTCTTTGATCTTACTAAACTAAATGACCTTTTAATGTACCATATTTTTACAAAAGCATAGTCTTCTATTCTTCTCTTACTGGTTTTTTTCTTAGAACTCAGATCAGAATGCCCCTTTTGTCACATTTTGTACTTAAAAATGGATAATTGATTTACCTTACTGAATGAAAGTAAAATTGTGACAGAGTTAGAGATTTTATTCATTTCACCTCATCATATTTTCAGTTGAAGGTGAGCATCGTAGTCAAAGAGTGGCAATTTTCTGATGGTTCGCATAGCTTGAACAGTCTCCGGAGTAGCATCTCTCAGCAGTCAATTAATGGATCACCAAATTTTCAGTTAAAAACTGGAAGGAAAATTAGTGTAACAGTTATGGAAGGAAAAGATCTTGCAGCAAAAGACAAAGGTGGAAAATTTGACCCGTATATCAAATTGCAGTATGGGAAGGTAAGTGGAATTGCATGTCAGTCAGACACCGACGTTTCTTTCATTATTTGATTAACTGAGGTTGTAGGTAAAAGGTTATGGTCTAACTAATTTTGTGGTTAACAATTTTTCTAGGTTGTCCACAAATCAAGGACTGTTCATACTGCAAATCCTGTCTGGAATCAGACATTTGAATTCGATGAGATTGGTGGTGGGGAATACTTAAAAATAAAAGGCTTTTCTGAAGAAATTTTTGGAGATGAAAACATTGGTAGTGCTCATGTGAATTTGGAAGGACTGGTTGATGGCTCAGTCAGGGATGTATGGATCCCTCTTGAAAGAGTGCGTTCTGGAGAATTGAGACTTCAAATATCGGTTAGAGTGGATGACCAAGAAGGATCGAAGGTGTGCTTATTCACATGGAAACTAGTGATTCTTTCAACCATTTAGTTACAAGATGAATAAAGGATGCAAAAGCCTAAAATATTAAATTGCTTATTATCACTTTCAATATAGTGATTCTTTCAGTCATTTACTCATGATTTTTTTTCACTCCTTGGATATTCATGCTAACATGCTTTACTCTTTTGCAATGGGAAGGGTTCGGGTTTGGGCTCAGGCAATGGTTGGATTGAACTTGTTCTGATAGAGGGAAGGGATCTTGTTGCTGCCGATCTCAGAGGCACAAGTGATCCATATGTGAGGGTACACTATGGAAGCTTTAAGAAAAGGACAAAGGTTGGAATACTTCATCCTTGGTTTTTTCTTTTTCATGAAATTGAATGTTAAGATTTAAAATTTTCTATATGTACTACATTATACATTTAAAAGAGGTAGAGGAAGATCAAGAAGACATAAGAGGAAATTATTAAAAGGAATCTCATGGTAAATAATATGAATTTGGTTTCTAACTTAGTCCAATGACATCATATGATTCATATAGCCTATCTCAACTATTGGGGTAAGGCTATTATAGTTGTCATTGGACTACATCAATATCATACATATTTACTATTTGGTTTTTCCCATTCCTCTCTTTTTCCTTTGGAATTTCTCAATGTTTTCAACTTTATATATTTTATTACATGTTCTGTAGTGAAATCTCTTACCTTTTCATTCAAAATGTACCCTTGATTTTTCTCGCTACTACATGTTTGATTTGCATTTCTATACTTTTTTTTACTTCATCCTTGTAAATTACAACAGTCAAAATACTTACTAGCTGTGGCATTGTCTGTAGGTCATATACAAAACTCTTAATCCTCAGTGGAACCAGACCTTAGAGTTCCCTGATGATGGAAGTCCTCTAATGCTTTATGTCAAAGATCACAATGCATTACTACCCACATCAAGTATAGGTGAATGTGTTGTAGAATATCAAAGATTGCCTCCAAACCAGATGGCTGACAAGTGGATTCCTCTCCAAGGGGTGAAAAGAGGTGAAATTCACGTCCAAATTACTAGAAAAGTTCCAGAGATGCAGAAGAGGCAAAGTCTAGACTCTGAACCTTCCTTGAGTAAACTACACCAAATTCCTAACCAGGTGAGATCTTCATACACCATGACTGAAAGGTGAAAAAAAATCCTTTTGTAACATAAACTAATTCAGCTCAAAGGATAAAGTGTTTGATTATTTTAAAGCAATGCACATGCCTGTGAAGTTGTCATTATTAAGATTTTCATTTTATGCTGTTATTCTAACAAATTGTGTGAATTGAGTTGACCAGATAAAACAGATGATGATCAAGTTCAGGTCCTTTATAGAGGATGGAAATCTTGAAGGACTCTCTACAACATTGAGTGAGCTAGAAACACTAGAGGATACACAAGAAGGGTATATAGCTCAGCTGGAGACTGAACAAATGCTTCTTCTCAGCAAAATAAAGGAACTTGGCCAAGAGATCATTAATTCTTCTCCTTCCCTCAGCAGAAGATCTTCTTCAGCTGGAAACTGATCTGCATCAGCTTAGTATTTATTATTTATGTTTTCCCATGCACGATATTGCTTGTGGGAATCATCAAGGACAGATTTTGTACATGTTTTCTTAAACTAGATAGCCTTCTTATACCACAACATATAGCTTGTACATGGTTATATGATCAATTTTTTTTCTTTCTCAAGTTCATTTCTGGGTATGGGGATGCATAATAAATGGAAGGAGATACTGTATTTCACACTTGCACAGGAAACTAGGTTCTATGGGTCTGGATTTCTGTAAAATGTCAATAGGAAAAAAAGAATTAATTGCTATTTTATTGTTGTTGAAAGGAATGATATTTTGCAAAGATGAATCTGTTTCTCTTGTCGCTGGTTTTTAATTTTTTAATATTTATAAATTTAGACTTATTTCATGTGAGTTGTTTACATCCAATGGCCAATATCTGGACGAATTTTTTGTGAGAAATAAAAGAAAAATTGATTACTACACAAACTACAAAGCATATGCCAACCAAAAATATGCTCACAGTGCTCCAGATGCTGCAGCATCTACTAATAATTTTTTCTCATTTCTCCTGTTTCTCAGGCGCAGATCTTTCGATCATTCAGTCCATTGTCAAATGTCATAATAACTTTTGACAATTCAAAAATTTGTGGCAAGGGTATGATTACTAGTTTCCTGCAATTGAAATCAATTCTACTGGAAGCAATAGTTCGTATGGGGATTTGGAACCTTCCAACAAATGACTTACGAAAGGACTCATCATTTATTGTCTCACCTCCACTGTCTAATTTTTGAAAGTTATAATTATCATGAGATGTTCTCTTATTCAAAACATCTTCCTTATCATGGATGATATGTACTTTAAAGATGTTTGATCGATTCAGGAAGGATTGTGAAATGATTTTAGCCATTGCCAACCTTTCAATCCGGAAGACACAATAGTAGTCAGTTCTGGCATCATGACAATGCTACTTGATAACTGAACAATTCCTTGGTTTGTGAGGCATTATCTTTGGTGTCCAATAAGATTTTGAAATGAAAATGACAATTCTTTTATGGGAGTATAAAGTAATTGAAGTTCCTTATGTTTCCCCGTCTTTCTTAAATTTTTTGGAAAACTCTCTAGAACAGAACAAAATGAATGTTTAAGTTTTTCAAGAGAGGTCAACTTGATGGGTGGAAAACTCCTAAGCTTGGGAGAGCCAACAGCACTCAGTGTTTTAAGTTTATATAGAAAACCAATTGAACCATGGATTGTAGTTAAATTCTGACAAAGTTGGAACGAAACTTCCTCCAAATTTGGGAGACTAGTTACATCAGGTATCTGTGTTAAACATTTGCACCAATCAATATTTGCAAAGAACATAAAAGAGAAAAAAATAAGCATGGAATGTATAATTTTGAAGGATATGTACTCTTTAAACTTGCCTTTGATAAGCCATCCAACTCAAATGATGTAAAGCAACTTTTGGTAACTTGCATATGACAAGTTCCTTTGAAAGAAAATCATATGGTAAAAAATGTGAAGGATATCTCCACCATTCTAGTACTTTCAAACTATTTGGAAGATATTTGGGACCTTCAGAAAATTACCATTTCTATAATAAGTGCTTTAAGGTTATTCATCTCCTTGAAGGCATTTCCATTTCATTTTACTATTTCTTCTTTGTGAAATATGGGGAAATCTAGACATATGATTTCAATTTCACTAGTTCCCTGTTGTTGATGCAGAAGTCAGCCACAACACTAGTACATGTAAGACATCAATACACAAGTTTAGAGAAATTTACATTTTTTTTTTAAATAACTATGATGTGAACATATGATCTTCAAAAAAGATATATCAAGATAGGAAACTAAATCGTTCGTTACTCATGAGCTCCACTCACCTTGTTGTCTGTTAAAACTTGAACTATATCTTTAGTTAACCATAATCTCTCATAACCTTTATGAGAGATTTTTGGACCAATATCCCAATATGATATTTCATGCAGTCACCATAAAGAGTACCAAATATATCTTCAACCTCTGTCAATTTCTATTCTTTCAAGCAACAGACAATGTAAAGAAAAACACTTTTCTCTTCTTCTTCCAAAGCATCAAAGCTTACATTAAGTTTCTCTAGGATTCTACTATTACGGATTCTTTCGTATTGGTTGATAGCAGATTTCCAATCTTCTATACTTTGTCCAAACAAATTGTAACCTATTACCATGCCAGAAGCATATGTTACTACATTTCAAGACCTCCTCATAACTTGGATAAACTTTTTCCTCTTTAAAAGCTTTCCACGTAAGCAATTGAAGAGCATCATTCTTGTTCAACTCCTTAACCTCATATGTTCTCATGAGAAGCAAGCAACTTTGTCTCCAGTTGTGATGATGACTCTGCTGCCAGGACCAAAGCAATAAGGTCTTCCAACAATTGCTTGTAATGTTCTGTTCTCATCAACATCATCTAGAATCCAGAAAAACTTCTTTTCTAGGAGCCAATGTTGTACCATTGAAGCTCCTTGTTGCTTAGCTGCTAAGTTGATCACCTTCTCATCATCAAAACTGTCAGCAATCAAATTATAAACTTCTTGAGCAAGAGTTGTCTTTCTTATCCCACCCATTTCCACGAATCCCTATCATATGGACGCCATCATCATCAGTTCCAACATCCAAAAGCTTCCTTACTTCTAGCACTTGTGACGCTAGTCCAACCCGGTAATCCGCAACTTGTAAAGGAGTGTGATTAATCTTGCTGGAGACCTGCTTAACAATACTTCCAATAAACTGGTAATCATATCCATCTCTGTTTCAAACAAAACAAGTTTCAAAACTAAAAAGCTTTGTATCCATTTCTTGATACCAAATGCATGGTTGTAACCAATCTTCACTTGACAAAATTGATATTTTTAGTTTTCAAGAAAGAGTTACCAAAGTTATCGATAAAATCACCATAATTTAAAAATGTATGAAATATTCAAACCTATAAAACACCAATAATTTTAGGAGTTAGGAATTGTCAATTTTTTTATAGAAGAGTTTGACTTATTCAGGAGAAATTTTATCAAGATTCACACCAAATTTACTTTTGTTGAGCATGAAGATAAATCTAAAGCTTCATTTTTATACGCAATGGATAAAAAAAATGTACAACTAATAAAACAAAAATAAAAATGCCAGTATGAAATAAGATAATCATAACAAGAATCTAACATTTAAAACAAAAATCAAAACCCATGATTAAAATCCATGTTAAAAAGCAAAAATGTGTACAAAATATAATTATTACATTTTTTTTAAACTTTAAAAAGATGAAAGTACCCCATAATAAAACAATAAAAATAAATAAATAAGCTGAATAACAAGAATTTTTTTTTTTAAGAAAAAAAAGTTTTGAAACAAGAAATAAGGGTGAAAATTATATATTAAAAAATTAATTTTGACATTTTTAATAATTTATTTACATCCAGAATTAAAATCGTACAAATTTATTTAATATTTAATAACTTAAAATTAACTAATTTTATCTGTTAAAAAAAAAAAAAAAGAACTTCTCAAGAAAATATCTTATCATGTTACAGTGTGATTCTCTTAGATCTATTCCTCACTCTGCAGCAACTTTCGCCCTTCATCCAAACTCAAAGAAAATGCTTCTTCACTGATACAGTAACTTAACAATGGTGGTTCCCAACACTTGTAAACTCTCGGAATTTTCTTTCAAATCATCGTTCTCGTCACTCAGCCTTCCTCCCCCTCCTTCTCGCTCTTCCCGCAAATTCTCATTTCGCACACTAACCTTCGCTTCTCTCCCAACCCCTAAACCCAACGTGTCTGCACCCTGGCTCACCAAATCCCCCTCTCCCAAAAGGGTCACCGAACCCATCACCGCCGACGACCCAATTCAACGCACAACCCCAAAAAAACCGCAGAACGCTGTCGAGAGAATCGTCCTTCGGTTACGCAACTTGGGTTTTCCAACAGAAGAAGAAGAGAAACAAGAACAGCAGGAAGAAGTTCCGGCGAGTAATCCGGCGCCGGTGACCGGAGATGAGAGGCTGAGCGAGTTACTCCGGCGGGATTGGGCGCGGCCGGACGCTTTGCTGGTGGGCGAGGATGATGAGGAGACGATGCTGCCGTGGGAGAGGGAGGAGGAGAAGGTTGTGGTGGTTAGGGGTGGAAGGGATGAAGAGGGGTTGAAGAAGAGGAGGGTTACGGCTCCGAGTTTGGCTGATTTGACCCTTGAGGATGAGTTGCTGAGGAGGTTGAGGAGAGAGGGGATGCGTGTGAGGGAGAGGGTGAGTGTCCCCAAGGCTGGACTAACTCAGGAGGTGATGGAGAAGATTCATAAGAGGTGGATGAAGGAGGAGTTGGTGAGGCTCAAGTTTCATGAAGAACTTGCAAAGGATATGAGGAAGGCTCATGAAATTGTCGAGGTTCAATTCTTACCCTTTCTTAAACACTTAACGTAAACACATAAAATGGCATAGACCTCAATTACTAGTTCAAAAATGATCCGCGGACATCCAAGTGCCCATCTATACTAAGAGAGATGACATCCAAGTGCCAATCTATACTAAGAGAGAACGAGAGAGAAGTGTAGATGCGATAAGTGATGTATAGTGTGTTTGATTTCATGTCCTAGATATGGTTTTTCATGTTTACTAAGAAGCTAGTAGTTATAGATTATATATTCTCAATGGGTTTCCAAATGCATTTATAATGTGACAAGAAATGAGATAGAGAGAAATGCAGGATGTCCATTGAGTGTTTGCATTGTTGGGGTGTCTAAAAATATTATTTACTAGTTACTTCAGTTCATTGTTGTTTTTGTCTTAGGCTCTGTTTGGAGAAATTTCTCAATTAGGAGAAGAAAATAAAAAACAAAATGAATAGAACTTCTTTTATAAGTTAAAATAAGCTTAGGAACATTGGTTTTTACTTAAATCAGAGGAGTGAGCTTTTATAAAGTTTAAATACATAAGTTGAGCTTTTATTTCTCTTGTAAGTGCATGGGGGATGTTTCTCCAATTAGGCTCTTGATGAGTTGAGTTGCATTTGAAATGTGCATTTATTTTTCTTCCTTTTCTGTCAAGTTGGAATGTTGTTACTTGCTGTGATTCTGTGTATGTGGAATGGTGATGCTGACTTTGTGTTGTGTTTGAGGAACAATGGACTGATTGGTTGTATTGTGCAGCGACGAACTGGAGGATTGGTTACATGGAGGTCAGGGAGTGTTATGATGGTGTATCGCGGTATTGATTACCAAGGGCCCGACTCAAGGAAGGAAGTTAATGACAAGAAAGGTAATGACTTTTTTGTTCCCGATGTCTCATTGGGAAGTTTGTCGAAAAGTGAAGTCAGTAATGCAACCTCGTCTCTGGAAAAGAGTGAGGTGGTTGTGGGGGAGCGAGAACAGTCTAAGAAGATGACAGAGGCAGAGGCAGAGTACAATGCACTTCTTGATGAATTAGGTCCCCGTTTTGTTGGATGGTGGGGTACTGGGATACTTCCTGTTGATGCTGATTTACTTCCGCGAACAGTTCCAGGATACAAAACACCGTTTAGGCTTCTTCCTACAGGAATGCGTTCTCGGCTGACGAATGCAGAGATGACCAATTTAAGGAAACTTGCAAAATCACTCCCTTGTCATTTTGCCTTAGGTAAGATTCATCCACTGCTATATTTTTTATTAAATTTCTTTTCCTCTGTACGTATATAAATCTTTTTCTGAATTTTATGAAGGGAGAAATAGAAATCACCAAGGTCTAGCATGTGCTATTCTTAAGCTTTGGGAGAAAAGTTTAGTTGCAAAGATTGCTGTCAAACCTGGGATTCAGAACACTAACAATGAACTGATGTCTGACGAGCTGAAGGTTTGGTTATTTGTAATTTGGAAATTTTGACTTTTGCAATCATGCTTGTGTCAAATCTAATGAATCTCATTCCATTGATGTCCTGACCATTCAATTGATACACATTTGGATGTAAATAAATCTTATATTAAGTTTTTGGATCTAATCTAATTGTTCTTTGAAGCTGCAAGCTATGCTTTAATTCAGTTAGAATCGCCAACCTGAATTGTAATTTGTTTTTGCATTTATCTTTGAGGAAACCATTGGTTTTCCTTTTCCTATAATTTTATCAGCTAGCAAATAAGTGTAGCTAGGAATAATTAAAGGGGTACTATATACTCACAATTATTATGCTTTCTAACATTTTTGCCCAAAATATCATTCACCACTTGAGTTATTTTATTTTTAAATGTTATGTCAAAACAATTCTGTTATATTGAATATATAACACATTCTCTGGGCTGAATTCTATGTAATGTGGCTAAACCTTTTTTTTTTTTTTCTGGATGGTCATTTTATTGCTAAGACGTGATCAGCTGCTAGTTCTGTCAATTTCAATTTGAGAAGAGTAATTTTTTTCTTATTCTGATACAGATGTTAACAGGAGGTACCTTGCTGCTAAGGAATAAATATTTCATTGTTATATACCGTGGGAAAGACTTTGTTCCGACAAGTGTGGCTGCTGTTTTAGCTGAAAGAGAGGAAATGACAAAACAAGTACAGGATGTTGAAGACAAGTTCCGGTGCGGAGCAGTTGATGCAATTCCATCAGGGCAAGGTGAAGCAACAGCACAGGCTGGGACTTTAGCAGAGTTCTACGAGGCCCAGGCTAGATGGGGAAGGAAAATATCTCCTGAAGAACGTGAGAAGATGGTGGAAGAGGCTGCCAAAGCCAAGACTGCAAAGCTTGTCAGAAAAATTGAACATAAATTATTTTTAGTAAGTATCTATATATTTTTTAAATATATTATATGCTAGTGATAGTACTTGGTTTATTTCACCTGAAAGTCAGACTGGGCATATAGTGCACTGGTGTAACTTATTAGTTATTTATTCTGTCCTCAGATTGGAATTCTTGATTGATTAGACTATAAATCCTCTCAGCTTTTCTTCACCTTTATCTTTTGCTTCTGTATGATTGTCTGGTTGCTATGCTGTAATTTATTTCTGCAGATATGACTGCAGCATAATTGGATGTATCTTAACAGTTTATATTTTCTTTTTATGGTTGTCTTTTAACAACACTGGACTTTCTTTGCTTATTTACCATTCTAATGTCTGAACAGGCCCAGACCAAAAAGCATAGAGCAGAAAAGCTCTTAGCTAAAATAGAAGCATCGATGGTTCCAGCTGGTCCTGATTATGACCAGGAAACAATCACTGATGAAGAACGAATTATGTTCCGTAAAGTTGGTTTAAGAATGAAACCATACTTACCACTTGGTGAGTACTTTTGAACTGTACAAAAGTTGCTCTATTCTAGCAATGCAAAGTTGACATCTTTCTATGATAACCTCCAGGTATACGGGGTGTTTTTGATGGTGTTGTCGAGAATATGCATTTGCATTGGAAATACCGAGAACTTGTAAAATTGATGACAAAGCAAAAGACTCTTGCTTTTGTTGAAGACACAGCAAGGTTACTTGAATATGAGAGTGGTGGAATACTGGTGGCAATAGAAAAAGTTTCCAAAGAATTTGCTCTTATATTCTATCGTGGAAAGAACTATAAGCGGCCAATTACTCTGAGGCCTAGAAACCTTCTAACGAAGGGAAAGGCATTAAAGCGTCATGTAGCCATGCAACGTCATGAGGTTCCTGTTTTATATATGACAATTACTTATCTATTCCTGACTTTATATCTATGATGTTACATTTGGTCTTTTGTGAATTTTGCAGGCTTTGAGTCAGCATATTACTGAATTGGAAACAAATATAGCACAATTGAAAAACGAACTTGTAAGTATTATTGACTTATCAGAAATTATTTAGTATTATTTTGATGTAGAGGAGAGGTCACTACTAAAAGTCAGAACGTTAAATGACTTGATTGGTCACAGTTGGAATAAATTGTTACTTCATTATCCCCATTGACAAGACAGCAACTACCGGCTCCCTAGAATATCTTGATTTTGGATATTTTAGTTTTTGTCATACACTCTTCAATCAATATTAACCATTGAAACCCATCTGCCTCCTGTGCCTAGACTGACATTATGTTACAGGGTCTCCTTTAGATATTTAACTTAAACATGTGAGATTGGTCATTTTCTGAAGTCGTCAAGTGGCTCCAGAATTAGTTAGGAATGGTCTTTTTATGTTCTTAGTCCTTACTTCTGCTTTGTCCCAATGTTAGCATTGACATTCTAGAATTTCACTCTGCTCCTTTAAATGTGAAGTCGACAGCCTATTAACAGGTCAAAATTGTGGTTTATGTGCCCATTTAATTTATTGATTTTGATAGAATTAATTTTGAACAGTTGAATGTGATGAGATGCGTGTCTAAATTAATCCGGACCACATATTTACATTAGAATGTGTTTTTCATAGGAAAATATGAGAATTTATTTTCTAACTTTAAAATAAACTAGGGCTATATCAGCTAAGTCTTTTAAATTTAACCAGGACAAGCCTCAAGATTTGGATGTTGAAGATGGGGCGAGCACAGACGAAGAGGATCATAACCAAATAGACAATATCTCAGAATTGACCCTAGTAAGATACTCCTAGTCTCTGTTCATTCTCTTGTCTGCTTTATTGGTAAGGCTATCAAATAGTTTTTGCCAATTTAATACTATTTCTAAATGGTATCTTGGGCATTTATAATTTCCTTGTACTTGTAGTTGAGTTTCTCATGTAAAACTTAATGGTATGTTTTGGAATTCAACAAATGATTAATATGGAATATGATACTGCTTATAATATTTACTTATCAGCTGAAAGAGGGTAAGGGGGAGAAAGATTGAAAGAAAAGAAAGAAGAGCAAAAATAATTTTTAATTACAATGACAATTAATTTCTCCTGTTATTGGGAATGCAGAGTGAGAATGAAGATTCGGATGGTTTAGATGACGAGGAAGAAAGTGATTGGGAAGATGATGAGGAAGAAAGTGATTGGGAAGATGATGAGGACTCTGAGTTTTCAAAATTCATAAATGATAAGCATCCTTGAAGACAGGTTGGCATATTTGTATTGAAGTTTCCTGGATCACATCTTCCATTACATGTGGCTTAAAGGTACTAGATATGCAATTCTGATGCCATGCTTTAGCTCTGTGATTTTTGCATTGTCAACACTAAAAGTAGTTGACCAAATGGGCTGGTTGTAGTACTCAATTTTGTTCAACGGATGAGGCATTTTCTTATCTTTTATAGGGATCAATTGCATTAAATGCAGTAATTTTCCCCTACATGTAGGATAATCAAGAGGCAGATTAAAAGCAACTAGTATGATTCTTCCTCTATTTGCACATTCTTTTAAGATGAAAATATGGAGTTCCATTTATTCAAACTTGTACAAAGATGTGCCTAGATTCGTGGTTCTGCTGCAGCAAAAATTCATCATCATTGTCTACTTGTCTTTGGTTTTTCTACTACCATCTTTAAGTATGCTGGCTGACTTCTGAGCTGCATGGACAAAATTTCTGCTAAATACTGGAGTCTATGCCCCACATTCTAGTTGAGCTGATTATTGTAAATCCTTCATCACATTGTAATAAGCTACATGGTAAAGGATAATTCTTTTTTTGTATTTACTATATTGATATTATTATGCCTTCCTGAGTTTTTTGTGTTTTCTCTTTCAATTCGGTGAAGTGGACAATAACTGTACTATGCTGATGCAATGGGATACGAGGCACAATTTTGGCTATAGCTATCAAACATGTTCTACTATTTGCTTACCATTTTTACTTTTCTTTTTGTTAACATTAATATTATGTAAAAAGTATTTAAGAGTGATTTAATGATAAATATTGAAAGTGAAAGAAGACCCGAAGGAATTTAGCAAATAGCTTCAAGCAATAATCACGAATAAACCTGATCCCTTACTAGCTTAGGCACCGGCTTCCCAGGTGTTTTATTATATTTTTGTATGAAATAACATGTAATGATATGCCTGTGCACTTGTTAATGATTGAATTTTCCAAATGTAATTTGATCACACATGCAAAGCAGGCTTATTTGTATTTCCCTTCATTCTTATAATTTATCATTATTTTTATTAAATAGATATATGTACCATAGAAGAATGAGGTTCCAAGTCTCCAAAAAAATTATATTATCAAATGTTCCAATTTTGATTGTAAAATAGTTATAGTATTATGCTTAAGATTTGTCCCTCAACTAAAGCTAATTGCAATATGTTACTGTGATAATTATTGATGAGTACTAACAAAGAATCATCACCATCACCAGAATTAGAATAAACAAATACAAACAGATTTGGAGTGTAAACTGGGTCAAGCCTTGGGTTTTCTTTACATTTATCTCAATTTTAGGGGCAAACTGGCATCTTACTATATTTTTCCCGGGTTAGGTTGAGCGTGATCGATATTTGATATTCCTTGAAATATATCTCTTCAAGTCAGTAATTAGATAGTACTTTATAGAGGGATAAAAAGTAATTTAGGTAATAATTCATTTCAAAATTAGAAAGATAAAGAAGAGACAAAAAAATTAGAAAAACTAAAATTGAACTTTAAATATTTTAAAGGAAGAAAAATATATTTTATTCTTTATTTTTTTTTCTTTCCTTTCACTTCCACATCCCAAAAATGGGTGAATGGTACATCATTTTAATGCTCTAATTACGTAAAAAGCAAAAAGGGTTAAGTGAAAGTTATAAACCACAATGAAGTGTAGCATGTGTTTGGATAAATGTAAAAGCTACTCTTACTTTATAACATACGCAGCACGTTACATAGATTACAAATTATACAAACCCAAACATATTTAGTCGGTGACATGGTAATATGCAACACCAACTAATTGGATTGAAACCAGAGAAGAGAGAAGAGAGAAACCAATTTTTGTGGAAGCTTCTACTTGAAAAGGAAAAAATTCCAAGCAACCAAACACCTGTAAATTGATGATATTCATGCTTTGAACATTAAAGTGGACATTTGATTGTTTATCTGAGTCCATTTACCATTCTAGTTCTCCTAATAAAACATGACACAAACTAAGTTAATGGCTACTTTTGTGGCAAACCAATATGCTAAAGGTGCTTAATATGTGTTTTTTCTGCTGCTATGCTCGTCAAGCCAAGATATAATATCACCAAGCACGTGAAATATAGTTTCATCAGGTTCACCTTCAAGTAGAGTATGGAAAGCATCCTTGTAGAGGCAGAGTTTCTTGTCTTTGACTTTAGCTTTCTCGTACAGAGCCTTGCTAGCTGATGGATCAGTAATTATATCAGCTTCTCCATGCATGATCAACAATGGCAGAGAAACCTAGCAATTAAGACTCTTCAGTTACAAAGACTTTGATACCATAAAAGAAACATGTGCAATAGCTCAAGAAAGTTTCAAAGACTTTGATACCATAATTTTTTTCCCCACAATTATGCATTAGCTTTGTTTTATAAGTGCAGTCACCAAAATATCAAGAAAATTAAGACCAACTTGATATGTTGAATGCTTTTGTTGTTTCTTTGGTTTTAAGGAATATGGTTTTGTTTCCTTATGAAATCTTACTCAGCATTTCAAGTATATAATTTATCTTCATATTAAGGAAGGCAATTAAATAGTACTAAAAAGCAAGTCAATGTGAAAGATATCATTTACTTCTTCCAGACGCTGTTCTAGCTCCTGTGTGGCATGCAACAGTTCCAATGCAGTTCCCAGTCTTGGTTTATCCTTGTAGAGTAACACATTATAGGGTGCCTGGAGAAAATCAGTCAGAAAAATCATTAATAGAAGAAAAGAAAACAAACATGGATTATTTCCTCTATTTAACTTCAACATAATTCAAGCATGATGTGGTACACCCACCAGTTTTCTCTTGTTCAAATCTCTAAATATATTATCTTTCACCTCTTCCTTTTGTGGAACTAACTTAGTTTTGGGAAGAACTTTGGCTACACCAATTAGTATTTGCTTCACCAACCAATGTGGAATCATATCCTCCGCAAACTACTCAAGAAATCTGATTAATATACTATATTGAGCAATCAAGTAATTTTAGTTGTTTATATTCAAGGAGATACACCTTGCACAAAGGTGCTATAAGAGCAGCACCATCCCATGAAGTAGGTTGTTTGAAGTGAATATTCAAAGCAATGGCTCCTCCCATTGATTCACCCAACAAGAAGCTTGGCACATCTTGATACCTCTTTTGTGCTGTCATCCAAATGCACCAGAGTTTTATTCACAGATAATTTCAATGAAAATGACGAGCCAATGCCTAAATACAATTCCTAAATATTCAGTGTTGTTCTTCAATTAGCATTAAACTTATTAAAACTCTAATTATGATATGATAACATGTAATAGTACCAAAGTTTAGAAATTAAAACTCTAATTCTAACTGAATAACAATATTAAAACACTTATAAAATTGTATTTAAGTTGTTATTTGTTCAAAAAAGAAAGCTTCATGTATTGAGTAAAAAAGATGACTAAAACTTCATGCGATCATTTCAGAAAATCCAATACACAATGACAATATAAAGAATGATCAGAAATCAAGGAAAATTAGATCTTACCCTTAATTTTTGAGAAATGTTCGATGACATCATTCACTAGATTTTCAAAGCTAGGAATATAACCATGAAGACCATCTGATAGACCAAATCCAGGGTAATCCAATGCAAATACTCCATATCCAGATGATGCTAACTTTTTTGCAACTCCTACACAAGATAAAAAGACATCCTATTATGTATCTCTTTTCTGCATAAACAAATCACTAATCTCTCATATATAATAGATATTTTCATACCTTCAAAGTAAAATGTGCAAGTGTCTGCATAACCATGACAGTAACAGATGATTGCTTTCAAAGGATAAGCTTCTGGAAGCCAACTTTTAGAGAATATTTTTATTCCTCTGGAGTTCAGTTCGTAAACCTGTACACAAACAAATATTTGAAATTATTCACCAATTTACGATAATATCTAGAAATGCATAAACAATGTAATTAATGAGTAATTACTAATCACGCATGAGACGCGTGCTTATTACACATGAACACACTTTTTTGTTCTGGAAAATTTGACATTCCTCTCCCACTTTTTCAATTTGTTCTTCACCTCTCAAAGTTTAAAGTCAAAGGTGAACTCCAATACATGATGTAACTAGAGCCATCAAGATTAAGCATAAATTGAATGAGAGTTCTTTACCTCTTTCATCTTCACACCATCTGATGGTAACTGCAGCAAGTTTCAAATCAGAAATGAGCTACAATAATCTTCCATTTTTTTACATTTTATCGTATGAAATAAAAATATGAGCACCAAATGTTAAAGGGAATTTGATTTATATACTAGGAAGATAATCAAGACATGAAAACTTGATCAATGCATAACAATAACATATTAATATAGATATTTGATCATACTCTTGCTCCAGGCTAAAAATCACATGAACCAACTAAGTATCAAGACTTTGACATATTGATAGTGTAAATTTTAATTCTTCAAGTTTTATGAAAAGATTATTCTCATTGTTTAGAAAGTTAATTAGAAAATATTGATTGTGTAAATTTTCTTGCCACTGATCATGAATTTAGATATTGTTAATTTTATAATAGTTATTTAAAGTTATATTTAACATATTTTTGTTTGATTTAGAATATAAAAATCTTTATTCTGATGACACATAAAATTAAAATCATTGTTTATAACCAATGCTTTAAATTTGTGACTGCAGAGGTAGTTGCATAGCGATATGGTTGTTGTGGTCTAACACACAACCATACTAAGATCTTTAAATAAATATATTATTAATTGAATAGTAAAATATTACAAAAAAATTAGCTTATCAAAGGGAAAATTAGAAGTTTGAAAAATAAAATCAAATTTATACTTAAAAAAATATACTTATTTAAAAACTAATTTAACCTCTACTTGGTTTGATCTGATTCTCGAATATGTAAATTAATATCTGTTAATTATCAGGATTACATTGATCTGTTTGTTTCTAATTACACTTTCCTTTCAAACCAAACAAAGAATCTCTCATAGCTAACCTTAATTAAATGTCTTTTGCAGCAAAAAAAAATGTTCTTGTCTCGTAACATTATAAGATCACTTGTTATTTTTCCTTGAGCATTGTTCATATTTCAAGTCCAAAAACCTCTTTCACGTTTATTAATGTTTGGAGGAGTGTTTGATAAAATTTATTTTTATAAAAAAATGATTTTACATTAATGATATTCATGTTTATATATATGTTTTTATTATAAAATTGAATTAGTAGTAAAACTCAGTATCTTTTTTTTTAATCTAAGACAAAAACTGTATAAGGTTGTTTAATTTCACCTCAAAATTCATTTTAGACTCAATTAATTTTTCAACGTGAAACTAAACTTGTAAAATAATGTATTGAGATTAGTTTCATAGTAAATTATTTCTCTGAAGGTCAAACAACAAGAAGTTAACTCAAATTTTTTCGTTATATATTACTATACGATTTTGTCAAATAGCATTAATTTTTCATTTGAAATGATGTTAACTAATATTTTAAATTTTAGAAAGTTTAAATGATGTTAACTAATATACACATAAAGTATGTTTAAGATAAAAAAACATTAAATTAGGTTTTATATAGGTTAAAATATAGAAATTTAAAATAATTATGAAAAAAAATCTATAATTTAGATATAAGTTAATTTCAACTTATGAAAAAGTAATTTTAATTTTTTTACTTTTTTAAATATTTATTATTAAATTTGTAGAAAATAGTTATAATGTATAACTTTTATTTATATAATATAATTAGGTTTTATTATTAGTTTATGTGAAATGTTTCAACAAGATTATGATTAAAAGAAGATATATTACGTACCCGAAACAAGCAATGATCAATGGTGAGTTGAATATCCTTGAAAGCCTCACGAGCACGTCTTCTAGCTGGTGCCTCATCCAAGTTGGTCAGAAAAATGGTCTGTAAATCTTCATTCATATATTTGACTTCTTCTTTTCTGCTTCCACCCATTTTTCTCCTTAAATACTTTCCCTCCTCTCTTGGTTATGCAAATGTCTGTGACTCAAATCATGCAGAAGAAAAAGAAGGGTGCAAGTTGAGGAGATGAAATGTGTCTCCTTCAGTAACCAGTAGGAAGCAGTAACTGGGAAGTGAGAAGTTATAATAAATATGAGAAGAAAGCAAGAGAGAGAAGGGTTCGTGAAGAAAAGGGTGTGCATGCATTAAGTTACATTTGGTTAGATGGTAGTGGCTAGGTCAATAGTTCACAGGAGTTTGGTTCCAAATTTAATTAGAAGCTGATGGGGAGTTAATATTTTCTCACCTTATTCATTTATGAGATGGGATCCACTTTTCTTCAACACTCTGGGTTAATTAATGTGCTACCTAGTGCCTCACTTACTATTTTATATATAAATACAAATCATCATAAACTTTCTAAATGCACTATGATTATTATACTATATATGTAATTTGGATGAGGGGCCTTTGATTTTGTCTAGGTGGGGGTTGATAGAAAGTTTTATGAAGAGTACAAGGAAATAGAGAATGAAAAATATTAGCGTCAAATTTGTATTTTTAGCTTATTTATGTTCCGATCTCCTTGTCAACTGTGTAAAAATATATGTGTATATACTTTTTTTTTAATGTTGAAATTAGTATATAGTATAAATAGAATTTAGAATTAGATTTAAAGTGAATACTAATTTAATGTATCTATTTATAATATAAAATAATATAAAATTACTTTTAATAAACTTTAAATATAAAATTTATTATAATTATATATTTCTTTTATCGATTGTACACGAATTTTTAATTTTTATTATATAATGTAGAGTTAATATTATGAAATTTTCTGAAATTAATGATCTGTTATAAAACAAATTTTTTACAAAACATTCCACCTAAATATAAATATAAAATAAGATCTTCTTTTAATACTTAGATTAAGAATATCTCGATTTATGATATATATTCGATACATATTCTTTTTATTACTTATAATAAAAATGAATATCAAACTCGTTTTTGGGGTTAATGGCTATTTTAGTTATTGGAGTTTCAATTGTTCCAATTTTCACATTTGTTCAGGAAAATATTAATTAATTTTTACATTGAATATATTCAAATTAAATTTATCTTCTACACAATATAAAATAGTTTTCTATTAAATCTTCATTTAATGTAGGTTGCACTTTAATTTAAAAATAACTATGCAATGCATCATAGACTTTCCATTTCCGTATAAAATTCTCCAAAAGCTCTTCAACATTGAAAAGGACTCGTCAAAATTGAAGGTTTGTCGGGTAGAAAATATAGAAGAGAAGGACAAAAAAAATTGTAAGTTTCATAGTTTTTCATTTTTCTGTAAATAAATACAAAGTTTACACAATAGTTGTGTTTCCCATCACATATAAAAAAACTTACTTTAAGTACAATAGTTCTATAGGAAAAAATATATCTTCTACTATTTGTAAATTTTATTTTAAGAAAAATATATTTTTTTATAATGTAAAAAACTTACATAAGATCATGAAACTTAATTAATGATGAAAAATCAATAACTAAATTATTTTAACATATGCAATATAAACTATAAAATTATCAAAAGGTTAACTATTAATTTAAATTGTTATAATTCTGCAGAGTCTGAAATCTGCCACTCCCATACTAAATTTTTCTTCATATGAACAGTTTGAAATCTGCCATTTTCTGATTTTGGTCTGACCATGCATGTGCTCCCATTCATAATCAATTACTACAATTTCCTTATTTGTTTTGAGAAACACAAATGTATCAAAATTTGTCTTTTGATTCTACTTTCAATGTATCATACTCATCTAACATTATTCTTCAATATTGTAATCTACCCACTACCATTTTTTTTCTCCAATTTGACTGAACTCACCTGCATTGTTAATAAATGCCCTTAACTCCATAGCTAGAAGTTATATGTTTCTGCAAATGAATCATTTTAACATCTTCTTAATCATTTTAATTGGTGATATTTTTAGCATTTATCTTTTTATGTAAGCAAATCAAAATTAGCTACTTATATAGCCATCTTTAATTAGTTTGTCTACAAGGTTAACCATTCTTGAGTATTTTATCCAATAGTATCCTTTTGGTATGATATATGAATCAACTTTTCTCATTAAATTTGGCATAACTTCAAATTTTGGTTCACAATTGTACAAAGGTAACAACTATTTTAGTCATTTTTAATTGAGTTATGAACACTAAATACTACTTATACATTTATCTTATCTTTTTATTGATTTCATTAAATTTGTGTCTGGTTCATTTTCTTTTATTGTTTTTCTATTTAAAAGTAAAATGAAAAACATTTTTCTTGGACATTTATTCTTAAAAAAAAAAGGAAAATAAATTATTTTTTAGCCAGTACTTATTTTTATAAAGATTTCATAATTATGGGCCATGACTTTATCAAACAATTAAGTTGGCGTGGTCTAGTCTTCACTTATGACTTCTATCATTTAATATAAGAAAATTAATTAATTGTTTTTAATAAATATATAACATAAATCCTACATTAATTAGTGGGTTAAAACAAGTTAAGAGATATATTAGAGAAGTATGAGTTTAAAATAAGGAGATAATTTTAGATAAATAGGTTATTTAAACTCAATCTGGTGTGAAGATCTACATTCAAATTTTAATATAATTTTAAAGTTCATATTTAAACAAAAACCGAAAACATAAAGAAAAGAGTATTGACAATCTATTTGAAAGGACAAAAATGGAAAAGAAGGGCTAATAAAAAAAGAAACTTGTAGTCCTTAAACCCTAAATAACTAATAATTAAAAATCATAAAGATGGCAACTTTATTATTATAAAACACCCCATCACATATATTTTTTCATTATATACAAAATTATCATGTTGGCCTCTTTATATAGAAAGCACATAAATACATATAATAAATAATAAATGAGTTCGACTTAATTTCATATGTAAATACAACAAATTCAAGAATTATATAAACTATAAAACTTAAAAGCATAGATATTAAATTGGATTATACACATCAATATTTTGTAAGTTAGCTTTAATTAGTTAGTTTTAGGCATAATGAAAATCTATCATTCGTTTAATTATTATGGTATATCACTTGTATAAGTACATAAAATAAAATTATAGATGGGTTCAAAATACCTTAAGGTTTATTACCTTATACAATTTTTTTTTTTTTATAAATTTGTTTTAATTTATTTAAAAATGTGATTCATATCCTTTGTTCTCATATATATATATATATATATATATATATATATATACATTGTAGCATGTCATAATATTACGTATCCATGCATAACTGCATGCTGAATCAGGTTCAAATATGCACAAGACATAGAGATTCGGCAACACTCATACAAATTCCTATGGATTTATTTATTTTTTTCTTGAATTTTTATGTCGAAATTAATATAAAATATGAAACTCATGACAGTTGAGAATATTTCCTCTTCATAATAAAACACTAAAGGAGATTAACAGTGATTAAAAGTTGCCTGTGTTGAGCCCTAATTACAATAGAAGAGCAAGGTTTTACAACATCAGTGACTGTGTTTAGTTTGGAAATGGTGCCATTTTATTTATGGGAGTTGGAAAGTTGATGTAATTACACAATGTTAGTTTCCTGATTTAAACAGATTTCACCAAATGGAGTCCAAATTGAATGGTTGCTCCTGTTGTTGCTGCTGTGGCATACATTCTAGAACTTTTGAAGAAGAGGCAGTGAGATTTGAACTTAGGTCAGTTCCAACTTGTGAAACTCCTTGAGCCATATATGATGCAAGATGATCTGTAGCTACTGCTGCTTCTCTTTGTTGATAACTTCTAAGTTGCAATGCTTTGAGAAGCAAAGAATTTACAGAAATACTTGGATTTAGCAACCCAGAAGGCCATGGTAGGGATGGAAGAGAGGGAACCTGAACCTCACTTGCAACTGGCCAATTCATGGCCAAGTTCATGTTTGTGTTAACACTATTACTGAGATCAGCATTGATAAAAGTGTGTCCTGAAATGTTGTTAGTGAGTCCACCCGAGGAATTTGCAATGCTGTTTAGATTAGGAAGCTCAACATCACCAAATTCATTGAGCATTGAAGCTGTGTCACATGGGGATTCTGGTTGTGATGAGGGTGTTTGCTGTGGTTTCTTCGCTTGTAAGCTCTTCTGGAAAACCCTGCAAACCACCCATTCATCCTACAAAAGCAAACATCATAACAAAAAGTTAATTTGTCAAACCACAAAACCTAATAAAAATGTGATGGACACATAAACAAGCATTTACACATGGATGATTGAACAAGTATTAGAATTATATGATTGTCGTAATGCATGTATAACTTGAAATATTGGTCAAATGTGATGCATAGATTAAGTTACTAACCTTGGAAGGTCTTAAGTGATGCTTGTTTTCTAGTCTATATTCATGCATGACCCAATTACTTTTCTCTCCCCTTGGAGCTCTACCCTTATAGAAGACTAGGGTTTTCTTCATTCCTACCAAAACACCAGTGCGAAAAATTTCCTTGTCTTTCCCTGTGGTTTTCCAGTAACCTGATTCAGTGGCTCGGTTTGTTCGAAGTCCAGTTGGATACTTTCTGTCTTTCAAGCTAAAGAAGTACCACTCTTTCTCCCCCATGGAGGCCTTACCTGTTCAATTATCACATAAATATGTCAATGATCCTTACCATTATTTAATTATTTTATTTTCACTGTATAGAAGACTATGATATGCCAATGAATATGTACTTTTGTTTTTTTCACAAATTTATATTTCAAAATTAGCATATTATATATTATCATCATATGCATGAGTTGTAAGCCAAGCCGCAGAAATAGAATGGATCAAACTTCTATTCTATGAAAAAAAGCAACGACTTTGTTGACTGATACTTGCTTGTTCGATGAAACTGAAAAGGATGTGAGATTATCAGTCGCAGACTCAAGAATGAATATAATGTTTTATATATGTATCAGTTAGAAATTTAAGTTTCTGGTTAAAGAAAAAAAGTGAATATTTATTACGAAATCAAAGAATGATATAATCTTAACTCTAAATGGAGGAACATATATAATTTCCTTCCATTGTGTTTTTCCTGAATAATTCTCATTTTACACATTTATAGAATTGAACTAAATTTAAATCTAAAAAGTTCTAAGAAACATAAATAATCATGTAACCATAGACAACAAAATACCAAAGCTAGGTAGCTAGTATTTGAAAGAGAGTTAGATAACAAGAAATCAGGTTTATATACCAGGAGAGATCAACTGAGAAAGAATTGTCATGTGAAAAATTACCTGGTAGGTCCCAAGGTTCAGATTTGTTGAGATCAACAACTGCTATAGCTTTGGATGTGAAGCTAGAATCAGAAACCTTCTTTGTAAGATAACATGTGATGAGTTCTTCGTCTGTAGGATGGAACCTGAATCCAGGAGGCAGATTTTCCTCCATCAGATTGATGAAACCACCAGCAGCTTCTGATACCCCTTGAATTGAAGAAGCTTAGTTACCAAAAAGTGAAGAAGGTGCACCAGAAATACGGGAAGAACCAAAGAGTGATCTTCAAAGTAAGCTCAATAACATCACCAAGATGAGCTTTTAAAGGCCTCTTCACTTTATGGTTTTATAATTCACCCTTCAACAAGAAGCCTTTCATACACAATCTTCTTCATGTCTTTGTTAAATATACAGCTAACCCTTTGACAAATATGGTATCATGTCGATCTTAAACATTTTTTTTTCCATTTCTGAGAATAGTCTAATAAGCTTCAGAGGGTTTAGATTTACCAAATTGTTGCTTGGATTTTGGAATATTTACTGAAGAAACCAAGAACATATATAGCAGCGACCTTGACTGTATCAATGTGGTGTGCTATGTGTCATATTCAATATGTAATGTGAAAGATTATATATTTTTGGGAAATTTATGGGAAGACTAGTGGATATGATATTGTTTGTGCACGAGGGGGTTGAGTCTCTGTTACACCATATTTGAGATTTATTAATTTCCAGAAATATATTTCTATGATCCTGTTCAACCACCTTCACCCATTTCTACCCACCAGAAAAACCTTTCACGCTAGTCTCAATGGGAACATGGACTCATCTAAACCATATTCTCTTTTAATTCATTTTTAATTATTGAGTACGTATCATGTATTTTGTCCACACTCTCACCGTCACAATTCTCTCTCAATAAATATATATATATATATATATATATATATATATATATATATTTAGTGAAGGAAAATTGCCAATATGAAGATTACAGTCCCAAATTCTAACAATGCATCAACTGTATATGATTAACCAAAGGTTAAACAGAAGTTTACAGAAGATCAAAATCATGCATATCCAGTAGT
Source organism: Macrotyloma uniflorum (assembly GCA_016859785.1). Classification (NCBI taxonomy): domain Eukaryota; kingdom Viridiplantae; phylum Streptophyta; class Magnoliopsida; order Fabales; family Fabaceae; genus Macrotyloma; species Macrotyloma uniflorum. The sequence continues at coordinate 1,220,505 of BDMB01000030.1, forward strand.
TAATTAATGAATATTTTTAATTCGAACGTGACCCGTTAACAGGAGACTCAATTTAGATCCAACAACCTTATTAATAATTAAGACTGAACGTGACATATTAATAGGTGACCCAATCTAGGTCCAACAACCTTACTAACAATCAAAGCTATGTATCATCCCGTTAACAACTTTGTTAACAATTAGACCTTTTCAAATTATGTAGAAAAGAATCATAATCTATTAACAAGTGACTCAATCCAAACTCAACAACCTGTCAACCAAAGTTCAGTATATTAACAAGTGGCTGAATTTAGACTCAACAATCTTGTTAACCTGACTCTAATATTATGTAAAAAGTGATTATTGGTCTAATTCATCCTCAAAACCGATTCAGAAGGTGAAGTTTATACCTCACTTATATACTATATTTTGATTTTATTTTTAATTAATGTAAAATTTTTTAAACACTAAAAACAGAATGTAAAATCCAGGAAAAAGAACATGTGAAAGTGTCGGCATTACCTAGGAGAAAATTCATTTCCTGTTCATATGTAGATAACTTTTTTTTCCAGTTTTTTGTTCATGCTGTGACTAATATTACAGAGTGGTTAAAATGGTCACCAAACTGCAAGACTGTGTGTATAGTAACCCTTTCTCTTTGACCATAATTTGATGTGTTAATATTTAACTATAGTCTTCCCTAAATGTCAATCCTAAACAAGAATTTTGTGAGTTCTACGTAATCATGCATAAACTAGGGTTTCTAGAAGCACACTTTCATGTATCCATACTCTTCTCTCTCTGACAATAATCTTTTTCTTTAATAAATTTGGCAATTGGGAACTGAAGTATAAACCACAAAGTCAAAAAGCCAAAGATCAAATTAAGAATTGTTCTATTTGGCACATGTTTCCTGCTGGTAGCTCAAGCTGAAATTAATCATTATTTCTACATCTGTCCTTTAATCTCACTGTGTATCCACATTTCAGACCTAAACATTTGAACAAGACTTCTGATTTCGGCCTCTTAATTTGTCTCTTCCCTCTATCGTTTTGTCTTCATTCAAGTTTTCAAACATCCACTCTCTCTCTCTCTAGATCTCTTTCACTCTCTATCTCTTTCCAAGTTCAAATTAACTATATTAAACTAACAAAATCTTCCTTCTCTCAGCTTAATAATTGTGACTTTTCCACCTGAAAAATCCATCAATCGTGTTTCAGTTTAAATAATCTGCTTCCCAAATTGAGGGTATTATTAATAACTTGATTTAATTTGATTGTGGCTATGTTTAAGCTCATAAATATATATATATATATATATATATATATATATATATTATGGAAAAACGTTTCAAAGTTCAAATAGTTATATATTCACCCATCAAAATTTTTAAGCTTAGAAAGCATCTACTACATATATTATATGAAACGATAGTTAATAGTTATAAAAAACATCTATTGTTCAAAATATAATAAGTTACTTTCATAACTATATTACATTGTTTTAGAGTAGCACCATACATTTAAATTCACTCATCCATAAAATTTATGTGACATACAATAGCAAATTAAGAGAAATGAAATTACAATAAATTTGAGATTGTATGATTTATTTTCACCTGAACTTTATGATTTTTAATAAATGACATTATTTTTAACCATAACTATGTAAATTCTGAATATATATTTGAATTAATAACTATATAAATTCTGAATATATATTTTTTCCATATAATTTAAGTTTGTCTGCCACTCAATACATAGTTTCAAGTGCAATAAACCTCAACTTAAGTTATATAAAAAAAAAAAGTAAAATTAAAAATTTATAGATATTATTTATAAATTTTGATATAAAATGATGTTATTTTTTTCATTAGAATTAAAGATAGATAATTTTATTTGAAAAAAATGAAATATTATATTATATTATATATTAAAATTAATACATTAAATTTAATCAATTACTAAAAATCATAATAATTTATCACATATATAATAAAATAAAATTATGTAAATAAAATAATATATATATATAATTGTTTTAATATTAAAACAATATTCAGTTTTTAAAATTTATATTATAATAATAAATTTATATAATAGTCTCTCAATTATAAAATTATATAATTTATAAATATGAGATAAAGTTGACATTATGAATTTAATAATAATTATAAAAAAATATTATATATATCTTTATTTAATATTTTTATTATAAAATATATAATAACTTATTTGTAAAAAATGTTTTATAATTTAAAATATATATATATATATATATATATGATAATATATAATAATAAAGATAATAAAATTTTATTCAAACTAAAATATATTTAATTTTTGTGTTTTATTTATGTATTTATTTAATAAAAAATTAAATCAATTCTTTTAAGAACAGTATTCAATTTTCAACAATGATTTTTCTTTATTATTAAAGACAAAGAAAAATGTTGTAATCATTATAATCTATGTTGGGCCTGAGCATTATTTATTGAGTCTAGTTGACCACGTATAGCCCAATTTAAGAGTTAAACTTTTAGGTTTACCCACTTTTTTCTAACAATAATTGCACACAATGGACTAAAAAAAAAAAAAATCAATGAACTACTTCAATTATGAGTACTTAACCAAAAAAATTATTTAAGATCTTGATTGCTTATTACATATACAAGTAAACTAAATTAGAACCAAACAAACTTTTATCATTTTGTTTGATAAAAGTTATGTTCTAGTTGAAATCATCTTAGAATCTCATTCAAAAGTAATTCTCATTCAAAAATAATTAGTCAAATTTCTTAATAAATATTATAATTACTAACAAGACCAGTTAAAACTCAGTATATGTTATTATATTAAAGATTGTGATTAATGAAATGTAATTATCTTCTAAGAAAAGATAAGAACAGATCTAATGTCAACTATCTTATTTAGATTAACTTTGTCTGTTTCTCTAACACATTATCTGAAAGGATGATTCATTCTTCTCTTATCTGCATTGTTTTCTTTCCATCTTTCTTTTTCTACACATAGTTTTAATTCCTAATAATGATTGGAACAGTGTGATGAAGTTAAAGAGGCTTTGTCAAATACATGATTAGTGACCCAACTTTTCATTTTAAAAGTAGTAAACAAAGTTGTGATGAACAACTAATAAGCCTGCAAAACTCTATGAAATAAAACAAAAGAATAATTAATAAAATAAATCTTTTGTGGACACCATGAATCTACACTGCAATCTGCAATCTTAGTAATCAAGTTGAAGACAAGATCAATTAAGGGGTGTTCCTAAATGCTAAAGGCACTTGCAATTGACATCATCTTTTTAAAAAGGCTTTTTATTCCTTCGGTAGGTAAAGAACACACTCAAAGCCTCCATTGTGCAGAGAAAACTCTACAGAGACAAAACCTTTAACACATTTAATTTGGTAGACAAAAACTTTAAAGTATTTTAATTTGGTGGAAAAAGCAGCATTTAATATATTTATGCAAGCGTGCGGAATATACAATACTAATTTTATTAAAAACTATGCTATGTACTCAACTTTTTTCTAAAAAGAAAATATCATATCAGTTCTTTCTGCATAGTGATGTTCATACCTGTCAACCTTAGTGTATGGTTTGGTTTTGGTCTCTTCTTTTTTGCAGTTGTTTCTGAAGGAGACTTCACATATGTTCATATAGGGAAAAATAAAAGGACCCTGCTACAAACTTGGGTTTTGTGTGTTATATACACACTAAAAACAAGATTTTCGTGCTTTTGATGGAAAGTATAGTCGAAATGATTCCCTTGTTTTTCTTTTTCTTTTCCTTCTATTAAGGAAAACTATGTTCCAAACCAATTGTTTAGACATGGTTTGAAAAACAAAGCAAAGACTTGCACATTATTATGAAAGAATATCAGAAACGAAATGATAATGCACTTAAAATTTGAGAGAACATATTTTTTTTGTTTATATCATTAGTACAAGTATCTATCAGTTTTATTAATGACTAATCTCTGTAAGAAAAATGGTTATAACTACTGATAAAGTCTCTATTCTTATAACTATGTTGTTTTCCTCCACCATACTCTAACTGTGACTAAAAAACAGTCTTTTGATAACATATGTCAAATGATTAAAGAATGTTTTCAACCGAAATATTAGGCCTTTTCTAAGCTAACTTTTGTAGATTCACAAAGCAAACATGTTTGACACACATTTTGAGTCCAAAGCTAGAACCACCTTCCTCTGGCCCAGTGATGAGCAATTTATGCATGTTATAGTGATCTCTCCCTAATAATTTCCCTGACAGCAGAAGTTATAATATAAGGCTAACATAAAAAAACAGAAGGAACATATCCACTTTAATTATTACTCTCATCACTTCTTATGATAACTCACTTAAGTGTTAAAATTCTTATAAGTAACTAGAGTCTGTCTCCTAAAATTTCTTACAGATTTCACCAAAAATTTCAGACTACTCAAATAAATATTCTACTCTTACTATTGGTAGAATATTTGTTTGAATGATTTTGTATATGGATTTGGGTTAATGTTATCAATATAATTTTACTGCAATTTATAATAAAAAAGACATTTTATTTTAGTTCTTATAACATGGTTAGCAAAACCATTTATTTCTTATAAAGGAGAGATATTCAACACATTTCTCTTACAAGATCACAATATGGAATTCTCATACAAAAGCATATTCCCAAGTCCCAATATATCTAGATCTAGAAGGCCAACAGTTCTTATTGTAAGAGAGAAGCCACAGTTGTCCAATCTTCTTAACATTGAGGACAACATGACAGATTTGCCCTTGTGCTTGCATCTTACAATTGGAACACATGATGAGGGTAAAAACCATTTGGGGATATACTAGAGACTTCAGTGACTTTTTACCTATGTTGACAGAGAGGGATAGATGTTATTATGTTAGAAAAGCAACCAATTCCACTTTTTTTTAGGAGTTGCTTTGCTTAGTGGAGGAGTCCTTTGGAGTAACCACAAAGAAAATGCCATGTTCCAAAGAAGAAGCTCTTGTTAGACTCTTCTACAATGCCTCTAGCTCTTTCCACCTTCTCTTCCTCCTCCTCTTCTCCTCTTCCCTTTTGCTTATCAAGTTCTTAAACTTCATTGCCAGCTTCACCATCTTCCAAAGGTCTTATTATGCTGCTCTTCTTCCATCTTTCTCTCCCTCACTTGCCTCCACTACCTAACTCACAGATTTTCTTTTTGCATGTTGCAGAGATCACCACTATGAATATGTGTCTTCTGAATATGATGATGAAGAAGAAGAAGAAGAAATTCAAGAAAGCTACTCTTATACGCATGATTCTAGTGAGACAGATCACCTAGTAGCTGACATCATTGGTGGTGGAGAAACCCTTTTGTTTGTGCACAGCAACCAGTCTCACAGGACTCATTCTTCTTCTGATGAATTCATAAGCCCCCGGGATAGCCTTATTGAAGAAGAGCCAGAAGAAAACTATTCAACAGAAACCTTGTCTTTTCACAAGTCACCTTTGGTCTCAGACTTTGAAAATGAAGATGAGGCAGAAGAATTTCCAACTGAAGATGCTGATTCTGTTCCAAATTCTGTCCCGGATGAAAGCAGGCCCACATCGCCCATCACCCTGAACCTCTACAAAAGTGACTCACCAGACAGTGACAAAAACTATGACGGTATCTATTACCAAAGTTTGTTACATTACTCACATGCAACATTTTCACATAGTCCAACTCTTACTGATTCTATTTTTTGTGCAGAAGATCGTGTTGAAATTGGACTTGTAGAAAATAAGAAGGTGCAAGAGGCAAACATCACACAAGATGAGAGATTCTTGGTGTATGCTCCTACCCAATTGGAAGCCAAGAAGCTCATTATTGAGGAAAAGGATGATGAGGAAATATATGGTGACTCATGCACTGTTGGGTCCACTTCTAAGAGCTCCTCAGACTGGAGGAGCTCCATCAACTGCAGAGATTCTGGAACTGATGACCCTTTTTCTTCCTCATCAAGAAGAAGTTGCCCCAAGTGGGAATCATACACAGTTTTCCAAAAATATGATGAAGAAATGTCATTCCTAGATAGAATTAGTGCACAGAAACTTCAAGAAACTGGTACTTTTACCATTTTTTTGTCCATTATTCACTCTTAAAAAAATGTCATTACTACATTGAAATATGCATTATATTAACAAATAATTCTATCAGTATAATATAAGAATTATTATATTTGGACACTCCAAATAGTACAAACACTTAATTAACATACTTGATTTCTTTTTATAATTTCATTAGTTGCTAATCTAAGTTAATCAACTATCTTTTTCTTTTTTCATTCCTATCTCTCTCTCTCTCTCTGTTTAGATCTATATGCTGTCTACCAATCTTTTTCTTTAGTGTAATGCATGTATTATTAGACGCACAATATCTGCAATAATAATTTCATTTAGATTATATAAAGGCTATATAGGTGGAAAGCAATCTTAAGGCGTAACTTTTTTTTCATTGTCATATGAAATTTTTGGTGGAGGATTGATTTTACTAATTGCATGTGATAAACAACTTGATTAATTTCAGAATCTTTAAGGTCTATCAAGGTATCTCCGAGGTCAATTTCAGAGCGTATTGTGTTCAAGTTTTCAAGTATGAACACAAAAGCAGGTGATACACGTCACAACCCATATCATGAACTTGAGGCTGCATATGTTGCACAAATTTGCATAACATGGGAAGCCCTTAACTGCAACTACAAGAATTTTCAATCCAAACGAGCTTCACGAGGCCATGATGTTGATGTGGGTTGTCCAGCCACCATTGCACAGAGATTTCAACAATTTCAAGTGTTGTTGCAGAGATACGTAGAGAACGAGCCTTATGATCACGGAAGAAGACCAGAGATTTATGCCAGAAAGAGGAAATTGGCTCCAAAATTGCTTCTAGTACCAGAATATCGAGGTATATGATTTGTAATTACTACTTTTTTCACTTTCATTTGTGTTGCTTTTCTAATTATTTATCCACAAAAGATAATTATTATAATTTAATGTTCAAATTAGTTAGCTATGAGCTAATGCTTTTACCAATTAGTAAATATAGGATCTACTGTAAAGTAAAACTATATTATATTCAATTAACATCACTAGTGTATATAGCATTGTGATGCATGATTAACTAATCAAGGAGTTCTTTTTATGAACATAGAATCAGAAGATGATCAGAGGGATGATAATGGTCTTCAGTCAAAAATATCATCTGCTTCATTTCTTATGATATTAGAAGATGGGATCAGAACGTTCATGAGTTTTCTGAAGGCTGATAAAGAGAAACCATGTCAGATTCTTTCAGCTTACTTTAGGAGAAACCGAAGACCCTCGGTTGATCCAACACTTCTACGCCTCATCAAGAAAGTTAATCAAAAGGTAATTAATTAATTAAATTAATCATTTTCTTAAGTGCCTTCCAGATCATTATTCATTTCATATTATATATATATATATATATATATATATATATATATAACTTTGTATCTTATAGTTTATCATAATTAGCATGTACTTTTCTTGTGTGTATGTGCAGAAGAAGATGAAAGTGAAGGACCTTCGCCGTTCAAGGAAATGCTTGAGGAAGAGAAAGTTGAAGGGAGAAGAAGAGATGGAGATTCTGATGGCACTCATAGACCTGAAAGTAGTGTCAAGGGTTTTGAGAATGATTGAGTTGAGTGAGGAACAGTTGCATTGGTGTGAAGAGAAGATGAGCAAAGTGAGAGTGGTGGAAGGAAAACTGCAAAGAGATTCCACTCCACTTTTTTTCCCTGCACATTGACCCACAAAAAGGTTTATGTATATTGCTTGGTGACTGGATCATGAATGTGCATGGCTGCACCAAAAGGAATATCCACAACACACCCTTTGTTTTGTAAATAAAATATGTGTGGTTAAAGAAAATGAGGGACCCTACAAATCAAAGTGAAACATGTGGGGTGGCATGGATTTTGGAGCCTGAAATGAGAGGAAAAGAAGGGTAAAGATGAATGCTTATGTCATTTGATGAATGTTGAAAGTGAAAGACCAGAGACAAAGCAAGGAATGAAGATAGAGACAAGAATGAATAGCTTTAGTTTGCTTTAGCTTTTTACTTAGGGTTTATCTATAAGGGTTTTAAGCTGAATCAAAAGAAGAATAATGAACAAGACTCAAGCACATGCAGTTGAATAAAAAGTAGTCTTGCTCTCTTGGGAAAAAGAAAACAAAAAAAAGTAGTGTATCACACGATTAAGGAACGTTAGGGTTAGTCATTCTTTTTTTTTTCTTCTTCTTCAAAATAATATTACAGAAAGCACCCCACTTCTTCTTCAAATTAATAATATCACACTTTAATGAAAAAAAAAAAAAAACATGATTAAGAAGAAAAAACATCATTAGATTTAAGAATGTCACTGGGTTTGTCGATAAAGATTGAGACAAAACTAATATCATAAGAACTCCATGCAGGAGCTTTTTGTAGAGCAGCCTTCAATTCAAGTGCTCTTACAATCTTTCATTTTTTTTCTTATGCAACCACAAAAGTAAAAGTTCAATCAATGCACTTTATTTGATTCCAAAACCATACAAAATTAATGAAATATAAGTGTAAAAAAATATATATATACCATTTTAGTATGTAATAAAAAGTATATATATATATATATATATATTTATATATATATTATATATGCACAAATGAATTCTTAGAAATTATTAATTTTTTTACCAGTCCATCAGTAATGGGCTTTACAAAACCCATCCTCCTGAGGCCTGGTGTTTCGTAGGACTGCTTGTTTGAATAAAGCAACTATAATCATATAATATAATGTTTAATATAGATATATTTGAATAAGTTTTTCCATAAAAATTAAAATAAATAATAAATAAAATAATTCCTTCATCAATTAAAATTAATTTATGTAACTTCTCTAATAAAAGTTAATATTACATTATGAAAAAAATTAAGTAGAAGTTTTTTTTCTTCTTAAAATACATTATGGATATATAATCAATTTAAAAAATTAAATTGTAAAAAGGTGAAATCCTGTAACTTTTTAATTGGATTTTTTATTACTTTTTTACTGGACTAAGAACTAACCTATAAATTAATGTAGCCAGAAAAAACATGTTTTTGATATGCAGGAACAAATAAAAAAAAATCAAAAAATACAAATGTAACCTATAAATAAATGGAACCAAAAGGTACATCATTTTTAACTTATATTTCAACATAAAAAAAATACAAAAAATAGTTGGGACGAACATTAAGGCCCAATTTTAAATTATGTTCTTTCCCAGCCCATACATGTAGCATTGTGGCACTTGTCAGATTTTAAAAGTGTTTTTAATTTCTATTTTTTAAAGTATTTTTAGTTTTAAGAATAAAATTAAATAAGCTTACTTTAATAGCTAGTGGAGGGTGGTGTAAAAAAATCAGAGTGTCAAATTGAAAAAAAAAAAAAAAGTAATTAGAAGAAAAAATTCAACTGTTTCTATTTTTATTTGTTATTTTTAAGATTTTTTTTTTTGGAAACCACTTTCAAAATATAATAAATTTGGAACTCATTCTTATCTAGAAAAAAAAATATATTTCGAATGACACTAGAAAAAATTATATTTTCCGTTGGTGGGTAATATTTAAAAACAATTATCATAAATTTATAAATAAAAAGTTAATAAGAAATTATTTTTCACAGAAAAAATTTATAAAAAGTTACCCATAAATAAATTTATGAAAAATTTTCTACTTGTGAAAAAATTTTATAAAAATAAATTTATAAAAAATATTTAATAGATAATTATTTTTTTAAAAAAAAATATGAATAAATAAATTTATTCTTATAATTAATTATTAAGTGACATGAAGTTTTACATATAAATAAAATACATAATTGACATTTTTAATAGTAAAATACATGAAAAATTTTATGATAAAATAGAATAAATAACCGTAAAATATAAAATTAAGAGAAATAAAAAAAATTATATAATATTGACAACTCTAATAAAATTAAAAATTATTTTTGGTATCATGCAACATTATCTGAAAGAATAGCTTTTTGGAAGATATTCTGGATATCATGCAATATTATCCGGAGTAAGATTCCATGGATTGGAGTAGTTTTGGTAGGAAAAAATATAATTTTTGATAAAAAGAAAAAATGGTAATGAAACCCTAAAGTGAAATTAGGTTTTGTAATCAAAGTTTAAAATGATTTGTGAGTGGTTTTTGTAATTGATTGAATAAGTAAAAGTAGGACCAAGTCAAAAAAGGTGAATGAAATTATACTAATTAGAGTATTAAAAGAAAAGATGTTTGACTCTGTCCCTTTTTGGTTTTGGACACAATCTAAAATCCATTAGCATCTTTCTAAAAATAATTATGAACTTTAAACAACATTTTAATTGATCCACGGAATCTAATATTCAACTAATTAGATCTTCACAAAATATATTCCACACACGTTCCAATGTGCTTTCTCATTCCCCATCAATTATTGACACACAAAATTAAAAGAATATCATCATTTTAGGTATGATGTGTTACATTTAAACGCCTCACAATTTAGTCAAGAAAAACCTTTCATGTCAAACTTGAAGAACAAATATATACCAACTTTGTATGTAAGAAAAACCATCATGCTACTATAAACTTAATTTTTTTTTTTAATAGCAAAGATTTAAAAAATATAAATATATTAAACATTTTCAATTTTTACATGTTTTATCCGTTAATTAATTTTTTAATAATGTGATAATAAAATGACTTATTTGTTCTTAAGTGTTTTCTTAATTAATAAAAATAAGAATATATATTTGTTAATACGTTTTTATTTTAATAAATTATTTATTTTAAGAGTAAAGAAACTAATATAATATATTAAAAAAACTCAAAAACTCAAATATATCATTTTATTAATTTTAAAAATTAATCTATTTCTTTAAATATTTTTAATAATTCATCATTCATTCGTCATAAATATAAAAAGTTGTTATAATATTCAACTCAATTTCAAAACTGTTAATTATAAATATAGAATATAATTTCTCTCAAAAATTATAGTGTGAAATTTATCATTAAAACTATTAAGATTTTCGATTATAACATTTTAATTCAAATATAACCCGTTAACATGTAATTCAATTTAGATCTAACAATATTAATAACTCAAATTTTATACCGTAATTTATGAATTATAATAGGTTAACTGATTGTCCAATCTAAACATAACAACCTTATTCATCAGAAATAACAAGTAAAATGTATTTATAATATTTAGCTCATTCTCAAAATCAATTATTCGAAACGTAGGATTTATATTTTATTCCTATATTATAATTAAGTTTCATTAATTGATATGAAATATAATAAATCAATAAAATGTATGAAAACTAATTCTAAAATATTTAAAAATGTGATGATAAAATAAGAAAATGTTACTGCAATGTATTGTGAAAGATAGAAATGAAGTTGTCCCTACCATTTGAATCCGTATGAATAAAAGGGGAAAGGCAAAGGGTGCGATCCCCACTCTTCAGCATCCTCATTCGCGCATCACATGCCATTGCCAACATTCAAAGTGCTATTTGTCATTTCATTTCCACTTTTCAAATCGAATATATAAACCCCATTTTACACTTTGGATTCCTTTTCCTTTCCACCCTTTATTCATCACGTTATAATTAACCCTCCTTTCACCCTCCAAGTTTCACAACTAGTACCATTAATTTCCCTTCTTTTCTCATCTCTATCACCTTTCTTCTTTGTTCCTTCTCAATAATATTATATATCTTGTCATCTTCATTCATGTGCCCTTTACAAAGGTTCTCAAAATGCAATCATGTGACCTGTTTTTGGGGTACAAACATGAACTTGAATCACATACCTAACATGGTCGACTCATGTCTTAGCTATTTCAAGTTAGGTGCCTGCAGTTATATATCATATTTACCATCACAGTTGTTTTTATTCCACAGTCAATTTTGTTTCCTTATGAACTCAAATATCATGACACTGCTTCTCATACTACTCTTTTTCCTTTGTTCATTGCTAGTCAAGATTTTCAATCCAGAAAAGAATTTTAAGATTACGACTAATCAGTCACTCTTTCTGATATGAAAATGGTACTCAAATTTGATGAAAAGATAATGTATATGTAATAATGTTCTGTCACTAGTTTTACAAAAAGGGTTATAATCAAAACATTCAAGGAAAAGTTGACAGAAAGGCTTATATTTTTCGTTATTTATCTATTCACCTACTTAGGTTGTTCTATACTTCACTTCCATGATCTGTTGGTAAGAAAAAAGAAGTCATTAACATGTTTAATGATCTAATCTACACTACAATACAGCTTTTGAAGAGTCATTTTTAGTGTTTTTGGAGACATGTTATTAACAAAAACTATGCTATTTTTACACAGCAAAGAAAAATATATGCACATCATGTTAAAACAGATTATTCAAGTTTTTACTTCAAATTTATGATTGTACTTGAAAACTTATCAGTAGATACATTGCAATCACAAAGTTAAGGGTTAAGTTAATAAAAATGCAGAAAAATCTTCTGAGTAAAGAAGATGTTTATTGATTGACAATATCTAGATATTTTTTGGAATTATTTATTTAACTGATATAATTTGTCCTTGTTGAGGCAACCAAAACCAAACATTGATTCATATGTCATGCATGTTTTAAAAACTAAGCAAGGATGCTACTTTTGCCTTTAATTTATGCGACTATGGTGGCTTTGGTTTTGCAGATAAGAGATTCGATGTTTTGCATTTTGTTTTTTATGCTTCATCATTTGTTGGTGTGCCCATACTCCTCCTTCATTCTACCTCTTTCACAAGGTTAGGTTTAGAAAAAAAGAAGTTTATAAAATAAAGTTTATAACTTATTTATAAGATAAAATTTCTATTTTTACAATATATTTTTATAGAAAAACAGAAAATAAAATAAATAATATAATAAAGAGAAATAAAAAGAAATAACATCAATGACTTATTATATAACATGCATAATAATACACATTAAAATAATAATAACTTCTCTATATATAACAACTCAGTTAGTATGGATTTTTCTTGTCACAGTTTGCTTATTTATCTTACTTTTTGGTGATAATTTTTGGTAAGGTAAAATTTCTTAACATTATTTTAGCTGCTAAGAGATAAATGAATTTTCTTGTAATCTTATTTTATTCTTTTTTTTTTCTGGAAATTTTTAGTTTATGATTTTGATAGGAAAGTTGGAATATAGTTTTAGCATTTTATAATAAACACACAAAGCATGTTCTTATGTTAAGAGGTGTTATACATGTGTTGTGATTGGTAGAAAATTGAATGTTCTTAATTAATATTTCTGTCTATTAAAATATACCATAAATGTTATAGATATGTTAGGAAAAAATTTTGGTTAAATTTTCTTTTAAGAAATAAAAATGATTTTTTTATAAGTTAATCTAATATTTAATAAATAAAGGATACTTGTAGAAATAGATTGTATGGTATTTTTATTTTTCTAATAAAGGAATTAAAATTGAGTCAATAAATAGAGTGCAATTATAATTTTTTTAATTACTACTTTTTATAGATATATAGTTTGATTTTTCCTAATAATTTATACTTGAATAATTAGCTCAAGAATTTATTTATGAAAGGAAAAATAGGAAATGAAAATAGAGAAATTTTATTAATTTTATGAAAAAATAACTATTAAATTTGACATGTGAAGAATCTATTAGAACATAATTAGTTATAATTAGTTAGAATCTAGAATAGATTTGAATGCCTTATTAGTTTTTAATAACTGTACTGTGTTTCTTCTGTTAAGCTGTATTTTTCTATATATAAATCTGTGGTATTTTCTGGTTAAGAATAGAAGAATAAAAAAAATCTTTTTTTTATTCTATTAAATAGATGAATAATACACAAAAGTTAGAATTGATTTATCAATTTTGTGAAAAAAAAAGAAACTTTAATTTCAATTTTTCAAACTAGTAATTGCATAGCATGTTTTAATTAAAAGAAAATTACGGCACGCATCAAAATTTGAATATAGATTAAAATGTGATAAAAAGGAAATTTCACTTGGAATTTGATAACCATAATTTCTATTATACGTTATAATGATGTTTCCAAAATTGTCATAAAGAATAGATACAGAAAACTCAATGCTCACTTAATATAGTTTTTTCTCGTTTCAAATATCAGAATGGGAAATAATTATTAATGCTTTCCTCTTATATTTATAAGAAAAGAAAAATAAATTATTGATGGTTTAAGTGATAAAAGAAGGTATGTAACTTAATTTTCTATTATAAATAACATACTAAAGCAATCAATTCTATTAATGAAGTTATTTAACATGAAAGGAAGTAAATCTGAATATTTAAAATAAATTAGAATATATTATTATAGATAAGTCATAATAATTTTACATGATTAAATTAGAATATAAATTATCTCATTAGTAAATTTGTAAAAATTAATTAAATTTTATTTTATTTTTAATATAATATTAAAATTAAATCTATCTATCATTTATTATTATTAGATTATTTATAAATATTTAATTTTATATTTAAATTAATAAAATTTTAATATAAAAATAATATATTATAAATATTTAGTCTTATTTTCGAATTAAGTGATATCAATTATTTCGAAATAAGACATAATTATAATATATTGAATAGATATAAATTTTATATTAAATTATATTTAAAATTTATCAAATAAGAGTTTAAATTAAATGTAAACATTGGTTTAATAAGAATTAAAAGTGGATTAAGAGATTAATAAGTGATAAGAAGTTAGGCATAGGTCTAATCTATGAAAAGCAGAGTTTACTGATATTAGGAAAGAGCATCTTGTTATTATTGATATCTCTCAGACTCTCTCTCACACACAAACACACACACCACATTGAATTTGCTGTGCTTGTTATGAACCGTACAAGAAGAGGACAGACAACACAGAGAGGTTCATGAATATAGGAAGGTCAGAAAAGAAAAAACACACTCTCCCTGTCCCTTTGCCATTTCCATCATCTCTCTCTCCTCTTCCCACGTCACCCAATCAAAACTCCACCCCCACAAATCATTTATCACGTGGCTTCTAAATGAGGTCTCATGTTACAACTCCTGCACCTTCTTCCACTCTATCATTCTCTCTTGTCTTTTTTTTTTTTATTTACATGGTCATCTTCTATGAATACCCTGCCTCCTCTTTCCAACTCCTTCTCTCTCTCATTGTTGTTCCCTTGATTCATTCAATCAATTTTTCTGTCCTCTTTTCCTCTCGGAGGAGCCTCTGAGATTGCTCAGGTACTCTCTCTCTCTTTTTCTCTCTCTTAGAGTCAGCCAGCTTTTGAAAGCTTATGCTTTTGCACAGATTTGAAATCTGAGCTCAGGGTGGTTGGATTTGTTTTTGTGTTCAAGGTCTTCAATCTTTTAACAAGAGGGTCTTTGTGTATTTTGTTACAAGTCTCAAAATCTATGCTTTTGTGGGGTTCTTCGAGTTTTTTTGGGGGGAAAAGAAAAGAAAAAAGGAAACTTGGAATAAAGGGGTTTCCTTGTGTGTGTCGTTTGATGGTTTTGTTAGATTTGGTTTATTTTTGTTCAGATTTGTGAGCAACCTGGGGGAAAATAATTGATTTGTTTGTGTTTGATGTTGCAGGTGTTCCTTGTCAGGATCCTTGGTTTTGAGGTGTGAAGGGAAAGGGGAAAAGATGAATCAGTGTGGTTATCAGCAGAAGGCCTTGACAACCTGTGAGGATATGAGGATGGAATCAGTTGTGTGCCCTAAACCTCGAAGATTGGGCCTCCTGAACCACTCAACCTTTGATAACCACATCAGACCCTTGAGGCCACAATTTATCAAGTATTCACCCTTCTTTTTTAAAAATAATTTCTTTTTGTTGATTCTTTTCTAATCAATTTCTTTTGTAAAATTTCTGACTTTATATTTATTGTTTAACATCAACAGCTACCAATCGGAAATTGAAGATTCAGGAGTTCGGGCTGAGCTTATGGACATCATTCTCCCCAAGGTTTTATTTCTGTCTCAATCTTCATGTTGAAAAGAAAGTTTTTTTTTTCTTTAAATTTGTTGCTTTTTTTCCCAAAATATTTCAAATGAAAAAGAAAATGGTTGGTTCATGATTTCTCAAAGATGTAACCAATATGAAGTTTTGGTGTTGATTGCTAAGTGATAACATCTCCATCTTGTGGTTTGGATGTTGTTTTTATAGTTGTTGATTGAAAAAAATGTGAGTCTAACCAAAGATTGCTTCAATTTGGTGTCTTTTGCAGAGATCTGGTGGGCAATTGGCTTCATCACCCCCATTTTACTGTGGATCTCCACCTAGCAGGGCCTCAAACCCTGTGATCCAAGATGAACAATTTGGTAGTGGTGTTGAGAATTTTGGTCCATTTTCCTTGGCACCCCCTTCACCATCTTCGTCTGCTAGAGGTTGTGTTAGGATGAAGTTTGGTCACACCCCAGCTGCGGTGAGGATTGAAGGTTTTGATTGCCTCAGCAGGGATAGGCGCAACTGCAGCATTTCTGCTGTTGCTTAATTCAATTTTAAACAAAGACAAGTAAAGAAAAAAAGTCAGAAAGGAGGATTAAGAATCACCAAAGTTCTAAGAGCAGAGGAGATTTTTGGGACTGAGAAGCTAATCTTAATTTCAATCTTATTGTATTATATGTATATACTGGTCTTATGGAAGTTGTTGATGAGTTAATTAAGGTGTCATGTATAATTGAGAGATGGTGGGAATTTTATTTTCTTCTTAGTTTTATCCTTTTTGAAGAATAAAAAAAAGGGGACACATCAAGCAAAAGAAAAGGCTGAGTAAAAAGTCTTATTCTCTCTTGTTAGGTTTATATGATGGGGTCTTTAGATTGAAACTTTCATGTGAGTTTCATGGATCCAGAGTCTGTAACTTTCATATCATTTGAAACTCAGCTCCTCCTTTTGTAATTGTATTGTGGAGGAGAAATTGAGGATTTATCTTTAAAATCTTGTAAAATATATTTTTTGTGGGTGCCCTATTTGCAGGTGTCGCCTATTTCATTATATAAAAGAAATATTGTTTATACTTAATCCATGGTATTCCTTCAATGTCAGAAGACAAGGTTGAATATTATCTGCACAACTGATATGACTCATTAGTCTAATGAGAAATTATCAGAAGAGAATCTTAGGAAGCTTCATAGGGCATGATATGGTCAGCTTTGGAGGCTCTTGTCTGCTAATATTTAAATCATTGTCTCCAAATTCATTTGATAGATACTAGAAAGACTATTCTTTATCATTATAATTATCATTTTATAATTTTCCTTTGAAGTTTGTGGAATACAAGAATGTGGATAACTATTTGGTGATGTGAAGAGGTGTCTGTGGAATGGTGTGAAAGGGTGAGTGGGAGAAATAAGTAAGTCATGTTTGGCTGGATAAAAGTCCAAAAAAATTGATTTTGAAACTAAATAAAACAGTGATGAAAGTAATTTGGGATGTGGATAGGTATATAGAGAGAAAGAAAGAAGAAAAAAAGGTGGGGTATGGGTGTGACAAGCACAAATGCAGAAACGTGTGCTTGTTACTTTATTGTGATGGGTGGAAAGTGGTTAAGGAGGGGGTGGCATGCACAAGGGGGTTGTTTGGTGGATGATGGTTGATATGATGCATTTATTCATTTATTAGTATTGTTATCAGAAAAAAAAGGGTTTAACTAAGCAAGTTGAGAAGAAGTTGCGTGGGGCATTGAGTCAGAAGCACGTTTTTTGGTTGCTACTGTCTTAATTGCTTGCTTGCACTTACAGCATCCCCAGAAATTTCTGAGGCAAAGGACTAAACCAGACCAAAATTTTGCAAAATTCTTCATATCATCTTGTCATTATCATCTTATCAGAAAGATACAAAATGTAAATTAATTTAATCATGTCAAATCTATCCAAAATACTTTAAAAGAGTTTCAATGATTTAGACTTTTCCTCAATACTTAAATACTAAAAAAAAATTATAATTTTTGTTAAATAAATTTATAGATAATACTTAAAATTAACAGTTTTTTATAAATCTATTATAAATTTTTCACTATCATAATTTGTTGATAAAAAATTAATAAAATATTATTTTTTACACAAAAAATTTATAAAAAAATTTTTACTATAAAAAATTTTTTACAAATAAATTTATATAAAAAAATTTCATAAATAAATATATATAAAAATTTGTATAAATAAATTTATAACAAACTTTCATAAAAATAAATTTATAAAAAATATTTAATAGATAATTAATTTTATTTTTTTTAATTTAAAGAAAAAAAAGTTTACTTTTGAAAAAAATAATAACAAAAACATTAAAATATGTTAAAGATATATAAGACATTACCATTTCTATATATCTATATAGTTGAATTCTTAATTAAGTAATGATATGTCAACTTTCCTTTTAAAAATATGATAGGTCAATTACTAAATGTGTGTGTGTTTCTTCTTCCTTGCATCAATGCCTTTGTTTTAGGGAAAAGTTATTATAGATGAAATGAGAAATAGAAGGAATCACAAGGTTTACCTTTTAAAAACACATTGATAGTAAAAAAAAAGTATTAAAAAATGTTTTCAAAATAATACATTACCATATTTTTATATTGTTGAAATTCATACTTAAAATGACATGTCAATTATCATTAAAAAAAAATCATATGTTTTTTTACAAATTATAGGTCCATTTATAAGTATATATGTACATCTATCTTCTATTTTATACCAATGTCATGCTTTTAATAAAGAAAATTACTATATGGAGAAAATGGG
The DNA here is from genome assembly GCA_016859785.1 of Macrotyloma uniflorum. Classification (NCBI taxonomy): domain Eukaryota; kingdom Viridiplantae; phylum Streptophyta; class Magnoliopsida; order Fabales; family Fabaceae; genus Macrotyloma; species Macrotyloma uniflorum. Next base: position 1,239,332 of record BDMB01000030.1, read on the forward strand.
AAAATAATCCATCACTTTTTAAAACAAGTTGCATTCAAAAGATAAATTGATAGCAAAAAATAAAAAAATACTAAAAATATTACATTTTCTATATTATTGAGTTCTTACTTAACTATGGATATGTCAAATTTGCTTAAATAAAATTATAGGTTCATTTATAAATGTGTATTTATTTTCTACCTTATATATACCAAACCCTTTTTGAAAAGATGTTACAAAAAAGGAAATGGGAAAAAGAATATATCACTTCTGAAAATAGGGTTTTTCAGATAAATTGATAGAAAAAAAAAATATATATATATATATTAAAAATATTTTCGAAAGAACACATTACCATTTTTACATTGTTGAATTCTTATTAAAGTAATGATAAGTCAACTTTCCTTAAAAAAAAATTATTATTAATTTATAAAAATTAATAATAATAAAAAAATTATTATTAGAAAATAATAATAGGGATTAATTATATTCTTTTTGTGTTCAATTATTATTCTTCATAATTTCTTTCGGTGTCTTCTCATAAGATTAATTATATTCTTTTTGTGTTCAATTATTTTTCTTCATAATTTCTTTTGGCGTATTCTGATAGTTATGTCCTTTTCTTAAATAATTATGATTTTTTCCCCTTTGATTTTGTTTTTTAAAACAAAAAATATATAAAAATAGTTTCTAATAATTTGCAAATAATATATTGAATGCACTTCATTTTGAAAACGTAAGTTTTAAGAGCTTTCATTGAAAACTTGGTAACGGAAAATTAAACACAGCTTAAACCTAATTAACTTTAAATCATCATAATAATAAGGTTTAGTAAAACCAAATTTAAAAAAAAAAAAATTAAATTTTTTTTAATACATATAATGTTGTGCAAGATATATATATATATATATATATATATAATTATAGTGGCTAAATTTGATATAATTATTTTTTTACTTTCTAAAAAACAACTGTAAAAATTAATCTTCCAAAAAGTATAATTAATTTTTTTCTTTTAGAAAAATCTCAAACTAATTTAATTTCTTAAAAAAAACATATTAATAAGAATTTATAACGAACTGACCTCAAAATGTCTCAAAATGTGTCAGATTACATATTTATTTCTCTTATTGGGTGTTTAGATAAAATTATTGTAGAAAATTATGTACACTTTAATTTGTTTTTGCAAGCAATTATGTAGGTCTATTTTTATTTTTGCATGCTCACATCAAGATTAAATCCAAATATTATTATATATACACAAAATTGTTACATGACTATAAAACTAGGGTTGGATGAATCAAATTTTTTTCTTAATATTTTTTTAAAAACATAATATGTGCATCTTATATGTATTTACACTGCCTCCAACTTTACTGCTACAGTTTTGAAGATATGGTGTGTTCAATACTGGAGTTGCTTTAAATACCTGAAATGTAAAATTAAAAATTAATATAAATGGTAAAAAATTTTAAAAAATTATATGAAAAAAATTCTAAATTAATTTATGCATAAGCTAATTGTAACTTATTGGATAAATTTATTTTTATTTTTATTTTAGAAGAGTTAATGGAATAAATTTGAAAATATTTCAAGTAAAAAATCACTAATCAAAATAAAACTGCCTAATAAGCAAGTTCAGTCCATATATATATATATATATATATATAATAGTAAATTACTATAAATTTTTGAATTAATATTGATTACTTATTCAAAAGAATTTAAACTAAAAATATATTTAAATTATTATTAAATATATAAATCAAGAATGTTATTAATTTAATCATAGCATGATTATAAATATATATTTTGGAATGAGACAATAGTTAGAAATGTGAGTTGACCTTGTATTAGAATCTACATGTGCAGATCAATAATCATATCTCACCTTCAAAATCTTTGTTGTTTCCATTTTATGGTTTTGAGGTTTCTCTTTACAAACGAACCTTTGATTGAAGAAAATTCATAACTCATTATGAACCAGTTTCAACATTCTCACCAGGATTTACATTTTTTACATCTTTAAGTTGTAACTTCTGAATCTCCTCATCTTTAACTAAAATGATGTCCTTGAGATAGGCCACCTGAAATATCAAGTAGAAAAATTGAATAATTTAAACTAGTTGTATACAAATTTGAATCATTGTGGCACCATTAAACTAGATATCTACAATAAAACCAAGTTACAGATACCACATCAACTTAAACACATTTGATGTATTCATAAAATGATTGGAAGTAAAGTAGCATAAACATCTTAATAAATTTAAACACCTCTTCCATTAATCTAACATCTTTTCCATCTTTAGTACTTTTAGCAGCTCCCAACTCAACTCCAGAAGCCCTCTCAGCAAACTTCAAAGTACTTAAAGATTCAGAATAAGACTTTTGCTCAGAATTAATTTGGACTAACATGAGCGTTTTTGCTTGACCACCTGTGCAAAGAAAAATGGAATCTTATCCAAACTAGTAGAATTGATAGGGAAGACAAGCCTATAGAACAACTCCAAGATTTTTTACTTTTTGTGGATACTAGCATGCTGGCAACAAGAAATGAGAAACTATGATTTACCAAGAGATGATTGCAGAAGTTGTGTAAGCTTGCTATTTCTATATGGCACATGAGCAAGCTTTTGAGCAAGTGCATTAATGACATCTCCAAGGGCAGATAGTGATTTGTTAATACTTTGTGCTTCCTTGAGTCTATCCCCAACTACTTCAGAGCGATCTACTCTTTCACTTCCTGCTAAATCTACCAAATGAAGATTACCATGAAGAGAGGAACCAGACTTTTTATCCATCCCTCGAACATGAATTGAAACCACACTGTGCACACACGTTTATTGAAAGTCATTATACTAGAAAACTTACCTTGTTGAATTGTAAGGAGAGTGAAAAGACAAACCTGTGAGAACGACTACTTCTTTCATTCATAGCTGTCGAACCCTTAGCTCTATTTTTTAGACCAATGTCCATTAGCTTTATGACATCTGAAGTTGATTTCACAGGTTGCATGGTAGCATCAGGTACTGCTAACCCATTTGATTGAGGATGATTTAATATCCCAAGTGTGTGTAAATCAAGGAAATCATAGTTCATAAACATGACATGATGTATTTTTTCAAAAGTAAGAGAAAGAAAAGATAGAAAAAAGAAGTCCATGCAGAGAATGATTTGTCCATAGCAGTTGCAAAAGGATATTTTTTTGTAGAAGCATCACTTGATAATAAGTCGCGCACTTGTTCATTATATATCTCAATTATTTGAACCCCAATTTCATACTCTATGGAGCTTTTTCTACTTGTAGATATGCTGAAGAGATCATTAAGAGCTCGATAGTTAACACCAAGAGTTTCAGTTGTTGCATTATTTGGACCACTCTGAAAAATAATGGCAACATATAGAATGAGGAGTTTCTTTAACTATCATGATGAATGGAACAAAAAAGCAATATATAGAGAAAGTTCCATACCATTGTGTAAGTTTTCCCTGAACCAGTCTGGCCATAGGCAAATATACATACATTAAATCCATCCAATACTGATCGTATATAGCCTTGTATGTCAGCATACACATCAGCTACATCATTCAGAGCAACAATCAATATAGCAATGAAGTGTAAAAACATCCAAATAAAGAAATGCATAGGTATTATTATGATGTAAAAGATTCACTTATTCAAAACCCAGTAATCTAATGGAGTTTATGAGAAAATAAACCTTGAGTTGCGGTTGGACCAAAGACCTTATTGAACTTAAATGTTTTAGGGGCTTCCTTTCCTTGTTTGGAGGGATTTGCCACAACCAATTCAGTTTCACCAACGTGTTCCACAATAGATTGTTTTTCCTTTTGACCAGGAAGAAATGGTCTAAGTCGACAATATACTCTTATATTTCCTATATTAGAGAAAAGTCCCATGTGAATTCGTGGGAAATCTATTTCAATTACCAGTTGGACATTCATAAATAGTGCTACCTTTTAATTCTTGAACTTCATTGAATAGTTTTCGATTTTCTGCAAGAACTATTTGATAATTCTCAGCTGCATCTACTAGTGGTTTAAGATTTACACCTAGACAAGTTGTATACAATTATTAACGCCTATCCCTTTGAAAAAACAAGAAAATGTGTAGGGTAAGCATAAAAGTGGCATGCAATGGAACATACCTAATAGATTACATTCCTTAGAATAAATCATTTGCTCTTTCAAAGCATCTTGCTTAATGGATTCCCATGACAATTTCAATTTCTGGATTGCAAGTTCGATAGAAAATTGTAATATTTGACATCATTTTATAATAAGATTCACTGTCAATTGTATGCAATTAAGTTTACCTGGATGGAACTAAAGTGAAAATTCACATCTTTCCGTATTTGGTTCTCTTTCTTGATCCACTTCTGATAATTTGACTCGTAAAGGGTTTCATTTTCTTTAACCTTATTTCTCAGTTTTTCCAACATTTTTTCATATTCTTGTGATTTCTGTTCCAGTTCTCCTCTAGCATCCTCAACTTTTGCTTCCAACTGTGAGCATTGTACTTCATGTGTTTTTTTCATTGCTTCTAGGTTTTGCTTAAATGATGAAATTTCCATATTTTTGTCCTCTATCTCTTTAATATGTTTAATAATTTCTTTCGCATCCGCCATTTTTTCTTCTTCAGCTTTTGCTTTCAACTGTGAGCATTGTATTTCATATGTTTTTTTCATGGTTTCAAATTCTTGCTTAATTGCTGAAATCTCCATATTTTTGTCCTCTACCTCTTTAATATATCTAGAAGTCTCTTTCCCTTCTGCCATTTTTTCCTCCTCAGATTTTGCTTTCAATTGTGAAAATTGAACTTCGTATGTTCTTTTAATTGTTTCCAGTTCTTGCTTAAATGCTGAAATTTCCATATTTTTGTCCTCCAACTCTTTAATATATCTAATAGCCTCTTTTTCATCTGCTATCTTTTCCTCTTCAGCTTTTGCTTTCAACTGTGAGCATTGCACTTCATATGTTTTTGTCACTACTTCTAGTTTTTGCTTTAGTGTTGAAATTTCCATATTTTTATCCTCTAGCTCTCTAATATATCTACTAACCTCTTCACCATCTGTCCTCTTCTCCTCTTCAACTTTTGCTTCTAACTGTGAGCATTGTACTTCATATGTTTTTGTCACTGCTTCTAGTTTTTGCTTCAGTGTTGAAATTTCCATATTTTTATCCTCTAGCTCTTTAATATATCTACTAACCTCTTCACCATCTGTCCTCTTCTCCTCTTCAACTTTTGCTTCTAACTGTGAGCATTGTGCTTCATATGTTTTTGTCACTGCTTCTAGTTTTTGCTTCAGTGTTGAAATTTCCATATTTTTATCCTCTAACTCTTTAATATATCTACTAAACTCTTTACCATCTATCCTATTCTCCTCTTCAACTTTTGATTCTAACTGTGAGCATTGTACTTCATATGTTTTTGTCAATGCTTCTAGTTTTTGCTTCAGTGTTGAAATTTCCATATTTTTATCCTCTAACTCTTTAATATATCTACTAACCTCTTTATCATCTGTCATCTTCTCCTCTTCAACTTTTGCTTCCAACTGTGAGCATTGTACTTCATATGTTTTTTTCATGGTCTCTAGAGTTTTCTTTAATGCTGAAATTTCCATATTTTTGTCCTCTAGCTCCTTCACAACATCTTTATCATTTGCCCTCTTTTCCTCCTCAGACTTTGCTTCCAATTGTAAGCAATGTACTTCACACTTTTTTTCCATTGTTTCTAGTTTTTGCTTTAATGTTGAAATTTCCATAGTTTTGTCATCTAACTCGTTAATATATCTAATAACCTCTGTGTCATCTACTCCATTTTTCTCCTTAGATTTTAATTCCAACTGTGAACATTGTACTTCATATGATTTTTTCATTGTTTCTAACTTTTGCTTCAATGTCGAAATTTCCACAGTTTTATCCTTCAACTCTTTAATATATCTAATAACCTCTTTGTCGCATTCTCTATTTTCTTCCCTCTTAGTGTTCTCAATTAGCTTCATATCATTTTCCTTTTCTTCTTCCATTTTATCCATCCGAGTTTGTTGTAATTCATTGACCTTCTTTTCTTCTTTTTTAACTCTCTCAGTCTACATTAAGAGGGCCAAAGAAGATATATCAGAAACAAAAGGAAATGATTCAATATTCTTTTTCTTTAGCACCACAACACAGAAATATTGCTATGTTACTTGCAAGTAATAAGAAAACATTACCTTTAAATGTTGAAGCTGCTTTATATTAACAATCTGTTACAAAGAAGTTCTGTATGATAAATAGAAAAGTTTGTATATATATGTAACTTGTTTTACTTCACTTATAAAATGATATTGTGAGCTATTTAGGATACCTCATTCTCATCCTCAGTTCCAGATGCAAGAGCCTCAAGGACTCTGATTCTTGAATGATATTTTTCTTCACGAGCCTTAAAAAGATTGTTTTGCTGAAGTTAAAGAGGAAAAAAAACAAGATGAAAAAACCAACTGAGAAAATCAGAGGCTAACTAGCTTCTGAAAATAATGCAATCTTAACATACAGTTTTTAAATGTTCTGCTTGAGTTGATATACGTCGCTCAATCTCTTGTACAACCTTTCTCAATAAGCAAGCAACACGCTGAGATGTAAATATCAGTATCAGAGACAATACACTTTAACACTTAGATATTTTGCAAGGATTAATATCTTATTTGGATAAACTTTTTCATAAATATTTCAATAAAGAGACAAGAAAAAGGTAAAATGAATTAAGTATGTTCCCTAAGTTAATATCAAATTATGTACCTTTTCTTAAAAAAATAAGTTATTTTCATTTAACTTCTCTAAAGATTAAGGTAGATAATTGTATTATAGCTTATGGACAAGTTCAATGCATTTTGCCTTCTTCTTTTGTCTTTCAAAAGTGTTTATGAATAAATTTATCCAATTTATATATACTTTTTCTTTTTATGAATGTATATATTATTTATGTAATCTCCTCAAAATCTATACATGTGGTATTTCTCCATTTCTTCTTTCAACACTTTCTTCTAAAATACCATTCACAACACTCAGAAGTGACTGAGTAGGAGCATTCTGCAACAACAAATGCTAAAACAAATCAGTGATGTAGAAAAATATGTGAATTGTGCAAATCTAAAGGGGATTAAAAAAAGAATATGAGAGATTACATCCAAACTAGTTGATTTCATCAATTCTGCAATTTTGGGTGAAGGAAGATCTGCATAACTTCCTTGTTTTAGTCGAAATACCTCAGGAAACTTATAACCTTGGTTTATTAATGTAGTTGGTGGCTCTGCATAAATATGAAATAATTATCATAAAGATAAAACAAGATATACTTTATGATAATGTCTTTCATATAGGTATTCATTTCTCTCATTCTTTTTATTTTCTTGTGAAATAAGCTTCAAACACACTTGTAGAAAAGATAAAGATTGAGTTAAATTTACTCATACCTGCCCTAAGTGGACTCTGCAAAACATGTTGAAACTTTGCTTCTGACAAGACCTTCCTTTGGGGTGAGTTAACTCCATTGAAATTCAAACTTGAATTACCCAGGTCTTTGGGTTCTATAGCGTGGTTATTTGATAGTGGATTCATCACTAGGTGATTTTTGTTGTGATAAACAACATCATACATTGATGCATAGATGTTTCACAATAATCTCCATCGTATCATATCACCATAAACTATCCAAACCTAAAATTAATATCAAAATTATCTCGATTCAAGTAATGGTAAACTGGTATTGACACAGAGGATTCATTATGCAATATATTGTCCTGCATGCACAACTTTTCAACCATTATGCTTTCAAATCTATTCAAAACCATGCATTTATTCAAAAAGGGAGAGTATAGATGAATCTCTTCCTAATTCTCTCCAACATAAAAGAGTAATGCCAGCAACCACTTAAAATCTGAACATGGCTCTGAAATGCTAAAACACATTTTGAATTTTAACAAGGTTCATCTCCCTATGAATATAGCTACCAAAGTGGTAATATGGATAATGTGTAAAGCATCAAAACTAGAGAATCCAACCTTGAAAATGTTAACCTTGATCAAATGTTCTTGTTGCTGCGAGATTTGAGTAAAACCAGATAAACATCAATTCAGATTTTTCCACGAAAATATAGTTGGTTATGTTTAAAATAATAATTTGATATGTAAAAGAAATTTTGGTTTGGATTTGTGAGAGAGAAAGAAAGGGGGCTCCTCAAAAATAGGAGAGTAACACTCTTTGCGTCACAATCATTCTAGTGGAAGAACATCATTGCAGAAATATCTCACAAAAAAGGATTTAGATCCTTTGAAGTGTGTCTTCTCACTTTAGAGAATAAAGAGAGTTATTTATACATTTTAGTATTTTATGGTTTAGATTGATCTATTTTTGAAATTTTAAATTAAAATAAAAAATCAAAGAAATAAAATACCTGAAAACAAAATAATTATGTATACTTAAAAAATGGAAATTCTCCTCTTTATAAATTATTTGAATAAAAGAATGAGATGGACACTATTATTGTTATTGGTCAATAGAAAATAATTTATGATTATGAATATTTATATATTTTTTTATTTTAATAGTATCTAAGAAATATGTTCTTAATTTAAATTTTGCATTAAGACAGTTGTGTGTTTATTATATTTTGTGAATTTTGATACACATTCTTCTTAAACATACAATATTTATACTTAGAATAATCATATATTCGTATTATATTAGTGCATGATAGATTAAAAGAAAATTTATCTATTTATTGTAACCTTTGTAACTGATAATGACAATTTTTTTGTATTTTTTAGTCGTAAAAGAGATAAAGAAAATGAATAAATAAAGGTGCTTTGAGCATAAAATAATTTGTTTGAATACTACATTAACTAACATGATTAGAAAATATTTTGTTACCCATAAATGATATAATTTATATTTATTGCAATAAATTCTCTTAATTTCTCTCACCCTTTCATAATTAAAAATAATATATATATATATATATATTAGATAAATAATAGATAAACACATGAAATTAATTTTATGAATATAGTTTTGATGTGTGAATAGAAAGAGATTTTTTTTAATAAAAAATGAATAATAATAATAATAATAATTATAAAGATATAGACGAAGATATGTGTGAAGAGAAGGTTGCGTAGAAAGACACGGAAACAAATCCAATGCAGTCTCCGCGTTTAGAGGAGTGGGCCCCATTCCTAAAAACCACTTCCATCCATTTCAAAACCATTGGCTTCATTTAATCAAACTATTTTTAATTAATAATATTTATATATAATGTTTAATAATTTCGTTACACATAATCTACCATTTAATGAAATTTAATAAAGGAAAAAACTTTTTTTAATCTCATTTCTCATTATTTACTTTTTTTTATATTAATAGATATAATTTCGTATTAACGAGTGTCTATGAAAGATGGTAATAGAGTTAGAAGCATGTCGAAAACCGGTGTACGGAGTCTCCCATAAAACCGGGAAACTAAGTTGTGGGAATTTGGTCGTCTTAGATTGATGGAATGATGATTCCCTGTTTGATGAGGCAACGTGGGACCCTCCGTTTCTCCATTGTTCCACCAAACCAAACAAAACCACACTCTCCATTCCCAAAACAAAACTGCCATGTTCTTGGAAACCCAAAATAGCTGCGCTCTATTCAAAACAAAAAACCACACACTCTCTTTCTTTCTTTCTTTGGTTGTTTTCTCACTATAAAACCATATCTCTTCTTCATTCTCCTCCTCCTCCTCCTCATCATCATTATCATTATCAGCACCAGCATCAGCATCAGCATGCGGTTGAGCTGCAATGGTTGCCGCGTCCTCCGGCGAGGGTGCACCGTGGAGTGCCCCATTCGAAGGTCTGTCGAATGGATCAGTTGCCCTCAGTCTCAGTCCAACGCCACCCTCTTTCTTGCGAAGTTCTATGGCCGTCAAGGCCTCCTCAACCTCCTCTCCAACGCCCCTTCACATCTCCAACCAGGTACATGCATTTCTATCTTATCTTTAACAAAAATCAATTATGGCAATCAATCATTTTTGTTTATATATTCCATGCATGTTAGATGTGGAATTTAGTTATTTATCTTCTTAAAATTGGTTGATAATATTTATTAAAAATTAATTTATATTTACATTTATTTTATATATTTTAATTTTTATGAAAATAAATATAAATAATTCGGTAATAAATAATAGATGTTCCTAATAATAGATTTAATAATTTTATTAAAAAATATTCTAATATTATATAAAAATATACTTAGTTATTATACAATTAGATCATCAAATTAAATTTATATTTATTTATATATATTAATTATGAGATTTCTAACCATATTAATAATATATATAGATTTATATTACTATGTTTTCAACAATGTATTAAAAAAACTCTCTTTCTAACCTTCAACTCAAATTTGGAAATTTGGGTGGAATTTATATTTAGTTAGGAAAAAAAATACTTTTAAACCTTTTTTCTATTAATCAAATTTTGATATATTTTGATTGAATTTTTTCTTTTTTTTTTATCAAATAAAAATGAAAGTTAGAAAGAAATAGAAGCTATATTTTCTATCTTTTCTTTAAAAAAATATACACATCAACACCTCAAATATTAAATGAAGCTTAATGGGAAAAGTATATAAATTTTAAAAATGATATAATATAATAAAGAAAAATTATAAATATTGATTAGATATTTAAACATAAGAAGTGTATATATTTTGTTATATGCAAATTTCTTATTTTATTTGAGTTTAATTTTGAAATATTGTCTTTATCAATTTCTTATAATATTAGAACTTGTTTTTCTATTTTGTTCTTTTTGCAGCCGTGTTTAAATCTTTGCTTTACGAAGCTTGCGGTCGGATGGTGAACCCGGTTTTTGGCTCGACCGGGTTACTCTCAACCGGGAACTGGCACCTGTGTGAAGCCGCTGCCAGAGCCGTTCTTAACGGCGCGCCGATTCAGCAAGCTCCTCTGGACGGCGTGGCGAGCCAGCAGGTTGAGGCTTGCGATATTCGACACGTGGCAAAGAGTCATAAATCCTACGGCTCTGACGCGCTCCACAGGGTGAAGTCACGGAGCAGCAAGTTCAAGCGACGCGCTGCGAAGCCGAAAGTGGACTCAGTCGTGGCTGAGTTTGCTGAACAGGGTTCGGTGAGTCATGACTGTGGATCTGGGTTGACTCGGACGAGTGAGAACAAAATCGTTGGTGGAGAAGCCGATAGCAGCTGCGGCGAGAGTGTGGAGCCGGCTCGAGCCATTGATGGAGAAATGGAGCTTCAATTAACTTTGGGGTGGGGGTCCAGTGAAAAGATGAAAAGATCAATGACCACGATGATGCCACGTGTAGGGCTTGATCTCTCTGGTTAATTTAGTTTTTTTTTTCATTCCAACAAAACAAATATAGTTTAAGGTTTTAGATTTTTCACGTGTACATTGTGAAGATTGTTTGTAGGAGAAATTTTTATACTATTTTTATAAATTACAAGAATATTCGAGGGTTGAAGCCACCACTATGGTCAACACTAACAATTAATTAATCATGCTTTTCCAATTCAAAGAAAATTAAATGGAAGCAAATTGAAAGAAAAATCGGTATTTAAAATTAATTTCATTTATAATAATAAAATAAGTTTAATTTGAGACTATATGAAAGTGAAATAAATTTTAATTTATTATTAATTCATTTAAATTTTACTTCTCAAATAGAGGAAGTAATTCACAAAAAGTCAGAAAAAAATTAAATGATTATTTTACCTAAAATTTTTTTAATTGAAGTGTGATGCATTTACAATATTCATGTTATTGCGCTTTATTCCAAAATTCTATAATTTCTTTTATTCCAAAATTCTATAATTTCTTTAAAAATTTTGAGAAATTGAGCATATCAATGCATTACAAATTAAATTGATGTAACTTTTGGAAGATATTTTTTGGAATATATTAAATTTTTAACATTTTTGAAAAATAATTTTTCAGAATGTGTTGAATTTTATATATTGCTTTAAAAATTTATGTTTTTAAAAGAAAATACAAAAAAAAAAGTATGTTAATAATACTTAGAACTATATAAATAACAATTCCATCAATAGAAAGCAAGCTTGCTCTTCAGCCCTAAAGTTAGCAAGTGTATATTGGGCCAATTGAAAACGGGCCTGACAGCCACAAGCCCAACCCGAAGAGAAATGCAGATATACACAATCAGAATTCCGAAGCATCCGAGTTGAGCTGAGTTGTGTTGAGTTGAGAGAAGAGAGAACTCGGTTGTGAGAATGGGAAGGAAGAAGGGGTATGTGGAGTTCGAGGAATCGCCGCCGGACGATTTCGATCCGGCGAATCCGTACAAGGACCCAGTGGCTATGCTGGAGATGCGGGAGCACATCGTGAGAGAGAAGTGGATCCAAATCGAGAAGGCCAAGATCATCAGAGAGAAGCTTCGCTGGTGCTACCGCATCGAAGGCGTCAACCACCTTCAGAAGTGCCGTCATCTCGTCAATCAGTACCTCGAATCCACTCGCGGCATCGGTTGGGGCAAGGACGGTCGCCATCCCTCTCTCCACGGTCAGTCACTCAATTTCCGAAACTATTTTTGTTTCAAATTGAATGTTCTAGGGTTTTGATTTTGGGAATTATGGGGGAATGTGGAACCTCCGTTACGTATTTTACAGAGGCGTGTGATCTGTTTGGTGATATTTGTAATCGTATTTCATTGTGATGATCTTTTTGATGATTCCTTATTTCTTGCTTAATTTTCTGAAACAGGTCCAAAGGTTGAACCGGTTGAGTCTGAATGACTGTCTTGTGGATAAATAAAAGGTAATTTCAAACGTTATTTCTGTCATTTTCTCATGTTTTTTTTTTTTTATCAATTATTCTTCTTATATGAATCAGTCGTCAAATGAGTTATTCATGTTTGGGGTTTTACAAGTTTTAGTTGAATGGAGATTGTCTAACACAACACAACCATCCTCTTTACCTAGTATTGTGGAAGTGTATGTTTGAATAAACTTTTCTGGAAGCATGTTAGGTAAAGAAACTTAAAACTAGCTTATGCATAAATTGATTTCAATCTATCCTTTAGCTAATTTAGTTTACCAAGGAACCTATATCAGTTTTGTTTCTTATTTTCCTTTCAATTCTAATTCATGTTTAGTTAGACCGTTTGAGTGATTTATATTCATTGTTTCGATTGGTTTTATATTGGCATGGCCTAACGCGACCATGGATTTGGAAAGACTATGTGAAACGTAGGTGGAGTATGTTCTTAGGTGAATACCACTTGAAAGAAAGGTCTTGCAAGTAAAAGAAATGTATGCCGACTAGAAATCTATTTATTTTGCTGCTGAATCTTCATGATTCTTATGTCTTCAAGAATTTGAGCTCCTTATCAAAAGTTTGGAAATCCTACAAGTTGTTGTTGAGCATCCTGAAATTTGCTGGGGGTAATAAATCAGCAGTATTAACTATTTTGACTATGCGTAGATACAAGGGCCTAAGTTAAGTGACATTTGGCAGCTTTAGGAGAATTGCTGTCAACATTGATGTTGTCACCATAAACTTCTTGGTAGAGATCCCTCTCATTTCTGGCTGTAATGACTCTGATGTAGATGACTAGTGAAAGAGATTTCCTCTTCTAAATTAAAGAAAGTGATGAGTGCTAAAATTGAATCGTTGAAGTTGGTAAAAGATTTATTTGCAAGAGATCCTATAATTGGTTATCGCTCTCCTCCATCCTCCAAACCTTTTTTCCTCTAAGTAATGATTGATTGCTAATTTGCGTAGTTATTAAATTTGTAAGAACTAATCATTGGACTTATTTGATGTATTTGGTCGTGAAAATTTGTTTAGTTAATTTGATAAATACAATATTGTTGGGTGAGTTCTTGATTAAGTCCTTATCTTAATTCGAAATGTCATCTTACATTATTTTTGTTGTAGTACTTCTTTATTTTAAAAGATCTTTTCATTATACAATCATTTTGACTGTCAATGAAAGTAAGTTTTGTTCCTCTTGCAGGGAAAGATTGACTATCCCACTCATTATATTGCCATATTAGATGATGGGTGGAGGAGTGCGTATGTTGCAGTTATTTTGTTCATGTTCTTTATCTTTACTCGAACTTCCTGCGAACTACAACTGTATTTTTACTTGGCCTAGGCTATTTTTGCTTGGCTTATTAGGCTTCTGTTGCTTGTTACCATTTAAATGTAAACTAGAATGGAAAGGCTATGGTCAAGATACATCAGAATCAGATTATGAAATAAGTTTATTTCGTTCCCAGTTATGATGAGTGCTTCATTAGTAATAAAATTGTACATGTAGTCCATTCCTCGTATCCAAAGTAAGATGGTTTGAAACTCAAATGCCATACACCGATTTGTTAAGCCCGAGATTTCATTGTTGTGTTGGATTTGTGAGGGGTGACAAGAATGTTCTTCACCCAAACCCGGCCACTTGTTGAAAGGGTGAAAAATGTTTTTGCAGAAATTATGTCGTTGATGGTGTTATTGTTGCGTGTGAATGAACAGAGGAAAATGCAGGGAGACATGTTGGTTATGGTAGAGGACCATCAAGCGATAATCAGTGGCGGTCTTGGAATTAAAGTTGGGGTCTGTAAAAAATTAACAAAAACTAAGTGAAACCCATCTAGTGAAAAATAACTGCAGAGAATGGTGATATAACGGCCAATGAGAGGGAAATTACACCTGCTTTTCATCTGTTTTCTCATGTATCATGGGAAGAGGAATAAGCATGACGAGTATAATAAAATGAAACAATAAAGTATCTGAAAATGGTTCATTTTCATTTGATGCAATAAAGAAATAGGATAGTGTAACATGCTCAGATTAGCTTATTTTGTATTTGAAAATATTAGTAGCTTTTAATTAAGCATTATTGAGAGATATTTCAATTGATAAACAAGTGACTTGTTTTTTAAACAAAATAATCGAAACCAAAGATCGCTACAAGCGGTTTGTTATTCGTATAATATTAAGTAGGAATAAACGTTTAAAAACTTATATGAATAATAAAACTAGCGTTTCACCTTTCACCTTTATTTGGTGCAAGATATAATGGGCTATATTAAGTTAATTAACAGCTTTCTAGAGGATCATAATTTGATTGTTGACACCATAAACTTGGCAACAATCCTCTCATTTCTGGTTTTAACACTTATGCCAGTGACTAGTAACACAGTAATGGGAGAGTTTATCTTAATAAATAAATTTAAAAGAAGTTATAACTTTTGTTCGAACAAGTGGCTATTGATGATTCATTTTGGATTGTTGTTAAACGGATAAGAACTAATCGTTGAAGTTATTTGATATATTTGGTCAGGAATCTTTGTTTAGTTAATCTGATAATACATCTTTGGTGAGTTCTTAGGTCAAGAGACTGGCGTGCAGATATATATTTGATCTAATGGTAATCTTTTGTAATGTTGTTTATTTTTATATAAGATACAGGGTGGATTGTGCCTTTTGTTACAGTTATTGTGTCCACGTTCCCTTTTTTATATATATACTCAAACTGACTGTGAACTACAACAGTATTTTTGGCTTGGCCCTGGTTATTTTGGCTCGGCCTTCTGATGCTTTGTTACCATTTAAATGTAAAAAAGTATGGGAAGACTATGGTCAAAATACATCAGAATCAAATTGTGAAATAAGTTAATTGATAATAAGATTGTACATGTAGTCCATCCCTACTATTCCGAGTAAGACTGTTTGAAACAACAATGCCATACACCTGTTTGTTAATCTTGAAATTTGCATTTCATGTTGGATTTGTTAGGGTGGCAAGTACCTGCAAAATGTATCATTTTCATGCAGAAAGAAAAAGGAAAAAAGTGTACATTTTGGATTAGCTTCTTTGTACTTGGTGTTAGCTTTTTATTAAGAATAACTGGCAACGCTTTAATTCATAAACAAGTGACTATTTTTTTGACAAAATACTCAAATCATAGTTACTACTGCTGTTATGCCATTCATATAAGTAGAGACAGAACATATAACCTCTAAACAAGAGGACTTATTGGAGGCAGACAAAACAAACAATACCACCTTTAACCTTTATGCTAGACTTCTAGTTCTTGAGCTGAAAGATTCTGTAACAAAGTAAATGAAGATGCTGCGAAGTGTGCAGAAGCAGTTAGCTTATCATACAAAAACATCTATGGATAATCTTAGTAAACAGGAGGAGCAACAAAGAAAGTAGGAGTTGATCACAAGAATGAGAGAGAACAAACCGGTTACAGAGCTTGAAACAGTAGAAAGAGAATACTGTAACAAAGATCATAAATCCTTGATGAAAGAAAACATGGTTATCTGCAAAAACAGAAGAAAACAATAAAAAGAGGTGAAACTTGGAGCTCCCTTCAATCCAATGGTAGGACTAAGCAGGTGGGTGGAGTTGCTCTCACACCATGCACATGGCCAAACTTAACATTTCAAAATAGTGTCGTGGAAGTTCTTGTGATCACAAACAAACATTAAGGGTAGCCGAATGCATGAGATGACAGCTCTTGCCTCTCCTCAGCCCTTCTTATTGGATTGAAAGGAGCTCCTCTTTGCCTCTTAATTAGTCCTCCCCTTGTATTATACTTCACCCCCTCATTCCTTACCATTTCTCACTTCAAGTAAACCTATAATCAAAATGGTCCCCTCCATTCATGCTCCTTAAGTACAACTCCCAGAAAAAGGTTGTTGTTGTACCCTCCTACTTGTATCATCAACAATGGTTCATGGTTCATATGAAATCTACTTTCTCCAACATCAATTTTGTCCCCCTTCATAGCACCACATGTATATATATAGAAACACTTGACACCAGCAAGGAAAGAGAAAACAAAATGAAAATTTATCTTAATATGTGTGAGTATTAATATTCAGTTAAATTGTATGCTTGTGAATATTAATATTCCAGAAATTGAATGGAGTAGAACCTACATGAGTCCAAAATCCATTGCCATGGTTCAAAACAAATTCAGGAGTAGCTGCAGGATTCCCACGAGATAACTGAACAAAAAGAGAAAGTTATACGTATTGTCATTTTCCTTTTCTTTCTCTACTCTGAACATAAAATGACAAAGAAACAGTTAAAAGCACTTGCTTGACCAATTCTCGGTTTTCCATATATGATATGCTTAATAGAAAACTGCATGCACGATGCATTCAAACAAGAAATCTGCAATGTCCAAAAGGGTAGTTTTTCTTTACAAGAAAACTCATTCTATCCAATTCTGAAGCCACGCTTCTTGTGACATGACATCATGGTTGAGTTCCGAGGAAGCTTCACCTTTGAATTCTAGTATTTGTCCACCTCCAATAACCTCGGATTCGGATTCGGATTCCCTGTCAGATCACACATGTCCTCTTTTGCTTTCGTTCTTCCCATTTTCTCATTCAATATCTTGTGTCTTTGCATTAAATATTATAAAGAGAAAAGTTGGTACTATTATATCATATCAGGTGAAAAGAGTATTTATATGAATAAATAATGGAAGAAACTAATTATAGTTCTAATTCGCCCCAAAATCAGATTAGGAAGTAAGATTTATATACTATAGTTTAGCCTCATTTTTATTTAATATGGGATTTTTTTAACACTCTCCTCTCACGTCCAAAAACTTTTCTCATCTCATATCTCATATCGAACTTGACCCGTTAACATGTGACTAAATTTAGGTCCAAACAATTAAGGCTTTACATAGTCATTTGTTAATAACTAGGACTTCTCAAACTATGTAAAAGGGATCATAATATATTAACAGGTAATCCAATTTATGTCCAAAAACTTACTATCTAAGGTTCAGTATATCTAAGGTTCTGATACCAGGATTATAGGTTCAACTTAGTTTCAAAATCAGTTCAAGTGTTAAAATTTACATTTGACTTATATATTATAGTTCAACTTATTTTTAGTCAATATAAAATTTTTTAAATAAAAAAAAAAGTTTGAATAATTTTATTATTATTAAATGATAACAACTCAAAAAAAAAATATCATTAATTATTAGATCAAAAATTAAATAATTCTCTATGACTTTAATTTAAATAGATTGATGCTTTTAAGTGAATAAACAAAAGAAGTGATATACGTTAAGTTTTTTTTTTTTTTTCTATTTCCTCAAATTCAATCACATAATTTTGATTATAGGAATTGTACATTAACAATTAAGTATTATAGCCTTAGATAATTGATTTTGAATATTTGATGCGAAAATAGACTTTTTAAGATTTAGAAATATTGTGGAACATTCTTAAACTATATTATATAATAATGTGTAATTAATATTGGGAACTAAAATTGGAAAATTAAAAAAAAAATTAATCTTTTTATTATATTAAGTATAATTTTATTTAAAATTAAAAAATAAAAATTATTGAAGAACTTTTAAAGTCATGAACATGTTATGATTTGAAACATATATTGATTGTATTTTTTTCAAAAACAAAAATTACTGATTCGGTTTTTAAAAATTTCCAAATGATTTGATAACAAATATACTGATTTATTGATCAAAATGGATAAATGCTATTATCATTACTAATGTAAAGAGAGATTTAGTGAATCTTATTGATCAAAATGTCATTTTATAAGTCTTTTATAATTGAGGGTGAAAATCAGTTTGAATATTTTAATCTTTTATAAACCCTAAACCCTATGATAGTAGATGTAAAACTTGTTGCAGATTTAAGTACCTGATATATGTTAAACACTGTTAATTAGTACTCTCAAAGAGTTAATTAAGGTAAACAAACATATACAATAACATGAACACAGATTACATTTTCTTATATATATAAGCAACATTGAAGAAGAACTTCTGAAATTGATTACCAAAGCATTGAAAATGCTGAGAATAGTTACCATTTCCATTAGAACTAGCTAGGACCTGCTAGAGAAATCAATAAACATCCCAAGCAAGAGAAACATGACCTAGTGATGGCATTGCACAAACATGGCAAAACCAAGAAACTAATAATCAATTAATCAAATTAACTTTTCCACAAAATCATCAAACTTGGAAAAGTTAACCATTAATTTGATCACTTTGTTGTCAGTGGTGATTGATGATGGTAACTAAGCAGTGACTCCAACAAAGGATGTTCTCTTCACAAATCGACCTTTCATTCTTGGTCTTTTTTCTGCATTCAACTTCCTCACTTCATACCTTATCTTCTTTGCAAATAAACGAGTTCTTCTCTTCTCTCTGTATCTTGACACTCTTGCTTCTCTTTCCCCATCTGCATGCCCTCTTAAGCTTCTCATTTCCCCATAACAGCATTGACCATCCCCACCATTTGGACCCTTAACAAAAGGAACTTTCATATCAACTATAGACATAGCCATTATTATCAAGTTTGAACTTTAGAAGAATGTTTGAACTTTAGAAGAATGCTAAAGTTCATTCAAATATTTGTATCAGGTATATCGACGAATTTGATATTGAATACTGAAGATGTAACACAATTCTCCTTCTTTAGCTGCATAGAGATTGATTAGTATATATTATAGGTAAAAGATTCTTTAAGTTCTCTCAAACAATTGAAAAACAAAATAAGAATCTATTTTAAAAATTTATTATTAATTTTGATTATTTTTTTAATCTAATGATTAAAATAAATTAGTATATTAGATAATTAAATTGTAAAAATTAAATATTAAAAATTAAAAATAAACCTCTAACTTTTATTTTTAAAATAATTAGATCTTTAAAATAAGTATTCTCATAAAATGAGTTAAATTAAACTAGATAATTAATATTGTTACATAAATAAAGGTTAAGAGAAGAACTTACCAAAATGTTTAATAAAAAATCATTGATTACCATATATATATTCACAAATTTTATATATTTTTTTTTCAATAAACCAATATTATTATAGTAGATGTGATTAATATCTAAACCTAAATATAAAAAATAAGAAATACAAATTTAAATCCTCATTCTCCTACTAAATACTATGTTATAGATAAAGTTTTATCATCTATCTAATCCATTCCATCAACTTAAATCACATAAAAAAAAATACCAATAAAATAGGTTATATTTGAAATAAACAAATAGATGGATTAAAAATCTATTGAGAACAAAAATATCTAAAAGAATCAATTTTAAATCTCAACACGAAAATAAAATATCTTGCATAACATTACTAAAGACATAACACAAATTCCTCTATAAATAATTTAAGTATATATCAACTAATTTTTTATTGGTTAATTATTGAAAATACATCACAATCTTCTTTCTCTATCCAAATATGAGACTAGCAACAGAACATTTTTCAAAATTCTCTGAGAAAAGTGAAAAAATTAAACCAAACACACAAGAAGACAATTGAAATGGTGGCATAAGAAAAGAAAGTTGAAAGAATAAGTTACCAAAAAGTGTGGCCAACAATCATTGGTTACCTACAAATCATTGGTTACCTACAAATTTTAAAATAAACTGTATGACAAATTTTAACTCATACTTTTAAAACCAATTTATAAGGTAAGGTTTGTCCCTATTTATATACATTAATTTAGTCATATCATTAAGCAATGTGAGATCTTTAATCTTGTCGACAAATTTTGCATTAATTAATGAAATTATAAGACAAATCTCTTCCTTTAGCTCTAATGAACACTAATGTATTATAGGTAGAAGAACTATGGAAGAAGTTAAACCAAACACAATTAACATCACTGCATAAGCAAAGAGGGTTGAGAGAAGAAATTACCAATTGAAGTCTCGCGAGCTATCATTGGTTACCTACAAATTTGTTGTTAAGTATATAAACAAATTTACATTGATTACCAAAGACATAAGATAAATCCTCTATTTTAGGTATATCGACGAATTTTGTATTGATTATTGAAGGCATAGCACAATCCTCCTCATGCAGTCAGATATGAGATCGACTAAGACATTATAGAACTTCTGTTAAGTCATCTCAAAAGCTGAAAAATATCATAAGTTGAACAAAAGAGACACTATTTTAACATTGTTACGTAAACAAAGAAGGTTCAGAGAAGAAGTTACCAAGAATAAATCTGGCCAGCAATCATCAGAGTTGAACTTAGGTGGAGTTCCTGTTGTCCATGGAGAACCATGACTGGCCCAAGCAGTAATAACATCTTCATAGTTTAGCCTCAAGAATATGCCTTTTTTATTGATTCCCACTTTACTCACCTCTTCTTCCTGTTCCTGAGCAAGTGATTCTGACTCAACAAGATCATTCCAATTAACGGCCTCGCTGTTCATGTCAAGAACAATCGAATCCAAATGGCAAGGTATGTCAGCATCAAGTTCTTCTTCATCTTTGACCTTCACCATTGCATCTTTGGCTCCAAGTCCATCGACACATGCATCCATTTCATCATCTCCTTCTTTGCAATCAAGCACCAGTTCTGGTCCTTTCACGTGCTCAGATGAATCTTCATCAGCCCCATTTCCAAGTAAGCTTTCCACGTCAGCAGCAAACTCAGCAAGATCCATATCTGATGGTAGAAACTCGGAGGAAAAATTTTCCAAGTCAAATGCTTCTTCACCAGCCAAAATCTCGTCCTTCACTTCGGTGTATATACTACAAAGCTCAACATCAAACACGGGCACGCGACACAGTAGTTGCTCCTCACTCTCATCATTAAGCAATGCTTCTTCACTTCCAAGCTCTGGCACAAGGGGAAGACTAATAGTGTTACTGAAAAACACTTCTTCTTCTTCTCCTTCTTCATGTATTTTCTTTTGTTGTTGTTGTTGCTGCACCGATGAGTGCTTGTTGTTGTTGTGACGTGGGGTTCTTGCCTTGCGTGTGAATCCACTATGCCATGCTACCTTATTGTTATTATGAGGGGTCAACGAGTAGCTGACCTTAGAGGATGCAGTTTGGAGCTTAACCCTTTCGTGCCTGCTTGCTAATTGGTTTGCTGAGTGAACTATGCTGTCACAACCATGGCAAAGGAAAGCATCATCAGCTGCACAATACCACCGTGCTCTTACTTTTAGACAGCTCTCGCATGCTCGTGCAGTTCTAGCTCCTAAGGCACTTGCTTCTTTCATTTCGTTGGTCATAGTTAGGAACTGATTTTTGGTTGCAAAGAGAAATGCAGTGTAACGGTGAACTGGTTACTAACAAAGGATCATAATAATGTTAAGGGGGTGTTCGTGTAAGGATCTAGAGTGCCCCCAAATGATTCAAATTCAATTATTGGTTATGCTGAGACTTGAGAATGTGAT
This sequence comes from Macrotyloma uniflorum, assembly GCA_016859785.1. Lineage (NCBI taxonomy): Eukaryota > Viridiplantae > Streptophyta > Magnoliopsida > Fabales > Fabaceae > Macrotyloma > Macrotyloma uniflorum. Next base: position 1,261,586 of record BDMB01000030.1, read on the forward strand.
GAGAAAGAAACACAGTGGGGTCTTATAGTTTGTTCTTACTATCCACTTGATTCCTTCCTCAGTTTAAGTAGAAAGTATTATATAGATTCTGATTATGTGTTAATCTCTACGTAAAAAAGTTAACAGCACTTAGTTATCATCATGTTTAAAATGTATAAAAGTTTTCTCATGTTCTAAATTTTCATTTCAATTTATACATAAGCTAATTTTAACAAATAGTTTATGGTAAATTTACTTTTTTTCTCAAATTGTTTAGAAGAAATTATAGAAAAATTAGTCTAAACTACTATTAAGCTTCTAAATATTTTTCTCTGTATAATTATGGTTTGGTCATGTAAGTTTGGTAATTTGCTACAGGACATTGGACGAAGATCTTAGGACCCACGACTTGGTCTCATCGCAATGCTCATTGGCTGGAGATTTGATGTTCATCTTATTCTCTGAATTGCTATTGGTTACCTTTCCTTTTATGGGATTTCTAGTGAATCCAACAGGTTATTTGTGAGTGTCTACTAGTGTCTGTGTTTTTGGTGTGAGTTGGAGTAAGACCTTTTTTGTTGTGTTGCAACTGTAATTCAATAATTCCTTTTTGTGGTCCTCACTTCACGTTGCTTTCACTTCCCCTATGGTTGTCTTCAACTTCTCTCAACTTGTACTTTGCCATGGTGCATTTTCCACCAATAGATATGCAGCCCTGTATTTCTATAACATATGGTTTAGGTTGACTAATTTGGTGGAGTTCAGCTTCAGAGTTTGGTGCTTTTGTTTCAGAGAATTGTGAACCACAAAGAAATCTATGCCTTGTGTTTTCTACTTGAGTGTTTCCAAACTTGGTGAAATTTAGTAAGTGGGATTTCACCTTGTTTCCTCCTTTTTATCTTACACTGGTGGCTCAAAATTTTCTGAGCAATAAAGTATACCAACCGAACCATTATTGACCAATCACATGATTTTCTGATTTGTGAGCTTTGTAAACATTGATCATATGACAAATGGGGATGATTTATTTGATTGATGTATATAATCCAAAGGAGAGTGAAATGGTTTTGTTTATAAATCAACATCTTGTTAACTTGTTAGCTCAATTTCCATGCATGAGAGGCAATTCTGATGTGAAAACATAGAGATAGCATAAGAGCAATTAATTAGATAGTGAAATTGTAACAAATCAGCTACAAATGTTGACATTCTAGGAATGAGTCCAAAGAATAGTTTACCATAAAATTTCTTACATTTTCATATTTTTCTATAAATAATGGAAACCACAGATTGCACCACACATATTGACAGACATAGATGCAGCCAAAAATGTTGCTATTTGAGTTTGTGTTGGTTTTGCAATGTCATGAACAGTGACGAGTCTCTTCCTCAGCACCCTTCTACAACTTTCCTTTCAATAAATTCTCCATCACAGGGACCACCACGATCTTATCCTTTGGTGTAAATTTGCAAACAATAGAGAGGAAAAAAAGGGGACATGGACAGGCTCAGAGGGAACAAATTCTTTGCTGGCTAGCTTCTATGCAGTAACTCGGGGCAGTGTAGAGAGAATCTTAGTACAATGTTAATATCTATTTGATTATGATATTATAAAATCTTCAAGTTTGATGGAACAATAGGTGCAAGCTAACTTGTGACACCTGTTGTGTGCAATGAGATATGAATAACAGATTGAACAGATATTTTTCTTTCTAGATTCATAACAGGATTTCAGAATATTCATGCCAGAATTTGTAGCTGATGAAACCTTAAGATATTCCATAGCTATCACCGTGAATGTAATTGATGAAAATGTTTGTTTCTTAGTTTAAGGTTAAACTGAGTTAAAATCGAATATTAAATAGAAATAAAAAGTTGAATAGTATATAAAAAAAAAAAAATACAAATATATAATTTTAAGATTTTTAATAAAAAATAAAGTTATATTTACTTATGTAATTATTATTTTATTTTATCGATGAAAATGTAACGAAACCTAACTTATTCGTTTTCAATAAATTTATATAAATCATTTTAGATATGATTTTTGTAACAATTATATATTTCTTTAAAAATCAATAATTTTGTTTTACATATCAATTTCATGAGGAAGAAAAAATAATCAATTTTATGTGTTTTTTTTTTACCATAATCAATTGTGGTGTAAGTTATAATCGAATTTTAAGTACTAAAAATGCATAAAATGATTGGATTATTGCATGAATCACGTTAATTGGTTTTGGTTATAATATTTTTTTAATATTTGTTATGCATGAGTAGAAATATTTATGTTGATATAGTTATTTTTTAAATTAGTTGTGTCTTTTAATTTAAATTTAATTGTTTGAAACAAAACGATTATGGATTTTTTTTATGAAGGAAAAGAAAACTAATTGTTATATTATATGACATTTTTGTGAAAAAAGACGAATAATTTTGTATTATTTATTATTTTGTTTCTATCTCTATTTATGAATTTGACATTATTTTTTATTAAATATTATTATTATGATTCTTTTTCAAAAAAAAAATTCTTATATTCAATTTTCACTTAAATTTAATTTTTATTGTTTAATTATTATTTATTTTAAAATATCAAATATTTTTATTTCTTCATCAACCTATCTTTACAATTTTTTTATAAGATGTTTAAATTTAACACAAAATATACAAGGACAGACTTTAACTAAAATTTATAACTATTTTTCTTTTAAATCAAATAACTTTATTTTTTACTTATTTTTTATTTATTTTTTAATTTTTCATTTTCCATCCCCGTACATCATTTAAATTTTCAAAATATAATGACACTTAATCTCTTTTTATACAATTTCTAAACTCACTATTTTATTTATCTATCTTTCTAAAATCAAATTTAACTATTTTTTTTAATAAAATAAATTTTAATTTCAATGTTTATATGCTTTTCTAAAATATTATATATAAACATAACAAAAAAATCATTTATAACTAGTAAATATAAAAATAAACTAGGATGTTAAATTATTTTGAACATTATATAAACCATATTGAAATGTAACTATTCAGCATAAAAAAAATATTATTTATTATTATTTAAATTTTAATATATTAATTTTACTATTATAATTATTTTTAAACAGAAAAAAAAAATCATTTTATAACAGTGAAAGATTAAATTGCACTTTGTAAAATATAAAGAATCAAATTAATCTAGGTAGAAGATAAAAGATAATTTAGCATAGGAAAAATATTCAATACAGAATGTACAAACACAGGTCATGAACAGGTGAACCGGGTCAAACATGGTTCGGCGCAAGCGTGGGAGGGATTCATGGGAAATTTCTCCGTCAAAACGAAGAAGTTCTGAATTTGAATGTCGGAGTAGGAGATGGGTTTTCTCTTCCAAAGACTTTTCCAATTACACGGGTCAGAATAACCATTAATTCGATTCTGTTTCACTTTGAAATTCTGCATTCACTTCCAATTGTGTTCCGTTTCTCTAGTACTGTGTGGGAATGTGAGGAGATAAGATCAGAGAAAGGATTCAAACTGATAGAAAAAGCCCTTTTGGAATATAGAAAAAGGATTATACAATTGATTAGGATAGCTTCCAATGGATGGATTTCAATATTAACTTCGAAAATTGAGGAATTTATTTGATTTGATGGAGTGTTTTTAGGTAAAAGGAAGAGTCATATTAATTAATGTGTGTGATTGTGACAATTGGTAAACGCCTAAAAGGTTTTTTATTTGTGTGTTACTTTTGCGTGGATTCTCCTTATGAATGCTACGTTCATGATGATATGGAAAGGAAACGTAAAATAGGTACATATCAACACTCTACTGTGTGTCCCCAAGAAGCAATAACTGTCTTCCTGAGTGAATACATAATCGTAGACCTGGTTGATTTCACGTGCTGCTGCCGTCTATCCAGGCCGGTGGCATGGCAGACATTGATTGCAGAAGTCCTCCATCTCAAAATTTAAGCATTTGTAATTTGTCGAAGCAGACAACACCTCAGCTGGAATCCCCCTTTTCAGGTTGCAGTGTGTGTTCCAGGAGATGGGTTTTCTCATAAAAAAGATTGTCTAATTGCATGGGTCAGAACTCAGACTTACAGGAAAACTATCTTCTTCTAGGGAAATAATAAATAGTTTGAATTTTTTTTCACTATGAAATTATTTATTCAAATGTCATGCAAATTCATCGCACATGTGGGCTCATTTGCGAGCATGTGTATGTTTTTGTGTAGAAAAGTGAATACATTTTAGTGTTACGTTTCTCTGGTAGAGATTGTCACCAAATATACAAAATGGAGAATTTAATTACCAGATGCCATTCTGCAATCTAAATATTCTTACACATTTTGGATGGTGCCTTCTCCCAAAATTTCAGCTACCTACCTAAGGAGAGGGCAACAAAATAAATTTTAAAAAAATAGAAGCGTGAATGTACAGATGGGATTTGCTTGCTTACGGGTAACCCCACCCCCCAATAACTAACAGTCCTAGACGAAGATAGCTAATAGTTTACATTTCGATGCCACTGTTAAATGTGTCATTTAGACTTGAGATTAAATCGTGTTTATCTCATTCTTACTATTCTGAATTGTTCCTTCCCTTGCAGATAAGATTGTGGTTGTTTCATACAATATACTTGGTGTTAAAAATGCATCAAATCATTTGGATTTGTATTCTAATATTCCACATAGGTTCTTGAAGTGGGACAGGCGGAAAAGGCTCATACACAAAGAGATTAATAACTATAATGCCAGCATACTGTGTTTCCAGGTAGTCCTTCCTGGTATTATACATTGAATAGCAGTTCTACTGTTTACAAACTTGCGACCATTTTTTATCATTAGATTTATGCATCTCTATTAAGCTTGGAAAGGTAGAAAAGAAGGGCTAAAGAAACTGATTTAACTGACATAGTTTTTTATTTAGCTACAGCTCTTGATTTTACATGTATTCATTTGACAACTTATAAATTCTTGAGACACAAGTTACACTGATGTTAATTCCAGTAGACACAATCAAACGTCTCAGTTTTACCTGATTTAGTATTTATTTCTGCTTGAAATTGTGAGCTAACTTCATGCATCATTGAATTGGGTTGTCAAGAATTGCTTTCTCATAAATCTTGTGTCTGAAGGAGGTTGATCATTTTAATGATCTGGATGATCTTTTCCAGAACAGTGGCTTTAAAGGTATTTACAAGGTATATTACATACATATTTGAACTATTATGTTAGTTTTAAAACTTCTAATATTTAATCAAGTACCTATTTGGATCATTATTTTCATTTGTCACAGGCTCGCACTGGGGAAGCTCAAGATGGATGTGCAGTATTTTGGAAAGACAAGTTGTAGGATTCCCTTACCCATAAAACATTTAAGTAATTGAGTTTTTGTATCCTATATTAATCAATTTATTTAGTATCTTACATTGTTTTCCTTTGACAATATGTAAATGAGCTCTATTTCTTGATGCAACAGAAAACCAACAGTTCAAAAATGTGTTAATATAGAACATACCAATTGAGAAAATATCAAAGTCCTAATTTGGCCTAATTAAAGTATATTTTGGAATGTGAATGCAGATTCAATCTTTTGCATCAAGAAGATATAGAGTTCCAAAGATTTGGCATGCGTAACAATGTTGCCCAGCTGTGTGTTTTGGAGGTAGTTAAGTTTGTTTTTTATTTTTCTATGTTGTTTTCCTCCTATGTTTTATATTTTCTGTGTTGTATTTCATTAGAAGGACTTATCATCTGTGATTTAAATTTGTAAACCCCCCCCCCCCCTCTCTTATATTCTGTTTTACACCTCCTGAATATTATGCATATATGTGTGAAACCAAAAATTTTGATATCTTATTACTCTTTATTTCATTATCAATTTACAGGCAAACCTTGATAAAAAAGAATCTGACGCATGTAACCTAACAACAATGTAAGTTTTACATGCTAAATTGTGTAATATGAACACAATATTTGCTGTCTTTGACATAATTTTTGCATAACACTTGGGAGTGCTTCTATTCTATTATCCTTCAATGACTATTATTTACTTTCGTTTACTAAATTATTGCATACCAACCTGTGACTAATTTCATTATTTCCTTCTCTTAAAACATTTATTGTATCCCTAATTTTTAGCAGCAAAGTTTAAAATTGAACATTTTGGAAAGAATAATGTATAATGTATTTATTCACATATGCTCACACACGATTTCATTTATTTTGGAAAGAATATTATATAATGTCTATTTCAAGGCCAACGATTTTCAAGTTTTCCAAGAAGCAACTAATATGCTATTCATCTATAGGGAACCATCCACAGGAAAAAGAAGATTTGTTTTAGGAAACATACATGTTCTGTTCAACCCAAATCGTGGTGACATCAAATTGGGTCAGGTACTTCTTAACTATGAGTAGCATTATACTTATTTTGCATGTAGGCATTTGTGTTTGTCCATGTGATTCATTTTTTAAACTTTTTAATATTATACTTTTTGGGCCAGGGTTGGTGCAAATCATTTTACCTTAAACAAATGCATTTAATTGTCTATAGTTGATTAAGTTGTCTGACCTTTTTCTTTTATCTGGAAACTTGCTACATGACATAATCGATAGGTCAGACTTTTGCTTGATAAAGCTTACAAGTTGTCACAAGAATGGGGCGACATCCCTGTTATTATTGCTGGGGATTTAAATAGTGTTCCACAGGTATGACATTGCTTCATACTTAGTAGTTGATCTATTTCAGATTAGTTATCTAATATGCTGTTATTTCATTGTTTTTGTTTTGTTTCATCTCATGCTGTCAGAGTGCCATATATAAGTTTCTGTCTTCATCAAAGGTGAGTTTGGCATCTACTTGTCATGGTACATTCTCTATCCTTTTAGCTCATTTGTGTGCCTTATCTGAGAAGTTTGACTGTATGCACTGTCTCAAACCTTCAGTAAATAATTTATCTGTGGATTACAGATAATGGGAGAACGAAAAGGGAATGAGGGAAAGGGGAACATATCCCATTGTTTGGGAGTTTGAAAATGGATAGGATGGTAAAGGAATTCAAGACGATCTAATTTCCCTTTGTTTCTTTCTAAAACTCAATTTTTGTTCCCTTGGAAATTGATTGGACGAGGAAACCAGAGGTTCCTTTCCCTTTTTAATCTTATGAACAAAGGGAAAGCTAGCTTTGTGTCATTAATTCCACACTGTTCAGTTTATGCCTACTTGTGCCATTCCATTCAATTAATGGAAAAACATCCGAATACAGTTTGAGGTGGGACTTGTTCTTTGAGGGTTGGGAGCATTAATGAGTTTTCAGTGTTTATTAGTATTGCTTCATATATTGCAGTTAGACATCCAATCACATGATCGACGAAATATGTCAGGACAGCTTGAAATTCAGAACAACAGAATTTTCAGATCACAGATCAGTGATGATGCTAGGTAGTTTTTATGTCATTCCTAAGTCTTAATTTCGGTTACTATCCATAACTTCCCTCCCCACCCTCTCCTAAAGAAAAAGAACAACACAACGATCAATTATGGAACGGATTCAGGATCATTTATTTGTAAAGACTGTAGATTATTGTTGATATGGATAATGTGGTCTTGTGTTACTCTGAATGGTATAATAATAGTACTGTCTTTATTCTTGTTGATTTTTTCGTTGTTTATGCTGTAAATTATGTTTTAATTATATCCTTTTTACTTGCTGTACTTAATTAGTCTATATAGAACATCTTATTGATTTTGTAATCTTCTTTCCCTAATTACGAGATTCCCTTTGTACTATATTTCTATATAATTGATAGAGCTGAGAACTCTCTTCTAAACCAAGATTTTCACTCAACTAGTTTCTTGCCTCTGTTTCAAGTATTGTTATTATTTGTCCAATTTTAAAGGGAAGGGTTGTCATCATTGTTTATGTCAAACTTTAGATATTAGGTATTCTGTAATAATTATTTGGGTATCTGGTGCAGCATTTCAATGTCTCCTTCAAGGCAATTGCTATACAGATGGAGTGTGGAAGAACTAAGACTTGCAACAGGGGCAAAAGGAATCACTCTTCTTCAGCACCAGCTCAAACTCCGCAGTGCTTATAGTGGCGTTCCTGTAAGCTGTTTTAATCTTCCTGATAAAATTGTTACAATCAGCTATTTTGGCAACTTCTTTGTGATTATATAATGATTGTCCATTAAATATTGATATGGGAAACTCTTTAAAGATTTTCATTGGATATTCAAACAGTTGTGATATTTCCCACTTAATCTTCATAAATCTCATAGAGTTATGGCTGCAGGGAAACCATAGTACCAGAGATGATATTGGGGAGCCTTTGGCAACATCATACCACTCCAAGTTCATGGGAACTGTTGATTATATCTGGTAATTATATTGTTTCACACTAAACACCAAAAATTATTTGCAATTACAGATTGTTTGTTAGTTGTGACCAAAGTCATTGGTAATCAGGCATTCTGAGGATCTTATTCCACTTAGAGTTCTTGAAACCTTGCCAATTGATATTCTTAGAAGATCTAGAGGACTCCCTAGTGAGGTAATCTACTTAAAGCTAGTTCTTGAAGCCTTAATCGTTAATGTGCTTATGTATCTTGTTCCACTTTGGATTTGGATTATCAATATCTTTATGATTCTTTCTTGCCTTGTAGAAATGGGGAAGCGACCACCTAGCTGTTGTATGTGAATTGGCTTTTGCAAACAACAGCAATGTATGAGGTCTGAACCTTAAGCTGATTAACAAATATGGAGACTGAGGAGTGTCAAAGCATTGTCACCGTCGTTATTCTCATTGAATCGTACCATTATGTCCACCTCTCTCCCTTTCAAGATTTCTTACTCTTATGATTTCTTTCCTAAAGGAGCATGATGAGATCTAGCTATGAATTGCTACTGATCTGAAAAGTCCTCCTTTCTAGCTCTGATGTTGCGTGGAACTTGGTAGTGCTTTAAAATTCGTCAAGAACTTTCTGCTTACTGAGCATGCTCTACGATTTTCAGAGAGCAGTTAGTGTATATCTAAAATGTTATGATATTCCAAGACAAATTGGCTATCATTGTCACTACTCTTTTGGAGAGTTTTATGCAGCACCTTCAAATTAAAACTTCAATCTCCAAATATATTAGTGAAATATTTATCAATTCATGAGACATTGTTTTTTTAAGTTCCTCGTTTCCCCTCCAATTCTTCAAATAATTACCAATTGCGGTCTTCCTGTCATCTTTGTTAACACGAGCTTAGGCTGTTTTTTTTTAATCCGTTGAGTTATTACAATTAAACATGATGAAGAAATATGGAAGGAATTTTTTATTCATTAGGCTAATCCGGTATGCTGTTTTAATCTGCCTGCTAAAATAGCCTAATTATGAATTATATATTTTTAAAAATTCAAAGACATGGATGTAAACAAAGATATTTTCAAATTATTCATGTTTAATCGGTCTTTTCTGTGCTTAGGTCAAAGGGGGAAATAATCACTAAAAATTTTCATGAGGGGAACATTTATTCTTTGTGATTGTAATGCTTTTACTTTTACCTTTACTTTGGCATTTTATTTTTGTTTTGATTTTCCATGCAATAACAGTAGCCAAAACAAAATAAAGTACAGTTCGAACAATGGCTTTTCAAAGTGGATATAATAAGAAAGAAGGAAAAATTTGAAGACATGATGACACACAAAAGAAAATATGAAACAAATTTAGTTTCTTAACAAAATTGAAAAAACTCCAGATGGTTTCTCCAATCTACAGCAAAAATCGCAGTTAGACAATGGAAAATAAAGCCTAAAGTCTCAACAATTAAAATGTAATATGCTAAAACTCATTTTGTTAGCCTATATACTCTATAATAACTGTAGCCACTAGTCTCACTATCTTAATAATCACAAAATTTACGAGCTTTCCCAATTTAGAGTTTCATCAATCCAAGCTAACTCATCAAAAGCACTGTCTACAGGGGGAAGGACAGTGCCTTCCCCATGTTCCACATTCCACACAAAACCACCTTTCATGTCATTGTCCAAGAAATTATAAAAGTCACCAAGCTGCATTCCCCCTTTCTCTACTACATCCAAATAGAAATCATCATGACCAAACAATGATGACACAACTGAATCCTCTAGCAAATGTTGTATTGAATTATCTTCACTTTTAACTGGTTCCACATCTATGCCTCCTCCTTCACCAACTTTTTCCACATTAACATTTTCTTTGACTGAATCATTAAGGTCATTAACATCTTGTGGAGCTTTTATAGTGCTGACATCAAGCACTGATGATGGAGATGGATGAAACAATACTTCTTTGGAACTGTCACAAGCCACTGCATCCCCTTTGCTCGAAGCCAACAAATAACTTTCAAACTCATTCTTCTTTCTCTCATAAGCCATAGCAGCCTCTTCTTCAGTATCAAATGTACCAAGCCACACTCTGACCCCTTGTATAGGGTCTCTAATTTCTGCTACATATTTCCCCCATTTCCTACGTTGAACACCCTTGTACATGCTTGATGGTTTCCTCATCCTCCTACTATTGTCATCTTGTGAAGAATTCTCTTCATGTAATTTACTTGGCATGCATGGAAGCAAAATTTCCTTAACAACCCGCTTTGAGCAACCATTTAACTGATAGCCATTACTCAACAACTTATCATCTTCTTCACTTGAGTAATCTGTAGCATCAGGGTTAGTATACACAATTCTAACTTTCTTGGTTGATTTTATATTTTTTTCTTTGGAGGGAACCTTCTCTTTTCCTCTCTTACATTTCATTCCTTTTTGCTGAATTTCTCTTGAAATGCCTGACATATTTTTGGTACTAGACAACAGGTATCCTTCACCCAAAGATAGTCTCTATTCAAGTATAGTAAAATCACCTGACATTCTTAAGCCAGAACCAAAAGCAAAAAATAAAACTCAAAATAAAGAAAATATAAAACAAGGGAAGTTCAAGAATGTTGAGTATAGAAGCCAAAACTCACAAAATAACTATCAATCACCCTTACTAATCAACTATCAAGAGTCCCAAAGCATTCAAACCCAAGATAACATAAGTCCTGCATTATAAAGGTAAAAAGAATGAACATTTCTAAGTTAAAAACGATAAGAAAAAAAATGTAAAACCTTTGTCAACACTGAACTGCAGATACCAAGGTGAACCCACATACCATTTTGATCTTAATCTCATGTAAAAAAGAGTTGTCACTGATGGAGTGACGAGAGTTGCATGCAAAGGTCAAAGACTCAAGGAAGAACAGCTCAGAGAAACTGCTTCAATCAGATATTCAGATTCCTTCCGTTTTGTGCAGAAAGCATTTACTTTACAGTGTGGAGAGGAAATGAGGGTGTTCTAATAAATGAAGAGTGGTTTAAGATAACCAAAAGTAACATACTAATGGCTCTATATTATATTATTGTTTGGGAGTTGTGAACTTTGTTTCTTATGAATACAACAAGGAAACCAAATAAGCAGCAAGTAATTACATTATGTAAAGTAACTGATGTTGAATTTGACTGAACAATGATGCTGAAACTTGTTTCTGTTTCTGAGTATATTCCCTCCCCCCAACACTCTCTGTCCTGAATTGTGTCTCTTAATAGGTTCTTCACTCTTCACCTTTTTACAATTCACCTGAACTCACGTCTTTTCAAATGATTGAAAAAAATATATTTTCTCGTATAAACAAATGATGTAAAATTATTTATGATTTTGCTTAGTACATGTCCTGTCCCAAGATTTTCTTTTACTTCAAAAAATAAATAAAATTTTATCAATAATTATTTCTATCAAGAATAGTTAAGATAATGTTTGAATGATTTGGTCTTAGTTTACATATGTTAATTACTTGTGTTCAAATTCTTCTTAATTAATATAAATACTTTCAAAAAAATTTAGAACATTTCTGGTAACTTACATAAACAATTTATATTAATATTATTTTAATAAAAGATATTCTAAAAAATTATAAACAAATATTGGAAAATATTTATGTTTATTATTTTAAAAAAATTGAAACTATTTATTATATAAAAAATAAAATTTAATTTAAAGAAAGTGTAGAAAATTTCTTGAAAAAAATTATTCAAGATCTCTCATCAAACATGTTATTAATAAAATATTTTAAAAGAATTTGAAATTCCTTTTTTTATAAAATATTTTATAATTTCTATCAAATTTTTTTCTTATTTTTATTTATTAAATATTATGAATATATGTTTATAATTAATATATACAGAAAAAGAAATTTTACAAATTATTAATAATAAGGATAAATTTAGTACATTAATAATATATTTTTTAAAAATCAATAAAATCAACTTAATTAATTGTTTTATTAGCCTTTCTGAATATTTAAGAAAATATACAATTTAAAATAAAAATGAAACAACCTTAATCTTTCAATAAATACATAATTTTAATTAAGGCATATAAAATATTTTTTCATAATTGGGGTTTAATGTTTTTTAACACATTATTGAAATAATTTTACTAAAATAACTCTTACTTTTATATGTTATTAATAATTTTTTTTATCATTACCAAAATTTGGTAAGTGAACATCACTTTTAAATTTGTGTTGTCAACATTTTCAAGAATAAAATATCCAACTTTAGTCACTAAATATAAATATTAATGTAATTTATTTTAAAATAAAAGAATTAGAGTATTAATTAATTAATTAATCAAATTCTTTCTTTCTTTTTTGTTTTTTACTTGTTTTTATTTGTTCTTGAGAACTCAGTTTTAAGATTTGGCAAAAGGAAAAGTTTCATTTCCAAAAAATGTAACTGAAATCCGTTAATGAGACATAAATTTAATTAATATGACATAAATTTAATTAATATGTAAACATTCATTAATTTTTTTTGTTATTCATTAATTAGGGTTTCTAGTTTTTTTACAATTTAGACCAGTTATATTTTAATTTCTTATACCCTAATCCATTTTATAATTATTATACTTTATTATCTCTGTTTCCTAAGAAGTAACTTTTTTTTTACATAAACTGCAAATAATAACAAATATATCTCTTATTAAATAGCTTATTTCACTTAATATATACATTATTTTTATCTATTATAAATATTAATTTAGTTTAATTAAAAATAAAATAGTTAATTTTCGCTGAAAAATAACAACATTAATTAATTTAATTTAAAAAAAATTTACAAGAACCTAATAATTACAATTAAAACATGTTATCCCTCTTTAAGAATGTAATGTGGTGTTTTGGGGGGAATGAACTCAAGTTCTTCCCTCTTTAATATTCCTATTAAATGTCAAACTAGAAAAAAGTATTACCTAACACAATCTTTTATTATTAGTTGCAATGTAATAAAAAAAATTATCAATCAATTCTTATTTAATGATTTAGGATTTACATTTAACATAATCTGTAATTTTTTCTTAAAATTATATATTTTTAGGGTCAATAAAAAATTCTATTTTTAGTCTTTACTTTTTGTATTTTTATCATTATTTTATTATTGCTTAAAAGTTTTAATATTTTATACTATAACAGTAAATATTTTTCTTTAATTTTTTTATTTTAAATATTTAAATTTTATAATAATATTATTTTCATAGAATTATTTAAATTGAAAAAAAAAATCATTCATGCATTCTGATTAATATAATTTGTCATCTATAATATTTTTCTAACATAAAAATTATATAAAAAGAAAAATTGATTTTGAATTGAATAATCAATCATATTGTTAGTATGAATTATCATTTACGAAAAAGTATTTTTTAATTAGTTATTATTAAAAGAAGTTTTGATCTAAAAAATAATTATTAATATCAATGAAACTCATTTGAAAATATATTACCAAATTAGACATCTTTTCTTGTAAAATTTTATTATAATTAAAATTTAAAAAGAAAGGAAAAAGAAAGAATTTTACTATGGGTTGAAACTATGAGTTTAGATCTGATGCTTCATCTTCTTCTTCTTCCCTTTGGTTGGTTAGGTTTCAGAGAACTTCCTTCAGCGCCTTTCTCCTACCCGTATATGTATTTCACTCTCTCAAGCACAAAGACACGGTAGAATCATTCCAAATTCGAATTTGAGTCATTGAATTGTATCACATCGCACGGTATCTCGGTTCCTTTGCTTCTTCCTGGACTCCCATTGATTGATCGTAATTGAGAGATGGGAAAAGCGAGGGACAGAACCGAGGATTTCAAAGACGCCGTGCGCCAGACAGCTCGCTCTTTGGGCTATGACGAGGTTCCCCATTCACAATTTCGTGATCTTCATAATTCAAACTGTTTTTTTTTTTGTGAAAATATTGCTTTTGGGTTTGGCTAAGTAGGGTTTCTGAATAAGTGTTAATTTGAATTGGTTACTGGTTTGAGCATTGAATTGCTTTGAATCTCACGGATTGAATTTGTTTGGCAGGCTAAATTGGCGTCAATTATGGCATCTTTCATTATTCATAAACCGCCACAAAGGTCTCCATTTTACAAAGCCGCGTTGAAGACGGTAGTTGGCTTTCACATTGTTCTTTTTAGTGAGCTATGATTAATTTATTTCTGTTTGTAATGTGTTGTGCAGTGCTAATTTTATGTAATGTGATCTTTTTTGTCTTTCTTTATAGCTGGAGAGTATTGGAGAGCTGGATCAGTTTTTGTTGAAGCACAGAAAGGACTATACGGATCTGCATCGCACCACAGAAAAGGAAAGAGATAGCATCGAGCATGAAGTAAGTTGGGATTCTAGTTTTAAGAGTATTCTGGTGTCATACTTGATAGTTGGAAAATATTACTTATTAGCAAAAGTTTGGTGTTTCGCCTTGCGCGTGATTTTATGCTTGTTGTTGGCTGGCACTGATGATTTAGAGCTTTCACACTACTGTGTTGGACATGATAAGACATGAGTTTGTGTGAAGTCTTTTTCTTTATACATATTGTCTAGGGGAAGAAACAGCCAATAGAAACAGAAATTAACAACTAGCAAGAACTTGATCAAGAAGAAGAGATAGATAGAAGAGATTAGGATATGCATGCTAGTGGCTAACGTGTTATTAGATTATGGTTCTTCCTAGGCTGGTATTAATTCTATATTTCTACTGCTAGCACGATCATTATTAAATCACTGGTTCTATCACTTTATTTCTTTCCGAACGGGTTCTCACAAATCAGTAAATAGTTGAATTTTTAAAAGGCTGTTTGGTTTTGTATGTGTTGTTCACACCATTCTTCCAAAGTTCACAACTCACAACAGTGTATAAATAGAACTTATTTTAAGCCTGCCAAACAGTTTGGGCTTTACCTACGTATATGTAATTTTATTAACCTTTTTTTGTCTTTTTGGGTCAAGAAGAATTGTTATCCCTTAATCATATTATTTTTGTATATCACTTACTATTATTTTGTAATTAATTTGCTGCAGGTTAGTACTTTTATTAAAACATGCCAGGAACAAATTGATATTCTTAAGAATAGTATCAATCAAGAAGAGGAAACTTCGAAAGGATGGCTTGGCATTACGGCTACAAAATCTAATGCTGACACCATTGCCCACAAACATGGGGTGGTGAGGACATCTTGCGCTTGTTGATTTTTCAGTTATTAGTTACGTATGTCATGGGACATTCATCATGACCCCTTATGCAGAGTTAATGCTTAATAATGTTATTCTATCGAACTCCTGAATACTAATACATTCATGAACTGAGATAGCTATTTACTTTTCTGTATGTTAATTTTACTTGGTCCCAATTTTAGGTTCTAATTTTAAGCGAGAGACTCCATACAGTTACTGCACAGTTTGATCAGCTCAGAGCTGTACGCTTCCAGGACGCTATTAACAAAGCAATGCCACGGAGAAAACTTAACCGTGTAACCAGAAAAGATTCTGCAGAAACCTCTAAATCAGATGACATGGAGCTCAGAGAACCTGAAGAATTACGAGCTGAGCCTCTAAGAGTCCAGCAACAACTCTTGGACGATGAAACACGTGCCCTGCAGGTGATAAAAATCGAATTCTTTATGAATTTGTGTAGTACTTATTCTGTCATTTATTTAATTGAAGATTTTTAGATTCTCATAACTAACCCTTAGCCATTGTTACTTTTCCTGTAGGTGGAATTGACTAGTCTTCTCGATACAGTTCAAGAAACTGAAACTAAGATGGTGGAAATGTCTGCACTAAATCACCTCATGTCTACACATGTTTTGCATCAAGCTCAGCAAATTGAGCATCTTTATGAGCAGGTTAGATAACATCATATTCAGCATCTTTGTTTTCTCGTTTTTTGGGAACATTTTAAGGCTGCCATCTATCTTGTCTATGCTGCCTACCCCGTCATTCCCCCACCTTCCAAGTAAAGCTAAGTGATGCCAAACTGGAATTAGAGTGAAACAGGGGAAGGAAATAGATCACATAAATAAAAGTTGGATAGTTATGCCTGATTCATTTCAGATTCACGGCTTAAATCTGCAAAACTTACTATTTAAATAATATGCAAATCCCGCTTGATACCACGGTAATATAATAAGTTGCCAAAATCCTGAAATGAATTTATTAAAAATACCCCAAATAAGTAATAACCCCAAGAAAACTAAAATTTTCAGAAGTACAATAAATATAACATCTAATGTTTTTCACAGGTTTCCTCATTTTAGTGAACAGTACTGTGCAATTTGTTTATTCTGCCCAAAAATAGTTGCATTTCCAATTCCTAAGAAATATAATTGTTCTTCTGTTGACTTTTACAGGCTGTTGAAGCCACTAAGAATGTTGAGCTCGGTAACAAAGAACTCTCACAAGCCATTCAGCGGAATAGCAGCAGCAGGACATTTCTTTTACTGTTTCTATTTGTGCTTACTTTTTCAATCCTTTTTCTTGATTGGTATAGTTAAATGCATTTGTTTTTCTGCTATCTCAGTGTATCTTATAGACATTCTCTGTCCCTCTCTCATTTTTCCCTATTGTTGTCAATATCTGTTTTTACCACTAGGAAGTCATTTTTTTTTTTCTAGATGCGATGTTTGTTCATCGGGGAAAGAATTTTAGTAATCAATTTATGAAGGAAATGAGAAAAGAACCTCCTACTGTTTTGTAGGAGGGGAGAGAAATCAAAATATTTTATTTGGATTGTAAGTTTGAAGGTCAGATAAAAGGAAAGTGAAGGAATAAAAATTTCTTCTTTCTTTTCCTTTAAATCAATCAGTCTGCTTGAATTGTAGAAGAATTCTTCACTGAACCTGCTATACTAGCATTGTCATCACCATATCTTCCAGAATGGAGTATTTTTATTATCAACTAATTAGGAGTTAAGACTAAAGTTTTGGTACTTGAAGAAAGAAGACAGTGACTTCAATTTCTTTTGGAAAAATGTTGAAAAGTGAAAAGCATCTGCTTGACTCATGAAAAACAATAACACTAGAAAAAAAAAAAAAGTTATATTGAAGGTATAAACTACATCAATGTAATGACTATTATTTGTGCTGATCCATAAATCGCCTAATAGTCTTGTTGATTTATAACTGTCTCTTAAAGATAATGTTAATTGAAAATCTTACTATTAATTAAAATATTACAAATTATTCCAGGACCAATTAATAAAAAGAAAAACAAATGGTAATTTTGATATGATATTAGAAAAACTCAATATGAATCCAAGACAAAAATTACTATGTATTATGTTAAAAATAGTTTGAGGTATTATTCTACTTCACAAAAATGAAAAAAAAAATCTTTTTATATGAAAACTATTTACACATTTCATGGCAAACCATTCTCTAAGACTTATGTTTCATGGCACGACCACATTTTCAAATAAGAATTAGATAACATAGTATAAGTTTTTATATAGAAAGAAGAAAATATAATTATCATTTCTTTATGAGAAAACAAAGATGTACAATAAAAAAATGGGACTAAAAAGACAAGTTTTTGTCCTCTAAGTCAGCAACCACAAAAATGAAATTTCACTCGGTATTTTCCCGTATCATTTTCATGGTGTACAATATCTCCACCTCAAATCTCAGCATTAAAATGGATTCATTCTCAACTGCATAAATGTGAACATGTCTCTACCTCATGGTTCATCATAGAACAACACCAACAACCTGAAAATAGATCACCCAAATGTCATTGAATAGATGTTTCCTTGAAAAAAAAAAAGAAATCATTACAAGTGTTCCTACAAAAGTCTTTGATGGTTTAATAATATTCATTACATGAGTATTTTCAAATTTAAATAAAAATAAACTAAATATAACAATAAATGCTTTTATTATTAATAATGAATATTCTATTCTATGAAAAATGAATAAATTAAAGAGATAAAAACTTTTAAAATTAATGAAATTTTTTTTAAAATAAATTATTAAGATCAAAACATATTATCTTTATTAATATGATAATAATATTCAAATTAAAAATGATTAAGATTATAATAATTTAAAAATTAAGTGATCTCAAAGGGAATGATATCTTGAATTTGATACAATGTACTAAAATATTTAACTAAAAAATGGTATCTGAAAGGAAAAAGATTTATAAATAGAAAATAAAATAAAATGATTAATTCAAGATGAGTCATGAATAATATGTATACTAGAGTATAGATAATAATAATAATCTATTAGTTAATTGTCAAAGTCATGAATAATAATATACAAACGGGAACTCAATGTTTTGAAATGTAAGAAATCATTCAAATCTAACCCTCTTCCAAAAGAATGCAGGCTGGTGAAACAAAAATTGAGCACAGAATTATTGAAAGAAAGAAACTCAGATCACTAGAAGGGTAGCATGCTGTTGTCCCATCTCAATAAAACCAGATAGGATCAGATATTATTAGTCTAAATAATATTAACTATGCACAAACACCAACTTCCACACACAACTTATTGTTTCAGAAAATAAGAATTGTTTCACCAGTTTAGAGGCAAAAAAATGACAAATAAATGTACATAATTTAATTGCTTACTTGACAAAATTTGGGATATCTGAACTCAACTTCCTGTAGTAGGTCTTCGTTTCACCACCAAATCATCAGCTGAGTAGTAATCAGCTATGAGCCGGTACATATATGACGGGTTATGCCCTCCCCTGAGAAGTAATTTCCAGTCAGGTGAGTACAGAAAAGGAACTGATTAGTACACTCATTTTCTATGGTCAATGATAAAGGAAAGCAAGTATTTCCAATCAATTTCAGTTCAACTTACGTCTCAGTAATAAAGAGACTAACAAGTTTAGGCGGCACATAATCAAATGTTGGATTCACAACATGAAGAGATCCAGCACCGCTTGCAGAATCCATGCAATCTGAGAATTCCCCAAAGTCAAGTAGCTCAGATGGGGATCTCAGCTCATTCAGTAGAACTTCAGGATTGTGTGGATACAAAGGACACAACTATCAACAAAATATAACAATTTTCAGCAAAAGCCTCAGAGTTGGTATGTAGGAGATCACAAACTAACTTTTAAATGACATCCAAGTTTCTTTAAAAGCCATTAATGGAAAACATGGAGTATTGTGTGTTATTAGTAATATTATCACAATTTGGACTCATCTTAACTGAGTCAATACCTAAGAGGCATCTATTTCATTAGCATCATACGAAATATTTTTAAATTCAGAATTTCAAATCTATAAAAATCCCATCATTAGGTCAGGAGTTTGGATATTTAGTATAGACTTTGAATCTACATTCACACTCATTAGATATAGATACAATGTGCAGCCAACGGGAGTACAATTGAGGTGCTTTATTTTCAGATAATGCGAATTTTTAAAAGAGAACTTCTCCAAAACTAGTGGAAATGGAATAATTAAGCTCCATGTTATATATTAAAAATTACACCTCATCAGAATAAAATATTTAGTAACATTATTTTAAACTAATGGCTAAAAAATTATAAGCTTTTTAGTTTAGATGTATATTTCAAAGATTTTGCATTATAAATTCCCAAATCCCAATTCATTCAAAGTTCCAAACCATTTATCTCTTCCTCAATACCCTTTTAATGCATACTAAGTAGTCTAAATGTTTTTATGGGTGGTTTAGTTTCATATATCAGTATTTGTAATGCTTTTCAGGCAGAACTTCAGGCAGGCATATTGGCCATTCAGCAGGCTTCACAAAGAGGTTAGAATAAGTTATGGATGAAAACTGACTCTAATTTGGTTATTGAATCTTCAAAAAATACTACTTTAGTTCCTAACAAAATTTAGGGAAGATGAATCAAATGTCTAGGTCTTAATTCCACTATGTATTTTTTACGTTACATTTATCGGGAAGGTATGTGTGCTGACATTTTAGCAAATATAGGTTCCATTATTTTTACTATCCGTTTCGGGTTAAAGAAGAAAAAGATGCAAAAGTTAAAACTAGTGTCTTGGATCCATATAAAAATTTGACTTGAAATCATCATACTTTTCCCTAATATTTGGTTCACACTATAAAATATTGTTTGACAATTCATTTTGAAAATTCAGGAAAACAAATTCAAAATACTGTATTTATTTTTATTCTGATATTTCCAATTTAGACATGTACAAACTGTAATGCGTTATCCAATCCATTAACACCTAACTATCAAGTTCATACATAGGTGAAAAAGATAATTCATATTCTGTCTCACCCATTAATTTCACAATAACCTATCATCCTATTTCCAGAATTAACAGAACAGGAAGTAAATTATAGAAACATCAGAAGTCATAAGCATTCTTGTTTCCTAAGAACATGCCAGATGTGAGGCACAAAGATATCACATGCTAAGAACTCACCTTGTGACTCCCAGCAAGTACAACAAATGGAACAGCATGCCTTTGTGCTGCAAGTGCAACCATATTTAACCCAACTGGGGCAATAACACCACCATTAGCCATGACAGCATGAGCTCCAACTATAACCTATATAATGGTAAGTTTAAATCAACTTGAATTCAGTATAAGAGTCTCGACTGATTCCAAAAATTGTGCCAGGATTTTCACATACCATGTTCACTCGGGAAATCATGGCAAAAACAGCAGAATCGGTAATTAGTGTGGTCTGTAAACCTCTTGCAGCCAATTCTTTTGCAAGGATGTGTCCTTGATATCTGATTTCACACGCAGTCGACATTAAACGGTTATGAAATATTTAAACAAGTTCATTGCTAGTAAATCACCATCATTCATGCAAATGTTGGATAGGCTCTACTGCTAACCTTGGGGCACCTTCAGCAACAAAGACCTTAAATGATCTTTGTTTTTCCTTCGCAGCATAAAGAAATTCCAACACCGTTTTTGAGCTGCCAAGTGTTAAAATTACCTCACTGAAAAACATGCAAACAGCAGTGTATGAGAATAAGAAAAAAGAATAGAAGACTTTATTCTATCTAAAAAAAAAAAAAATCCTAATACCAAGACATGATCACAAAAATCAACAGAAGAACCATTGCCTTGGTTATTTCAGACACCAAGAATACAAGAAAAAAATTAATAAAGACAAGGAAAATGTATGGACCATAATGTTAGTAGTGTAGATTAAGCAATCTTCTGCAACACAAAACAACCTTAAATTTGAGAAACATCAATATAAGATAAATCTTTTTCCCAATATACAAAAAACAAACCAAGTCAGAGTTACTTTCAAAAAGACAAAATGTTGAAGACTACATTGTCTGTTGTTGTAAATTAAACGGTATTTATTAAATATAAACATGATATTAAAGCAATGCTATATCCTTCAAATTTGTTCTTTGACCAATATTGTCAGCCAACCCCAGCAAAACAATTGCCACAATTCATAAAATAATAAGTTTACTTTTTATCTATTTTATATCCAAGACCAGTAACTCCATCATACTGTACATAAAGGTAATCCAAAATCTACAGGATGCTAAAAAAAGGGAAACACAAGACAGCTTCCAAGTGAAGCTTTAACAAAAGTGTACTTGAGATTTAGAACATAGTGTCTCTCTTGCTACTCACTTGTGTATATATTGTACTCATATAGAAGGTAGCGAACAAGAGAAAAAAAAAAAAAAAGGGAATAGGAGACAGCCTATGACACTTCTAGATAACACATCAAAAAACAGCTTTATGAAAAGCTGAGGCACAGATAAAAAGGATTGTTTTAACACTTCCTCTTACCAAGCTTGGAACATACAAATTAAATTCAGGGTCCTCTCGAGGATTTGGTTAAAATATCTACCAGTTGATTACAGGAATTGATAAATTCAATATGAATCTCCTTGGACAGCAGCTTCTCTTGGACAAAGTAACGGCCAATTTCTATGTGTTTAGTCCTTTCATGAAATAGTGGAATGGAGGCAATTGAAGGGTTGCTTAATTATCATAATACAATTTCATTGGCTATGTTTCACATAATTTCAACTCTTAAAGGAGTTGTTTAATCCACACAAGTTCACAAGTAATTAATGTCATAATTTTATATTCAACTTCTGCACTAAATAGACCAAAAAAATTGTTTCTCACTCTTTCAAAAAATAAGATTTCCACCAACAAATACACAATATCCAGTAGTAGAGTGTCTATTTATAGGACATCCTGCCTAATCATTAACACAGAACCCTTAAACTAGGTTGTCTCCCTTATCCTCATACAATAATCCTTGTCCAGGAGTCTTTTTGTATCTAAGAATGTGTATGACAGTATTTCATTGATCAATATGAGGATTCTGCATAAATTGACTTACAATCCCTATAGCAAAAAGAAATATCAGGTCTGGTGATTGTGAGATAAATGAGTTTTCCCACCAATCTCCTATATCTCTTGGAATCTGAGAATGACTCATCTTCTTGATCAGCCATTAACTTTTGGTTTGCATCCATAGGATTATCAATAGGTCTACACTCAGTCAAGCCTATTTCCTCTAAAATGTATAAAGCATATTTTCTCTATGATACCACAATGTCTTCCTCAGATTTGGTCAACTCAGTGCCAAGTATTTTAAATTACCAAAAACTTCGGATTGAAAGTGACAAAACAAATGTTTTTTCAGCTAGGAAATTTTAGCAGCATCATTCCCTGTAATAACAATATATAGACAATTAGATAAACACATTTCCTGAGAGAGGTGTGGCAATAGAATACTGAATAATCTGCCTCACTTCCTTTCAATCCAAATTTCAACATCATATAGTTAAATTTCTCAAACCAAGCTCTAGGAGATTATTTTTAACCATATCACACTATGCAAACTAAACTAGACTTCCCCTGAGCAAACCTTTCTTGGCAGGTGTAATGGTGTTCCAACAACCAGACAGCAGCGCATGGACTTCACACACCAAATATGGCACTAGAAGTGGGTGACATGAGAGGGAGCATGGTTGAGATTCTGGCCACACGACTTCTTGGGTCAGATGGTGCTCAGTGAGGGGTACAAAACCCTAATCTCGTCAATGATATCAACAGTGGCAATAGAAGGACGTAAGATGACAGGTGGTGGACGGAACAGACAGAGCAAGTTTGTACGATACCATCTTAAGATTTTACAAAACTTAATAAGTTTCTTGCTACTCACTTGTGCATATATTGTACTGATATATAAAAGGTTGCGTACAAGAGAAAAAAGAAAAGGGAATAGGGGACAACTCTTCTAGATAGATACATCAGAAAACAGTTTTATGAAAAGTTGAGCAACAGATAAAAAGAAGGATTATTTCAACCAGTGACTTGATAAACTCAGCATATAAACAATTACATAAAAAATAGTTGGAATCTTCCTATACAATTGGACACTTAACATGTGCATTGCCTCCTATACATGGTTATAAATAACAATTAACAGTTTAGTTTGTGATTACATATCAGAACATCTAGAAATAGTTATAATGTACTTTTCACTAGTAAGGCCTGATAAAGACTACTCAACTCAGGAAACAAAATCTTTCAATGCTCCATTAAGTGGATAGTTCTTGGGTGTTGGAACCAGTTATATAAATACCCATTTAGACCAGAATAAGTCTTAGGATCCCCAAATAGCAAGACTAACATAGTAGGCTCAAAATATATGGTCTGTAAATATATAGAAGTTTCAATGCAAGCTTTTCACAGTTACAGAACAACTTTGCTTTTGGAAACCAAGTACAAACAAGCACTTTAAAATATCTAGACATGAAAAATATAAATATAGACTAGTTTCACGGAAACAAACTTGTGGTGAATGTGTTCCACTGCCTGCTCAGCTATTTGTTCATAGCAAGTAGATATGTCTTGAATAAGTTCATTGACTGCTTCAATGACATCATGCTTCAACTTCCGAACTCTTGAACCTTTCTCAACCGCTGTAGAAAAGGAAAACAAACCTTAACACAAAAACACATGCAATTAAACACCAAAACAACAACAGCAAAAAATATTTCACCATCAAATGTCACACAAGAAGGAAACAATATTAAAAATTATTCACAGGGATCAACAAATAGATCACCAGTAAAATGTCAATCAAATATTCTAATATCTATAAAAAATTGAGAAAATGATAATATTTTATGCATGAGCGGAAATTATCAAAACTAACAAATATTTTTGTCCTACACGGATTTTTGCATGCAAAAGAATGAAATATAAAAAAATGCAAAAGAACGAAATATAAAAAAATGACTACTTTATTGCATTTAACCATGAATTTCTGCATATCCAGAAAAGCAAAACCCTTTTCTTTTAAGAAGCAAAAAGAAAATATCTTGGAAAATATTATAAAAGTTATATAAATCTCAATAGCCTACTGTCATCCTCACATCTACTTCTCCCATCAGATTCACCCCCAGAGGAAGATGTGTGGGGAGCGGCAGCTGAATCAGATGTATCCTCTAGAAGAGTTTGTAACGACGGTGGACGTAATGTACTTCTTGCAGCAGCTGCTACAGCAGCAGCAGATAAAACAGGATTTTCATCTCGCTCCACATCATCTTCATCGTCACTTGCAGCTGATACTCCCAAACCAGCCATAGCAGCTGTTGCAAGGGAAAGATCCTCTTCCCTTATAATGTGCAAAACACGCCTCACCATATTTCCCACAGCTAGCTCTGCATCCACATACAGTACATGCACAAAATGCAAACAATAAATTAATCTCCATAATTGCCAAATCACAATAAACTTCTGCATGTGACTGATAGGGGCAAAAATATATTTCCTTGAATTTAAGGATAAGAACACCTCTGACAAAAAAAATATAAAGCTTATCTATTGACAGCTAATGAGTCCAGCATCATCAAACGAAAACCTAGGTGATCTGGCTTCTTTGATGTTCTCTTGGACCTAAGTCTCCTGGACTTTGTTGGTATGGGTCGCATGGCTATCAATGACTCAAAAACATTTGACAACAAAAGCATAATTAACCTAAGCATTCAGGTAGCAAAAAAAAAACCCAACAAACGTATACTTCAACTGTTATAATCATTGAGAAAAATACATACAAAGTGCATTCTTAGAATTTGGGTTAGGGTCTCACTCAATCTCAAACCCACTTATACTACTTAGCCATATGACTAGTCAATGATCTTTAAACTGTTAAAGTTCAAAGTGATTTGAAATCCCACATCCGATACACAAACCTTTAACCTTAAGGTTTTGGGTAGGAAGTGGTGTAGTATTCCTTTATATAATTATTAATTATTATCCATTGATGAAAATCTGCCAATATTGTACCCCTCTCGGATACATAACATAAACCACTCCTCTCACACCCATTAAGTAAACATCTCAAATGTCAATTTTGCAGAATTGGACATCTGCGAGTAGCCTAATATTGGTCTAATAGGCCAAATAACAACTATTATGATAGATTTTTAATACTATCTTAGAATTAGGAGAAGCCTAACTCCACTAAAAGGCTAGTTCTTGGAATAAGGGTTGTTCTCGCTTACATATATTAAGCTAGCTATATCATAATTGATGTTGGATCTCTAACATGCATATTTATAGTTATAAATAAATTATAAAAAAAACATTAATATTAACATACCAACAGGATTGGCAGCAATAAGCTGCTCCCCAACAGCCCGTACTGCATAAATCAGAGCTGTGGCCTGATTTGTGTGTGGCACCCGCTGCTGCGATATCACAGACCGGAGTAACTCTGCTGTGAGCTTCGCTGTGGCCTGAGAACCTTCAATTTTACTAGCATCACTCAGCAAAATAAATAAATAAGAAATCACAAATAAACAATAAATAAATAATAAATTAATCACACACATAGAGAAAACTACAAAAATCAGCACCTAAACCTCAAAAGTCACATGATCACTCCTAATGCACCATTGGTGGTTGAACTCGAACAGTATCAGAGGATGAAAAAAAAAAAAAACAAATTACCGTTTCTTAAGCTGATTCAGAAAATCATTAACAAGGGTCTGAACTTCCGGCATTTTGGACAAACTTAACCTGAAAATAACAATACTAATAATTAACAAAAACAGAAAAGGGTTCTAACTTCTAAGTTATGAAAATACAGAAGGATAACCTAAAGCAAGTTACAATATCAAGAGTCTTCAATTGAAATTGGAACAAGAGTGTTTGGGACAAACTATAAGAGAATGAACAAGAAAGAATACTGAATTTGATTCGCAGCTGTGTCCTTGAACCCAGATTCTGTGCAGTGGATAACTTATCTAATTGATGGAGTGAGTTAATCCTATCCCTTCGATAAAGGTCCATGAATTATAATGTATCTCGAAAATCAGACTTAAAATATGCACCCGAATTAAGAACCGTTTGATCTTCATCATCGATCGGTTCGCAGAATCCGATGTCATTTGGGATCCAAATACCACAACCAATAGTCTAAATGAATAATTAAATTTTTTTTATAGATTGAAATATTTTTTTAAAATAGAAATATTAACAAAATTATGTAAGCAAATAATAATAATAATAATTTAAAATATTATCTATTACTTTTTTAATCATATTAAGTATGTGATTTATTTATTTTCAGAATATTTTAGATTAAATTTTAAATAATAAATAAAATGAAAATGTATTAGTTTATTTTAGTTTTCTACCCAGATTTTACCATTTTTAGACTTGTTTGACAGGATTTAAAATGTTTCAATTTTCCAGTTTATTTAAAGTAAAAAAAAATTAAAAAAATAATACATCCTCCTTATTATATCTTATTTTATATGAATAATTCTTATTTTAATTAATTTAATTATGTTTTAATTACCAATTCCAAACTTATTAATTCTATTAATATTGTTAAATTAATATAGAAAAATTTTATTATTTTATAAGGGAGAAAGTTAATGATGGTTTTATAAAATTAATCTGAATAAATCAATGGACATATTTGTTTACATAACTTAATAATTCAAAAGTTTTTCATTTCATCATAATTATTGATGATTTTTTTCAATTTATGTAATCCATCGTCTGGAGAGCGTTAATTATAAAGAATTATTAGTCTGTATATATCTTTTTTTAAGATGAAATTTTAATAAATATTAATTTTTTTTATTTTTTTATTCAAATTATCTTTAAAATAAATAAATTGAATTTAAGAGATATCAAAATTATAATTTAAATATATATAATTTGGTCAGAAAAAACTACTTATTTATGTTATTTTTTTCATTTATCTTATTAAATTTTTTATCTATGATGATAAAAAAATTAATATATGAAAAATATTTTAATAATTATAATTAATAAAATCTCATAATCAATTAAGTCTTATATGTTTTCTCCTAATTTTTAAGAGAGAAAAAATATACTGTATTGAGACTATTTATTCTTACTATCTTACTCTATTCTCTTTTTTATAATTTTACTAGTTTATAATTGCTGTATAACTTTATATTTGATATGTATTTTTATTATTTAAATATATCACAAAATATATAAAATTATATATTAATTAATTTTATAAAAAAAATGTATGTATTCCGATAATATTATACTTCCTTTCATATTTTAAATTAGTTTAAATAAATTATATTAACTTGAAATTTTAAATTAGTTTTTCATATGTTATATTTGATTAGATTTTATATTTAAATAAAGTTGATTAATATTTTATATAAAATTCAATAAAAAAAATTAAAACTTTGATTTAATTAACTCAATCCAATTCATTAAACAATCAATTGGGTTAAATTGAATTTAATGAAAATAATATAAAAAGTTAATCTAATCTAACCTAAAATTATATTTTATTAGATTAAATAGTGGATTTACTCAAATCATATTCAAACATAGATTATTATTACATTCCTATTGATACCTTTGTGTTGGAAATTTGTTTGGGACATCTTTTGGTCAAATCAACCTTTTGAAGGGCCATAAATTTAAGTCCACTCTCGTGCCTCATGTGTTTCTCCATGTTAGGTTACTTGTGGAATTTTTTACCCAACCACTTCACTCACGTTTTTTTTTTCCCTTATTCTTCACTATCTTTTTGCTTCTTTTTTATTTTCCAGAAACAAAAATTTCCACAACTCACAATTTCATATTCCACAATTCTATAGGTTTTCATAAACTATTTTTTAACTTTTTGAAAAAAAAAATTCATATATTTTAAAATACAAGACAAAAATTAGGAATTACACAAGAAAAAGGGACTTAAGTTTATTTACGTCATAAATTATTGAGGTTTTTTTAATTGTTAAATAAACATGATTTTAAAATTTGATTATTAAAATAAAAGTGAAAACAGTATATTTAAATTTGAGATGGAATATTTGGACACGTGTCATTTGGGTATTGGTCCATGTGTTAAAATGAGAGAATATTAAATAGGGTCCACTTTGAAATCATTGAAGAATGTCCCAATGCAACGCAACCCTATCTCTCTTCTCAACAATTTCAATTTCCACGCGCCAACCTATATATTAAATTAATTTAATATATAAATTTTAATAATTTAATATATATATATATATATATTTAAATGAGTTACAAAATATTTATTAAAAAAATAAGGTGAATTAAAGTAAGTAAAATTGTGAAAATAATTATTTTAATTTAATTATTTTATTTATATAGATTAAATATTCAAAATTATTTTTATATTTTTTTATTATTATTATTTATTTTCTCAATTCCTTCAAATTATATATTAAATACATATTCACATTCAAATTAATAAATAATATATTATAATATATTACGTGATTAAAATAAGATGATGATATATAAAACAAATTTATTTTTAATAAATTTTAACTATAAAATTCACTAATATTATATGTCATCTGAAGGCATTTTATTTTAATAAATCGTCGTAAAAATAAATAAATTTAGAGCCAAAAGTTTATTAATACTAACCATATATAAATACTAATTTTGTGTTATATTAATTTAAGTGATTTTTGTATTTGTATGAATTTATATAAAATCATATATCAATAATTTTATTTTATATGCTTGGTTATATGAAAAAAATGAAAATATTAAAAAATGGAGCGTGTTAATTGTAACATTGGAATGCGATTGGGAGTGGGTGAGTGGGTCCACCTAGGGATGTACAAAGAATAGCATAATTCAAGAAGACGCAATGCTGATGACATCATCTTCTTAATTTATTTGACATCATCACTCACCTTCTCACACAATTCTCCAACTACTTCCCCACTTTGCCCCTCTAAATCCCACAATTAACTTTATTTTATTCTAATCTAATCACTCGTTATCATTTTTATGTCACTTTTTTAATCTACCTTTCTCATTAAGGGTTTAATTATCTTATTAGCTAAGTTTAATTAGACTAATACATAACACTGATACCACCAATTAGGAAAAATATACATAATTTAATTGTATTCAAGACACATAATTTAGATCTATTACTTTTTTAATATTATATTAAAATTTTAAATATTTTAATTAAATGACCGTTTGATTATATCATTAAAATAAAATAAAAAAACATAGCTATTAGAATAAATTAAATTTAAAGCAGCACCTTTTTTTGTACCAAAAAGAAATAATATAATTGGTCAACAGTCCTCCCACGTTACCCGCAACAACCAAATGCA
This sequence comes from Macrotyloma uniflorum, assembly GCA_016859785.1. Taxonomy (NCBI): domain Eukaryota; kingdom Viridiplantae; phylum Streptophyta; class Magnoliopsida; order Fabales; family Fabaceae; genus Macrotyloma; species Macrotyloma uniflorum. The sequence goes on from BDMB01000030.1 coordinate 1,291,538, forward strand.
GAAATAAATAAAATCGTAGCAGGAGCATTTTAATGTAGAAAATTATCTATGCTTTACATTTATATAACAAATTTTAAAAATTTATTTTCAAGATTCAATTAAAAATTATTTCATGTAAATTATGCTTAGTAAGATTAAATTAATCCAAATTATTTAATATTTCATTTACATACACAAAAAATGAATATATTATATATTTTTGCAAAAGGACTTGTCTTATTTACAAAGTGAGACATTAATTGAATCCACATATCTTCACATGGAGGAAACAAACTCTATATAGTTATTCTTGATTTTGATTTGGGCTTGTGGAATCTGAGTCACCATCACCGTCGTCATGGAAGTGGAGAAGAGGAAGAACAAGAGGGTCATGAGGGAGGAAGAAGAGAGCGAGAGAGTGAAGAAGAAGAGGTTAAAGGGTGAAGAGCAACAACAACATGGTGGTGATGGTGGTGATGGTGATGGGGTTCCCACGGAGGAGGAGGTTGAAGAATTTTTCGCCATACTAAGGAGGATGAAAGTCGCCGTTAAGTACTTTGACGGCAAAGGGAGGGGCGGCAGGGAGTGGCGGGAGGCCCTCGAGACGGCGGAGCTCGCCGTGGATCACGAGGGAGATACAGCCGCCGGCCAAGAGCGTGATGACGGCAGCCCAAAGAAAAAGGATGCGGAGGTGGCTAATATAATTGAAGGATTTGACTTGAACGCCGCAGCGCCTGTAGCTGCCGAGGGCGGTGGCGCGTAGTGTTTCATTGGCATCTGGGATGCACGCGCGCCGCCGATTCGACCGCCGTGAAGGTTTGGGTTTCTGAACCTTGTTTTCTCCGAACAAGAAGGAAAAACGAATCTAGGCGTGTCGTTCTCCCTCTGTTTCTGTTCTTTTCGGAATTAATTAGGTTTTAATTGTAATAATAATATAGGAGACCACCATGCAGTGCTTTTGATTAGGAACAATTTTTTTGTTATCTTTTTTCTTTCCTCAATGAAACACAAGTTTGTTATTAACTGTTGTACTTTTTTTTTTTTTTTTTTCTGGTGATGATGAAGTAACACATTTTTCCTTCATCTCTTTGTATTTAATTCTCTCATCTTCCCCACAGACACAAATTGAAGTCAAGCTTCATTGATTTAGCTGAATTTGTAATTCTTTTAACATTTCTGTAGATAAAAGAAATTGCTTTATTATTTGTGAACAAGAACATAACAAGAACATCATAAAAATTCCATGCCCAGATCAAATATGGAAGAACCATACATATTCAAATGGGTTGGTTGATTTTCTTTTACAGTTGGCGTAGGTGCAGGTTCTGCAGGAAACTTTTTCTTTGTAGAGTCATGAATAATTACAAAGTAACATGTTAAGTTTGTTCACTGATTGTGATTAAAATTTAAATAATTTTTCTGGGTGGAAGAACAATTGTCTACTAGAAAAAGGGGTCATTGTCTGCCACAATGAGGACTTGCTGATTGCATCACATTGCCAACTTTTGCTATTTGGATTTGTCAATATTGGTATGGGGTTGCTTTGCATACTATAAAATGACCATTAAATAAGTCAAATCCATATGATTAATTAGTACTAATCACAACTTTAATTCAACTCTTTGCTTAAGACTGTGATGGGCAAACAAGTATCAGAGTTCCGTTTATGTTATGATTCAATTTAATTATCACTTTGGACAAAAATACAAATTTGAAGGTAGATTGATTATAACTTATTATTGGTGAATAAAATTGGAGTTTCAAAAGAAACTTAATTGTAAAAATCTGAAGTGAAGAAGAAATGTAATGGAATGTAAGGAGTAAATTTCAGGAATGAAAAATAAATAAAGGTGAAAGCTTTAATTAGAAAGAAAGGATTCAAGTAATTTAAAAGAAAGAAAGGAAATTTGTATTGGTGTATTTTTAAAATAACATATGTAATATTTGAAAATAAATTAAGACCATATATAATTTATTATTTTCACTCAATTTTACATAAAAATAAATAAATGAGTGTTACATTAAATTTAAAAGATATTATATCAAGTTTGAATTTGAAAATATTTTTTATAAAAATGTAGAAAAGAAAAAGTCTAAAATCAGGTGGGTCCAATGTTAGTGGTATGGAAGGGTTGAAGAAGAAGAATGTAATAAGGTTAAAAATGGAGGTCAATTTTATTGAATAGATATTTTCAAGGTTTATTATTAGTTGAAAGATAAAATAGAAAGTAGCTATAGAGAAATTAATCAACAAATATATCACTTTTCATTGAATTTAACATGTTGTATTTTTTATTTATGAGAAAAAAATAATGAAAAATAAAAAAGTATTTTTTTAAATCATTTTCTTCTTACCTCTGTTCAAAATAACTATATTGATAATTTTTAAGGATGAAATATTTTAAAAAATCTGAATTTTTTATATTAATTACATATATTTTATTCTAACTATTGTTTTATTTTTACCCACTCGAATTTTATAAAAATTTTCTATGAATAAGATATTCTAAACTTTTCTTTCTTCTTTTTTCATTTTTAATATATTTTTTAAAAAAAATCTCAATTTTTTTATATTCAGTAATATATATCATCATTTATTTCAATTTTTAAATTAGAATCTGATTATAAATTATAAATTAAATTAAAAATTATTATATTATATTTAAAAAAATTAAATATAAAATTAAAAAAATAGCTTTTTTAAACAATAAAAAAATCTAACATAACAAATAAATTTACTATATAGAAAAAAAAATACAAAATATATTAATAAAAAATTAATTAAATCGTATGTATAAATTTGTTAAACTAAAAAGAAAATATAATAATTAAATTAGATGAATTAAACATGATTTATTTTTTAGGTAAGTTAATCCATCTACTCTTTTATTTAATTTTCATAAATTACAAAATCATGTGAGACAAATTTAATGTATTGTTGAATAAAATGTTATTTATTCTGTATTTTTCATAATAAACTTGTAAATTAACTTACATGACCTATTCACGTTTTATAATTATATAATTACTTAATTTTAAATAATTAATTTATTATTTTAGAAAAAACATTTTTTCTTCATTCTCATATCTTTCATTCCATAAATAAATAAGAATGTAATTTTTTTACCCTATTTTTATTTTTCTCTTTTTTTTTCTGTCTTTCCTTGCGAACAGGAATAGACTACTATTAAAAAACAATAAGTAAATCGAATTCAAAATCACTTAAACCAATAATTTGTTAATTTTAAAATTTAAAAGACATTTTAAAGAAATTTGATTTAATAGATTATATATTTTAGGAAAATAATATACATTTAAATAATCATCTTACAGATTCACCAAAAAAAGATACTCATAAAGAAAAAGAAGAATCTTACTCAGTGAATCAATCTTTTTTTTTTGTTCAGTACTTTTAGATGGATCATTTTCGAAAATAAATAAAAGTGTAAAAAGAGATTTTCAAGGTACAAGAAGCAACTTTTTAAGGAGCATTCTTTTTAGAAGGCCCATTGGGCTCTTAAGGCCTATAATAACAAGAGGTTGAGTTCTGTTGATAATTACGAGTTTACATCTTCAAATAAAATGTAAACACCTGAAATTATGTAATTTAGAAATCGTTTGTTTTAAAATATAATATTTATTTCTTAAAATCACGTTCTCAAGAATATTATTTCTAAACTTTGAATTGAATATAAAAAAATGTTTTATTCCAAAACTCAGCCCAATCTTACATATGTTGTTTGTCCAAAAAATATTTTTTATTACGAAATTATCGATTTATTTAACTTATCTTCAATCTTGTTCTAACCTTATAAATAAATGAATATCATATATATATATATATATATATAATAATAATAATAGAGATAGAGATAGACACATGAACTTTTTTTATGTATACAAAATTATGAGAAAGAAAAAATATATATAAATTAAGATTATTACAATAATAGAGAGAAGAGAAATAAAAAAATGTTATATAAATAATGTAATTTAACTGTAATAACTTTACTTCTTCCCCAACTAATTTACATTAAATAACTTTTCAAAGCCTTTAAGAATTTTTAATCAGGTTGTTGTCATTGAAATAGTAAAGGGTTAGGTTTAAGATTTAAAGATGGAAATAAAGTCAATAAAGTTATCTATTTTTCATATTTTTTATTAATATAATAATATATCAATATAAAACAAGTTTATTAGTTATCATATTCGTAATAAAAGTTATTGTTTGAAATTTATTCCTACTATCTTAATTTTATTACTGTTAAAATAATTTTTTAGATTATATTTTATTAACATAATATTTACATATTTAATGTGAAAAAAATAGTTTTTCATAATTAAATTTATGTGTAGGTTTTCCATTAAAAAAATCCACCTTTTTATATTTTAAAACGTGGACTTGACACGGATCCGAAGAGTGATTAACAATTAAATCTTGACGTGCCACGCATTCATACACAACATGCTCATGCATTCATACATAATCCAATTTTTGTTAGTTTAATGATAATATATTTTTGACGTAAATACTTTACATAATGAATTAATTAAAATTAATTTAAATGGTATTTAAAAAAATTGTTATAAAAATAATTTAATTATATGATTATTTATAAATTGATGAAGGTGTAAAATTATTATATTATGAATATACTTCACTTTTTTTGTGTGTGTGAACTTTTCATATGTCTAGTGGCATCGATTCATTTATGTCAACTTTAATGATTCTGAGGGAATAATTCGAGATGACGTAAAGATTAGAAGCATTCATTCTCTAACAAAAGCGAAAAGAAAAAGCAAAGTACTTTCTGCCTTTAAAATAATTAAAATAAATAGTAATAATAATAATAATATTAAATAATTCATCCAATAAAATCTTGTATTTGAATTAGAATACCAAACTCGAGAGTGGGTTAAATATGATGTAATTAAAATGAAGTTTTAATTAAAATAAGATTTACGTGGAGGGAGAGAAAGTGAATAGGTGATTGGCAATGCACTAATAATGGTTATTATAATTGAATGGAAAATATAGTTCCTCTGACGACACTTACGTGGTATACACCAACATTGTGTGATAAAGTCAATGGTTGTTGTTACAAAATCTATCAATTACTATGTTCTTAATTATTCCGAGAGAGATAGATTGAGAGAGAAAGGGAGAATTATTAAATTTCAACTAAAATCAAATTACTATATAATAAAATTGTATTATAAAATTGAGATAAATAACATAAAAAAATTTAAAAAAAAATTATATACATAATAATAAGACGCTATTTTATACTAAAAAAAATATATATATATATATAAATATAAAAAATAATTATAGATCTAATTTACTTTCAAAATTAATTTAAAAAATAACATCTATATTTCATTTATATATATATATATATTATAATTTGATTTTATTTTTAGTAAATATAAAATTTTTTTAATAAAAAATATTTTATTTCTTATCCAACTAAATATTTAATTATGAATAAATTTAATATTTTAAATATATTATAATTTTTTTACAAAATGGTATAAGAATTTTTGAGACTGTTCTTTAAGTAATAATAATAATAAGATATATAATTATATAATTAATTAATTAATTTTTAATATATTTTTAATTATTTTTTTAATATATATTTATTATTATTTTTTATATTTCTGTTACCGATTTATATTAAAATATTTATTTTTATAAAATATATTTTAAAAGAAGAAAAGATTTAGAGTAATTTGGTGATAATGAAAAGCAAAGGAAAAAAAAAGAGTAAGAAGAGATGTCGGATTCCAAATAAAATATAGCTTGAAGAAGTGGGAACTGAAAAGATGTTATCTTGGGTGATTCATATTTCAATATAGAGAGGATTGAGGAGTTTCCTCACATGAGAAACCGTGTGAGTGTGCCTCACCTTTCATATTATTATATCACTACAAAATTACAACAAAATATTATAAATATAAATTATTAAAAAAAATATTCAATTCAATCACTTTGTCATCTTAGTAAGAAAATTATTTATTTAATAATTCTAATTATTAAAAAACATATTTTTAAATTATTATTGAAATATAATGATTAAGGGTGTAATGTTTTTTATAGTGGTAGTGGAGAAGAGTATTATAATATAAAGAGATTGAAATTCTACTTAGTTTTATTCGTAGGTTTTGTAGCGAAGAGAGAATGAAAACAAATACGTTTCGTATTTGATTAATTGGCGTGTGAAATAAGCTCTGAATGACATGTGACGCTACTGAATTAAAAACGGAAAGAAAGAGTGGGGTTGGTAAGTCTTATTCTAATATCGTATATAATAATGTATAATTAAATAAATAGGTTTTGAAAAATAAAATTATTTTTTAAGATTATATAGACTTAATCCACTTTTTAAAAAATAAAATAGGAAGAGGTGGAATTAGAAGCTCCACGACGACCCTTGAAAGAAGATAGGGTGTGTTTGACTCACTCACCATTATTGAGTAGTGTTGGTGTGAGGCAGTTTGGCCGTTGTAATGCAAGTGGAAGCACAATCCAACGCACCAAAATCTAATTCCTAATAATTTTTTCAATAACGGTTACAATCACTTACAGTTAGTCAGATTGTCTAAAAATATATATAAAAAAAAGTTAAATATATAATTAAATTAATATATATATATATATATCTAAATTTTATTTTATTAAATCAAATAAAATTGAGTTAAGTTTAAAGTTTATTACTAATATGATATCAAAAAATATTTTAATAAAATTTTCAAATTTATCAGGTTATCATATAAAATTTCTGTTATTGGATATTGAATTATTTATAAATTTATAATTTCATATCTGAATTTGAAAACTCTCGACATAAAAAAAAATGCGTTAAAGATAAATTAATATATATAAAATAGTACAAATCTTATTTTATGAAATTGATTTACATCTTTAAAAATGTCCGAAATAATATAAAAAATTATTAATAACCTAATTTATTTTTTAAAATAATTTTCTCAATTTAAATATAATTAATTAATCGTTATTTATCTAAATTTTAATATTATATAAAAATTTATTATAATATTAATTAATCTTTAAAATTATTCAGAAAATAAATTTTTTTACTTATAATTATTAAATTTTATTTTTAGGTTATAAATTTTGTTTGTAATGAAAATTTATCATTCTAAAATACTTTTCAAATTATAATAACTTTTTACATAATATTAAATTTATTAAAAGAATAAATGAAATGAAAAAGTAGGTTAAAAAAGTGATGGGAGAGCTAAAAAATGTGTGGTGGGTGATGAGTTGTGGTTGTGGAGATGTGGAAATGGTGTATGCATATGCAATGTTTGTATTTGATTATCTAAAATGTGGATATGCAATGTTTGTATTTGATTATCTAAAATGTGGAGGAAAAGTGAAAGGTGTTAAGAGGCCCACTATTTTTCATTTTTTGACATTATTAGTTGAATTGACAACTCCAACTAACCCTTCCTTACTCAATCCTACCTTGCCTCCTCTAACCAAATATGCATCTTGACCTTGACATTCACACAATAATACATATCTCTCATTCCACAATTATTATAAATGTTTAAATAACATACATTCTCATATAATAAAATCATTCCTCACACTTTATTTTATTATTATTAATATATATAGCTTTATCGTATTATCCTATATTATCATTTAAAGTTTAGATTTAATATTACTATTAGAGTTAAAATTTAGGAATTAATACTTTGTATTTATAATTTTATTTTGTAATATTTTTTTATGTTTAAATGATTTAATATTTTAATAAATAATTATTGTTATAATTATTACATTTAATTATATTAATTAATATTTATTATTGTAAAAATTATGAACACTTGATATTTTCACTAGTTGGAATAATTTGTTCTTATTTAAATAATTTGTCTGGGCACTTGGCAGAAGACGTGATGCAACTGGGAACAGCGACGCTATTATTTTAAATTAAACCTTAAATAATTAATTACATGATTTTCCCCAAACGCAGTTATCTATCTGCCAAACCAAACACGTCATATCCCGAGAACCTTCAATTTCATTATCCTTTCTCACGTTCGAAATTTGAACCTAACTCAAGGGACACATTCGTACTTTCATACATCTATTGTTCTTATTTCAAATATTATTTACTTTTTTCTATTATCATCAATAAAAATAAATAATCATATTTTTTAATTTCTAAATTAAAAAAAAATTATTTGAATGCTATTTTTAAGTTTTAATATAACATTAACTACTATTTTATTATTTATACATTTATTTTTATGCATAAAATTTGTTCAGTGAAGGACGTAAAATAATAGTTAACGATTATTTAAAATAAATAAAAAAGTCAAAAGTAATATAGAAAGTAAAGTTTGAAAAAAAATATGTTAGGTGACTACTGTATACTGTATACTATAACTATTCGAAATAGTTATAAGAAAAAAGTGTGTATATAAGTAGTTAGACTTAACTTATATTTATATACAAATATTTGATTTAACAAAAATTTAATATCAACATCATAAATTTATATTAATAACGTATTATATTATTTTAAACAAATTAAATTATTAATCAAGTATTGCAAATTTATATTAATAATGTAATATATTATTTCAACAAAGTTTTTTATTAATATGAAATATTAATACGCATCATATTATCAATGAAAATATTAAGATTTGCATAACGAGTTTAATTTTTAATAACTAAAGTTTATATGCATGAAATTTAAATATTATTTTCCTAAAATTACTTTAAGAATAAAATTTTACTAAAAGATTATGAAAGTTATTTTATTTGAATATGTAATTTTATTGTTTAAATATGATTAATCGGTATTCTCTCAGGTTCTCATTATAAAAAATATTTTTAAATAAGTTCATAATTTTTTTATAAGATATTTTCGATTACATATAAGTTTAAATTTATTTTACTTTTTTAGTTTTACTAAATATTAGATGTTGTTTGTTTTGTATTAGAAATTGAAAAGTTAAAATTAGAATTAATTTTTTTATATTAATAATAATTTCTAAAAATTAATTAAATGAATTTTTTTTATTAAATAATTGATTATATTAAATAATGAAATCAATTTGAATTTGAAAGAGAGTTTTGTGTTTTGTCTTCATACATACATAGGGAATAGTATCTGTCTTTATTGAAAGGTCAATTTCAGGTGCATGTGAGAACATTTTCATTTGTGGAACTGCTTAAAATCACGTTTCTTCACTTATTTCTTTAACGTTTGATTGGTTTTACCAAGCGGTGCTGACATACCAACCAAATCAGACGGTGTTCACGAAACACTGAAGATTTGTCGGGGAAAAGTTACCAATATTATATATTTTTTTCTTTTTTTTTTCAAAACAATATTGTTTTTAAGATTTTAGTATACTCTGGTTAAAAAAATAGAAATAATTAAATTTATTTGAAGAAAAAAAAACTTTAGATTTCAATTTTTTTTAATATTAAAGAACATTTTTTTTTACATAATTAAGATATTATCCCAAACACAACTACCATGACGAAGTTGGAATTTAAGACGACATTGAAATTTCCAAACTCCACCGCTGTGTCTAGGTTAAAGTGCATCACAATTAATTTTTTCTCTTTATTTTTCATGAATCGATAAATATAATAAATTTTTATTTCTATTTTCTCTTTCTTTTTCTATACTATAAATATATATAAATGATTTAAGATTTGAAAATTATTTAACGTGGTAATAAAATAAGCGTTGAATTTGAGCGTTGGAAATGTGTCCACGTCATGAAAGAAAGATTGAAAATATCGTGAAGAGGGTCTGTGCCTAACCAACAAACGAACGGTGGTGATGATGATGATGCTGCTGCGTTGGATTGAATTATTAAAATAAAAAGATATTTATGAGAGGGAATATTTTGGAAAAAGGAGAAAAAGAAAAGGGTGAAGAATGCGATGGAAGGGGTTGGCACGTAGCGGTGGCCAGTGGGAGGAGCGGCACGTGTGAAGAGGAGGAAGCTGAGTTGGCGCCATGCATGGCCACTGCTGTCATCGGGAACTGCGAAAGCCGCCACCGTCACTTTTATCGAGGCAGTGGTGAGCGTGTAAACCAATTCTATGTGCCGTACAACTCTCGCCTTTCGAAACTTGCGTATTCTTTTTCTTTCCCTATCTTTTTATCTTCAATTATATATTGCTTTTTCATACTTTTTAATTATTGTATAAATATTTTTCTTTATATTTTAACAAAATTATATTCAAATAAAAGAAAAGAAAATATTATTAAAAAATATATAAGTTCACTTACATAAATTAACTTATAAAACCTATTTATATATTAATAACTTTATCCGTTTTGTACTTTTTAAGTTACTTGGTATATATTTAGAATAATAATGAATATATTATCATTTAAGACAAATTTATTGAAATATATTTGTCTTTACAAGAAACATGTTAAAAGAATATTTCATACTGTATTTATTTTCGAAGTGGAATACGCACCAAATAAACATATTTTATTACTCTCTCTCTCTCTCACTTTTCAACAATGACATGCACTTTTAATTATTTAAAATGAATATAATTTAAAACTTTTCAATGTTAAAATACTCTTATTATTTAATACAAAATGATTATTTTATTTAGATAAATTTACGATGAAGAATGAAATTTATTTGATTGTAAGAATTCCAAAAATTATTTTTCATTAAAAAAATTCAGTCCTGATTATTTGAATCCAATATTAAAGAAATATTAAATATTTTAGAATAATTTTTAGTATATTTAATATAAAAACGATACATTCTTGATTATTAAAAATAAATGGTGCACCCTGAGCAATTTTTTATTATTTTATTTATTTTTTATTAAAAAAATTAAATCAAAGGAAATAATTATTTAATGACAATTTAGAGAAAAAAAAATTATATTTCTTTGAACGATAAAAACTATCTCAACTTAGAATTTGACAAAACTTAGATTAACTATTATAAGTATTATTATATCGTTGTCCAATCAAATATAGACATTTACTTTAGTAATATTCAAGAACATATTAAATAAGATGTATATAATTATAAATTTGATTGGAAAATAGAATAAACAATATCTATAATACTATATATAAGATTTATTTTTTAAATTTTATTAAAAAATCGTAGTCGGACAAATAAAATATTTTATATAATGTATTTATTTAAAAAGTTAAACAATCTTAATAAAAATATTCACTTCTTTCTACTTTGTTTTTAAAATAATTATTCTATAAAAGAAACAGTATTGTTAGAGAAAGCGCAAGATATTTCAGTAAAATTGTTTTAAAATATAAAATATTTATTAATATTCTCAATATTCATAAAAAAATATTAAATTATAATAATTATGAGATAAAAAAATTAATAATTATCATATAATTTTGTATTTGAATGAAATATTTTTATATATAAATTTTAAAATATTATATAATAAAATATATTACTTAGATAAGAAATTTAAAAAAGAAAAATAAAATTTTATAATAATAAAAATTAATTATTTAAATTTTAGCTAACAAAATAAAAATTTAAAAGTATTTATATATTTTTCTAATTTATTTTTTTTAGATTTAGTATCAGATTTATATAAGTTTGTTATAATTTGATAAAATCTATTTCAAAATAATAATTTGATTAGAATAAATTGATCTATATTCAAAATAAATATGATAATATAAAAAAAATTAATATAAATTCATTCAATTTAAATGATTCAAATTAATTTATTTTATATTAATATTAACTTCGCTCGAATCAAACTAATTTGATTTAAATAAATTCAACTTTATTTAAATAAATATAATTTAACCTAATGAAAGTTTAACTTGATTTAGACGGATAAAATTCAATAACTCTCAATCTCATTTATTTAAATCTACCTAATTCAATTTATTAATCTTTGTTTGATTTAAATAAATTTAACTAATTCAATTAAATTTATCTAACATGATCTTCCTTGATTAAATTTAATCATAAATAAACTTACTGAATATATAAACAATTTAATTTATCAAACTTTTTTAATAAAATATAGAATTTATATTTTAATATTAACTCAATTTTTTTTTCTAAATTAATGAATAATTTAAAATATAAACTAAATTATATATTAATATGTTAGTTTTTTATTTAACGAATTTAATTCAATTTGATGAATTCAAATCTGTTCATCTTGTTCAAATTGACCCACTTTTAAATTTAAAAATTTGTAAATTCAATATACTTATAAGACTATTAACTTTACTGATTTATTCATTTATACTTCAAATTTGTATGTTATATAGAATGAAAATCAATTGTAAATTATATGTAATGTATCACTTCACAAACTACCACATTACCTAAGAATAAAACAAACAATACATTTTGACATTAAAAATAATATTATAACAAGCTAAATATAAGGAGAAAAATTAGAATCCAAGTAAATGATACCTAAAATAAATAATTCTTGAAATATGTTAATTTAAAGTATATTGAGGAAGATGATTGTGATAATATTTTGTGAGAAATGGAAATGGAAATGGAAGGGAATGTAATGATTGAATTAGATAATAAATTGAATGGAAGTGATAAATAAGTTTGTGAGTGAGAAAATAATGAACAAGTTGGAATGGAAGTAACATAAAAGAGTACCTTGTGTGGTGGTCCATGATGTGGGAACAATATTAGATATCTAGGTGGGACCGAGGATGTTTTGATTTTTGTAAAATTTATATGTCATGGAAGTGAACTGCTTGAGGAAGACAAGGCGAGGAACATGCTCTGCCGTTGCCTTTGAAAAAAGCTTCCATAGATTGGACTTCTAGCTAATTCCATACGCTGACCTAAATCTATCTCTCTCTATTCCTTTTAAATAATCATTAACAAAACCTTTTTCTTTTACTTACATCTAACTATTAAATACAACTCATAATTTTTTTATTTTGTATCTATAAGTACTAGATGATAATTCTTTGATCGAGAAACACCGTACGATAAAATTATAGGTATATTCAAATATAATAAATAATATTAAAGAATATTAAATGATATTTATTTGGATTAAATAATTATTTATAATATGATAATATTTTGAATAAAGTTAAACCAATTTATCTTTAAATAATATTTATTAAGAATAAATTGAATTTATTATTAAAGTTTCTTAAAATTCATAATTTATTTACCTCTAATCCTATTGAGTACTTGTCAGAGTTGAATATTTATACATGTATTTAAATCATACATCTCTTATTTAATTATAATATTTTCATTAAATTTATAATAATAACAATAAGTTATTTATTTATTAAATATTTTTTACACATATTTTTATAAAAAAAAATTAATTATTTATTAAATATTTTCTGTTAATTTATTTTTATAAAAAAGTTTATAAATTTATTTATAAAAAGATTTCTATTAATTTATTTGTGTGAAATAATTTATTTACGTAAATTTTTTTATAAATTTTTTTTATAAAAAAATATTTTTTATTAATTTTTTATCTATAAATAATATTGAAAATTTGTGATAAATTTATGTAAAAAATTAATTTTTTATTAATTTTAAATATTATTTAAAAATTTATTTAATGAAAAATATAATTTTTTTAATGAACAAATAAATATTATTAAATAAATATTTAATAATAAATAATAATTAAAAAGATATTTAACCCTAATAAGACTATATTTGGCATATGAAATGTAGTATTCTGAAGTTCTTTTACCACAACTAAAAATAGAAAGCAAAGAAGCTTTTTGATTTTTTTTTGTTTGTAGTTTTGTTAAAAGAAAAGAAAAATAAAAGATTTGGATAACATAAAGAAAGAAAAAGCTGCAAATGGGTTTATGCGAATGTGATGGGTTAGGAGAGAAAAGAAAATATAAAGAACATTGTCAGCGCCTGCTTCGGTAAAGAGACAATGTCCTTTACCATATTATTTTAAATTATTTATCTTCTTAATTATATTATATATTATTTTTAAATTAACATTATTTCATATGTAATTATTAATCCTTATAATATTATTATTTGATATTCAAAAATTAATTTTTTCTATAATAATATAAATACAAGATTTCAAAGCATTTATGTCCCTTAACCTCTAATCAAAATTTATACACATAATCTTCTCCTAATATAGACACATTTTAAAGATGAAATTATAATGAAGTATAACTATAATTTTCAAATAAATAATATTCTTAATATGTTAATTTATTTTAGAAACTTTCTTAATACATTTTAGGTAAGAATAATAACATTTCTTAATTTTTTAATTAATTATACTTTTAAATACATTTACTTAATGATTTTTATACTAAAAAAACAATTATTGGAAATAATTTTTTTATTATCTTTTATTTAATTATTTTTCATTAAAAATATAATCAAAAGAATAAATCTTATAAAATTGTTTGATGAAGTATTTTAATAGAAACTTGTCACCAATAAGTTTTTTGAGTTCTTTCAAAAATATTTTATTGATTAACATTTAATAGAAATAAAAATTTTACCTTTTATTTAATTATTTTTCATTATTTTATAACAATTAAAAAAAATTTAAAAATATGAATTATTATAAATAAAAATAAACTGTGCATGTACTCCTACTTGATAAACACGTGAGAAAGTGTGGAAATGAAGAATACAAGAAAGTTAGATGGAGGAAAAATGTCAGATTAAATGAGAACAGTTTTTTGTAAAAAAAAAAAGTACTAAATTAAATTTCAAAGTATTAAATAGGTGAGATTGGTAAAAATAAATAAAGAAAATAAAAATTATAAGTGAGTAAATTTTATGGTATTTTTTTATTTTTATTACTCATTTATTTTTATAGGGTTAGAAAATTTTTATCCTGTATTTTTCTCAATAATTATTTTTAATTATTATATTTATTATTTAAAAATATATAACTTTAATATTTTGTCTACTGATCAGATTAATAAAATATTAAATATATTTTAATCATTATTTATTCAATCTAATGTTTAATAAAAAATTAAATTCATCAATCTAAAAATAAAAAGATCAAATATGTTTTTCAAAAAATATATAAGAAAAAAAAATATACTTCATTATACTTTTATTTTAACTTTTGGATAAATACTTCTAACTTTTATTTTACTTTCCACATATTTTTATATATATTTTTTATTTCACAAATTAGCTAAATGAATTTGATTCGTTATTCCACATACTTTATTTCGAGGATAATTTATTCAAAGATTAAATATGATTTTGACTGTGATGTTTATTGATGTTTATTGTTAAGATGTTTTTGCCGTTTTCATATTTTAAAATTATTAGTTCATTTTATACTCTTAAAAAATATATAAACTTTATTATTTTATCAATTTTATAATAATAAAAAAATAAAAATAACCATTAAATACTAAATTTAAATATAGAAAAGAATTAAAATTACATATGTGAATCATTTTTTTTGTTTTCATTTTCGTACAATAAAAATAATTATTATATATATATATAACTAAAACTATATATTTTTAAAAGCTAAAACATTTAATTCATTAATTTATAAACACAATGATAAAAATAAATTATAAAAAAGAAGACATACTTTAACTTTCATTTAAAAATATATGTTTGATTGTAACAAAATCATCACAATAAATCACTATAATAATATTATATAAACAAGATTAATTTTCAAAAAACTAATAAGAGGAAGGTGAGAGAGATTGGTGATTCTAGGACAATCCAACATACTTTGAAAATCTAAATTGGCTAGAACCTTCTTTCTTTCATTTGATGATTGATTCAAAAATAAGCAACAAGCTTGTCAACAAAACAAACCCATATCTAATCTTTTCCATAAATAATAATATTCTACAAAAACAAAACAAAAAAATCTAATTCACCACCACCTTCTCCTCCACAACCGCCATCACCACCACTACACCCGGTGGTTTCATTGTACCAAATCCCAAAATAAATAAATAAACAAAAAATAATTAATAAATGAAAGAAAGAAAAAGAAAAAAACACACATGATGTTTCCTATGTAAGTGGTCCCCACCGCGGAACCGAAACCGAAATTAAATTTAGTTAATTGGCAGAAAAGAAAAATCAGCTATCTGCAATAATGGCCAACGGATCTCACACGCTAAAAAGGAAAATTCAGAACGACATACACAAACATCACTTTTTAACTTTTATCACTTATTTTATCACTAAATAAACACTCTAGAACCCATTTTTTGACAAACCATTATTTATGATTATTTTAAATAAAAAAACTTACTTTTAATAGAATAATTTAATTTATATCTTAATTTAAATAGAAAAAAATTGAAAAAAAAAGAAAAAAATAGTTTTGTGAAAGAGAAAAAGAAGAGAGAGAGAAAAAGAAGAGAAGGAGACGTCCGTGAATGGAGTTGTGTTTTATTATACAGCGATATGCACGCGCCTGTCACTATCTTGCATTACGCATTAAAGTAGAGAAACCCTATCCCACTTTTCCCACCATTATATATAATACCCTTCACCCTTTCTCTTTCCTCCACCCAAAACCTTCTCTTTTTCTCTCTCTTCACTCTTTTCTACTTTTCTTTCTCTCTCTCTTTCCATGGAGGATACCATTACCAAGAAGCGAGTTCGAGATGATGAGTTGAGCAATGACTCGTCCGAATCATCCGAGTTCAAGATTCGCCGAGTTGACTCGTCCGAGTCTCACATCCACTCGGTTCTTCATTCGGAGGAGCAACTGCAAGACCACATTTTTAACATACTTGACGATGCCGACAATGTGCCCGACCGTGATACCGTGCAGGGTCTCGACTCAGTCATCAAAAGCTTCGAAGATGAAATAAACGCTCCGAAATCCGACCCGGATGACCCGACCCAGATGCCTGATCTGGGCTATCTCCTGGAAGCTTCCGACGACGAGCTTGGGTTGCCGCCGACGGAGGTTTCCACCGAGGAGCCGGAGCCGGAGCCGGGTCTAGTTGACCCGGCAATGACGGAGCTTGCTGGGTTCGTGGGGTTTGAAGATGATGTTCCGGGTTTTGATGCATTCGGGTTTGATTCGGGTTTCATGGCCGAGTGTGACGGCGGCGCCGGAGGTTTCGTGACTGTGGATGGGTTGTTTGAGTACGCGGATCCGGCCGCGGATGTCTTGTGGCGGTCGGAGTCGTTACAGGCTATGTAGGCGGCGGCAGTGGTGAAGGTGGCGGCGAGGGAGGCGGCTAAATTTTGTGGTGGGTTAGTGAAACGGTGCGTAGGGGTGGAAAATGTAAATCTAGGAAAATTTGGGGTAACACAGAAACGTAGGTGGTAGATGTGAAAAGTTGTAGGGTTAGGATATGTTTGTTGTTTCGGTTTTTTGGTTGAATTCAATTGAAACGAACTGGACTCTTTGACGACACCGTTTTGGTTTTGTTTTTGTCTTTTTGTTTTATTTATGCAACAAAATATCTTCTAAAAACTGAGTTAAAGAACGATTAAAATACAGTAATTTTTTTTATTTAATTACTGAAATAAATAAGCATTAAAAAATAATATTTATTGTTTTTCCTTACCTAGCAAGAGGTTTATTTTCTTCTTCCTCTTCTTTTTAATGGAATGAATTTGTTAGTGTTACGTTAAAACCTTGTTTATTTAATGGTTGTTACGTGATTACTTGAACCATTTTGTTTGCACATGATTTTTTAGATTTCTTTTATAGGTAGACAAAATAAAAAAAATTTAATCTTTTTGACATAAATTTTTTCATCGTGTTCTTATTTTTACTCTCCAAATTAGGAAGAACATTTTTTGAGGTAGGTTTTATGAACATTAATAAAGAATAAAAAATTTATTGTTTTGGATAATATACTTTGATTAATTTTACCCCACCAAATCATCGATGAAACAAATTGAAACAACTTTTATTGCTTTATCTTCATCATGAAAAATAATTTATATCCTATCAAGAAGTTAATCTAAAAATACTATAAAACTGTAGAAATAGTTTAATGGAAAAAAATAGTTTAAATAGTTTACTGGAAGTTAATATAGAAGTTAATCTAAAAATAATAAAACTGTTAGTATTTAAATATTTTATTATCTGTAGTGAGGATAAAGAATCCAATGCAGAAACATCGGTATCATCAATCTAGTTCATTGAATATATTTGTTGTAAAAAGTGACTGTCATAAAAAAAATATCTTTTTTATATTTTGATTGGTTGCGAAAATAAAGTGAAAGAAAAGAAAAGTAAAAAGTCAAGATTTTTTTTGTAAGAGATAAAGTGAAAAATGTATAAAAAATATTATTAAACCTTTAAATTTTTAAAGTTATGTTTTTACCTATTGGTATAATCTTGAGCAAGATTTTTCATTTTTTTTATAATAAAGATTATTGCCTAGTATTAAAATATTTTAATAATTAATAAAACTAAAAAAAATTTAAGAAAATTTTCACAATTTCTAAGTCCAACAAAACTCTTCATTTTTAAGACAATACTTTAATATAATTTTCATTTAAAAAACATATATATATATATATTTTATGCTGAGAATATTGAATTTAAAGATTAAAAGGAAATTTAGCATAAAAGAAATAGGAAAAATATGAAAAGAAAAAGACTATGTAAAAGAAAATGGAAGGAAACAAAATTTAGTTGCTCACAATTTGATATATCAATATCCGTTGCGAGCATTCTCATCCACTAATGGCGTTCACCGTGCCCATTGGGAGTGGCGCGGCTATAATCCCCTGCGGCAATACCACCGTAACCACTCGCTACACCCGTCTCCTTCCTTCGTCAAATCGAACTCCAAGAAATCATCTCCATGTGGCTTGCGCGAAGAAGTTCTCCTCCGAGTCGCAGCCTTTCAGCGCCGCAACGGAACCGCAAGCCACGGCGGAGTTCGAAGACGAAGAAGCCCTGGACGAGGAGATCGCTGCCCTTTACAGAAAGATGGATGGCCTTCTCCGGGAAGAACCCGATTTCTGGGAAGGACCGCAGTGGGACTGGCTCGGCTTCTTTGTCAAGTATTCCTGGATTATTGGCTTCGGCGTCGCGGTATAACCAATCACTCTATTGAACTTAATTTTTTTCTTCTTCCTGAAATTGTTGTTGTTTGTTCTTGAGATTATAATTGAGTATCTAACATAGTGGGATAGTTGAGATTTGAACTTCAATCTACTTATTAAGTTGAAACAATATCATGTTTGTTGAGGTTGCAAATGTTTTATGCAGTTGTGGGAAGAAGATTGTAATCTTAAATTTGAATTGGCTTAATTACTTGTATAGGTTTACACTATCTTTTTCTACTAAAATACTCGTCTTTAGTGTTTAAAGTTGTAGGGCTAAAATAGAATTAAAACAAGTTAAACATGTTTGTAAGGACTAAAGTGAGTAGTTTCTAGCTACAGGGATTAAAGCCTAAAATTTATTTAGGTATAGAGATGAGTAATTCGATCTTTTACTTTTTAAAAGAATGATATTTTTTACAGAGTTTTGTTGCATCAGGGTCGAGTTTCTCATGGGTTTTGCTTCATTGAGTTATTGAATATAAATGAAAAAGCTTCTGTAAATTGACTTCTTGTTTTTGTGGAAGAAGTTTATAACACCCTTTTAGCCCTTGTTATTGTTGTGGTCACGGTTCTATCTAACTGAGTAGAAATTTATTAGGGAGCATTTAGTGGTAATTGTTTCATTTGAAGGGAACACAGTTTCTCGGAGTCAATTTTTCCCGAACAGAATAAAGTAATAGAATATGATTATCTAGCGAATTGTATATCTAAATTGAAGTCTAGACCACTTATTGTTAAGTTGGAATTGGAACAATCCTGTGTTGGCTGAAGTTGCAGATGCCTTTGATTACGTAGTAGTGGGAAAAAGGAGTTTGTTCTTAATTTTTAATTTTAAGAGAATGATGCTTCATACTTTTAGTTTTATTGCATCAGTGTGGAGTTTGCCTTCCGTGGATTTTGCTATGCATTGAGTTACTGAATATCTGAATATAAAACAATGAGGTTCTTAATTTTGGGTGAAGACACTGTATCAAGTAAACCACTATATAATTACCTATACGAGATTTGATTTATTTACAAAATTTTGAAACTTCTTTTCTTTCTCAAGATAAGAAAAATAAAAATGAATGGAAATAAGTTTACAATACAAAAAATACTCCGATGCTGAAGAGTGCATTGTCTACAGAGTCTAAATGTCTAGACAGCTATATATGAAACAGCATCATGATCATAATTATGTCTATTAATTTGTTTTTATCTAAACCTATTTTCGCCATTGATGCTTTAGATGTGTTAATGTTATTTGTAATTGCAGGTATGTGTTTCTCTGTATGGTTGTTTTACCTTTCATGAACCACCAAAAAAAGTGAGGGAAGAGATGGAAAGAAGATATGGTGTGAGGTCTGGTACGGAATCCAGTGCAGAATCTAGTGCAGAGTCCAATGTAGAATCTAGTGATATTTTTGAAGAGCCTGATGCATACGACGATTCTGATGTATTTGATTCCAATCCAACTGAGGTGGCTCCTAGTTTGGAGTAGAGTCTTTTATAGATACTGCAAATATACCTTATTTTTTTGCACATCTGTCAAATGAATTCAAACTTTTTCTGTGCTAAATTTGTAAGGCAATGCTTCTATTTATCTGGATACCCTTAATAGTGTATCAATTCTGAAATAGATTAGACGATTTGATATCAATTCTGAAATAGATTAGAAGATTTAATTGTCCGAGTAGATGTATGAGTAAAATTTCATGTTATTTCTGGTTTATAATCTTTAGTCAACCTTGTATATTACAAAAACTGAAATGAAACTTTTTATTATATAATTTGTTTTGGGAAGATAGTTTATTATGTTATTATACTTTTAAATTATAAAATTGATGAAGTATCCAAAAATTAATAATCAATATTTTATTTTATGGGTTATCTTATTTGCACATGAAATAACAAGTTTAATATAAAATTATTTTACAATCCTCTTAATCTAAATCTATTGCATTATTAATATGAAAAATAAAATTATTACAACTAATTTATTCATTTTCATTTTCTTCACATGGGTGGCTTTGCTACTTCCAAAACTAAATTGCATTCCATTAGGTTTTGGAGGTGTCCCTGAAAATACTGGAGTAGCTGTACAGAGAGTAGCTGTACAGAATAAAATAATTTAAGAATCATATTAGTTTTTCAGAAATAGAGAAAAGAAAAAGAAAAGAGTACTTAATTACCATTAACAGTGGAATTGTTCTTTGTGTGCAAGGAAGCAGGTGTAGGCTTATGCACTTGTTCCACTGATTAAAAAAAAGTGATAGAAATATCAATTCTAACACATAACAATTTAAAACGTAACATGTAAATTATTATAGAAATGGATAAATATGATTTAACATGAAATGTTATGCAACCTAAACATGAAGATATATTGACTTGAAGGGTACAAAAAGCTGGTAACTGCAGAATAAGTGTCCTGTTGATGGGAAGAGCACTCAAGCTAGTGCTATTGAGCAAGAGACAAAGACAGTGTGGCTCTTGGCTGTAGATCTGCTTGAGATTGCCACAGCATTGTGACCCTGGAGAAGGGGCAGCACCCTGTACAAATGGTGTGCAAGGGATAAGGGTAATTAGGCTTGATGTGCATTGGGCTGTGGTGGGGCTTGAAGGTCTTGAGTCTTGCGAGAATATGTTAGGAAGATTGAAAATAAAAAGCAAGAGAATAATCTGACATAAATTGGAGACAAAAAAGAAATTATCCAGAGAAGCCATTTTGTTATGAGTTACAGCGTTGATGGAGAAATATTTACCAAGGTGTCTAAATAGCTAAATGATCAAGCTTCTGTGTGAATTGTTCCATGCAATATGTGTGAATTCAATCTAACATGTATTTCTTGTTTCTTCCTGTGATGAACTTACTCTGTTTAAAAGTTTAAAATGTTAGGTAAAGTTACAATGGTTTAACTTTCTTGCATTTTAAAACTTTTTATATTATCAATCAAATTAAAAATCATTCTACTTGTAACTTTTAAAATAATTATTAGGAAAAGTAAATAATCTCCTGTAAAGTTTTCTGCACTTTAATTATAAGATATTCTGAGCACATAATAAACCAAAAACCAGTTCCAATATGCACACAATTCAAAACCTTGTTTCTGACTTTCCTTTTTATTTACTTCCTATCTTATGCATAATTATCATGCTATGTAAGAACATAATTGTCAAATTTCACATAACAAAAGTACACAATTTTGTTCTATTTTATATACATTTGCATGCAGATCACTTCATTCTAACAGAAGTATCTTTATGCCTTTTTTTTTCAAAAGAAAGTATGCTCCTCCTTTGTTTATGTAGTGGCATGCACAAAATGAGAACAAAAAAGTCAGGAATAATTGTGAAAAAGTATGTTACATTTGCCTCTTGCAGACCTAGTCACAAAAAGAATCAGATTCTGCAATTAAAAGGAACATATGTATCATCCAACCGAAATGCTAACCAGCTCATTATAAACCCTTTTTGGCTCTCAAAGTTGTGTTGTTGCATAAGATTGACTATTCTTTTGCAAGCTCCTTCACACTATTTGGATTTTTTATATTCCTGTGTAACTATTTCTCTATCTCTTTCTCTTTTATTGGTTTCATGACAGCGAAGGCAAGCACCGATCACTGTCTTTTGGTTACATATCAAGTTCTGGAGTTATAAATGCTGAAAATACCATCTGAATCATTTTTGTTTCCTTTGGGTTGCAGTACTTCTGCATGGTGATGAGGATCAATATTGATTGCAATGGATGTTACAGAAAAGTCAAGAGAGCCATTCTTGATATGCCAGGTTAGTTCTTGTTTGGATTTCAGTTGAGAGAGTGATACAACATTTTTTCCTTCTTAAGAAATTGTATTGAAATTTCACAAAAGTGCTTTCTTATAGTTTATGCAAAAGTATCTTTAGGCATGGTTGATCATATCATTCTTAATTTCTATGCAATAGCTTGTTATAGTTGTGAAATAGTGAGTTAAATTGTAGATTCTCTATTTCTTTGACTATGCTAGAGTTGGATAGCCATCTCCTTGAGAAGAACCAGACAAGGGTAGTAGTATGTGGCAGGTTCATCCCACAAGATGTTGCAATCAAGATAAAGAGAAAAACTAATCGTAGAGTTGAGATTTTAGACATACAAGACTTGAGCGAGAACAACAATGAAGAAATGGAAGACCAGAAACCAATGACCAATAATTGGACTCTTCTAGCCACCCAGAATCAAATAGAAACATGTCTGGGTTGAGAGAAACAAAGAACATATATATATATATATCCACAAGTATGTGACCTGTACCATTTTTTTTCCTTTTTTTTAAGTAATTATAAATATTCCTACTTAGTCTTGCATTCTAGAAATTACTAACTTATTATAATTGCATCAGTTTCTGTGTTTGATTATAATTTATTTATTAACTTCATAAAATTACTAACTTTATCATAATTGCCTCTTGCAAGACAAGAATTGATATTATATATCAACAACAGTATGTTAATCCCAATAATTTGAATCTTAAAAATAAACTATATTCAATTTTTGTGAAAAAATATATATATTTTTTTCAATTCTTAACCCCCCTATAAAGAAAAAAAAATGCTAACTTTTTCACTAGTCAATTTTTACATTTATGTCCATCTTTTCTCTTTTTACTAACTCAATCAATTTTGCCTCTTTTACATAAAAAAATTTGGATCTCTCTATCCCCTTAATTAGATCACTCATCGTACTCTACTAAAATGAGTCAAACATTCAAAGTACACCATTTTTATACTTCTAACAACTCAATCAATTATGCATAACATAATATTTTAAAAATGAAATAAGTTCCACTACTTATCTCACACTCAGTTTAAAAAAAGAACCAGTGATTCTCTCAAACAATATTCTCATTCTTCCCTTTTATGCATGTTAAAAAGATATTAATGAAGGTGATAACCTAAAATTGCTAGTCACAACTACATTGCAGAGGTTGAGAAAGAAAGAAATAAAAACTTGCTTCATTTCAAAATTCAAAAACACACAACTGAAGCACCCTGTTCTCCAACAGGGTAAGCTTTAAAACATTTATGCTTTCTCTTTCAGCCATAAGACCCTTACATGCATGCACCTTTTATTCCTTTTACATATACTATAACCATATACAATATCCACCACATTTACACGACATGACAGTACTGTACGTGTACGTATATATGCAGCAAATTTATTCAAAACAACAACAATATAATATATATATATCTACTATATATGCATGCATGCACACATTATGTGTCTACTTGTTGTCACTGTGTCCTCCGGGAAGCTTCTCTTTAATCTTCTCCATTATCCCTTTCTTGTCCTGATCATGAGGTTGCTCATACTGACGATACTCTTTCCCATACCCTGCATCTGCATGTGTTCCCCCAGTGTTGATACCATACCCAGTTCCACTTCCATAACCAGTTCCAGTGCCACCACCTGATCCATAATCATCACCACCACCGCTTCCATAGCCCGCCCCACCAATGGTTCCACTTCTAGGACCAGTACCGGTGTCAGCAGTGTTCGTTCCAACGAAAGGACCACCGAAACCGGGGTTATTACCACCGCTAGTCTCAAGTTGTCCACCGGTAGTCCCATGTTGTCTACCCCCATGTTGTCTACCGCTGTCATGCACACCGGTAGGGTTATGGTGTGTGCCGGTGTCACCACTAATGTTGCGGTGCCTACCAGTGTCTTGGCCATAGCCACCGCTAGGGTTGTGCTGCCTACCAGTGTCACCGGTAAAGCCATGTTGTCTATCAGTGTCTAGATTGCGTTCACCTGGCTTACCGGTGCCTACACCATAGACATTGGTATTATCATGTTGCTTATTAGTATCACCAACAGTTCCGGTGGTGGCAACATAGGTGACACTAGCAGCCTGAACAGGGTTGCCGTATTCGTCAGTTTCCCTCACAACGTTGCCATACTCATCGATCTTGCGACCCTGATCATCGTACCCCTGCCTCTGATAACTTGCCATGGCTGTTTTTGTGATAGTTTTTGATTATAAGAGCTTGTGTTTGATGTTTCTGTTGATGAAAGAAACATGCTAGCATGGCTTTTATATGGGAAAACCAAGCATAAAAATCTGGTCAAGGGGTCTTAAAAGCTGCCACGTGCCATGTCGAGTTCGTGATGCATCAGCCACGTGCATGGACACGTGTTGGTGTATTTTTTAAGTGAAAGCCATGTTGTCGTTTTCGGATTCATGGACTGACACGTGCGGACTCTGCTTGGTGGATCGGTGGAAGAGGCCCAAATGGATAAGAGTCTTCTTCCTGGACCATGCATGGATGTGAATTTCAATGGTGATTGTGTTTGTGTCAGTGAAAAGATACGAAGAACATGACACCTGTGACAATTAGATAAAGATAAAGGATCGAAAATTAGTCACGGAAAATTTAGGAATAAACTTGATGAATTTTCATGATGTGTGTAAAATTATCTGTGACTTAAAATAAATATAAATTCAATTAAATTTATAATTGAAATTTTAAGATGATTCTAAAATAATTTTAATGTAAGATATATTAAAGTAATGGTAAATTTTTTATTAATAAGTAGAACACTTGGCTAATTTTGCTTTTGGACCATAATAACAGTGGGCTAATGGGCTAAATTTTTATTAACGTAAGGTATAGTTTGAGTTGGGCTTTTCTTAACCAATAGTGTAATCTATGGCCCAATTTACTATTACGACTATTGGACCTTTCTTTTTCGCTACCTTTTCTCCAACTACACCGTCTCATGTTTTTGTGAAAATTTATTCGAATATTATTCACGTAATTGCACTCAATCTTCTGAAAAATAAATTGTAGAATTATTGAAAGTAGTCAAATTTACATTAACAATTAATTAAATACTTTATAATAATAAAAAATTATAAATCATTTAATTTTTCTTAAACAAAGTCTATTCAATTTAAAATTATTTTAAATATTCGTGAATAGAAAATTTTTCAACATCTTTTAACTAATGGATAGAATTTTATAATACCCTACACTCAATATATTGCCTACAAAACTTGGTTGACGCAAACCAACCGAATTTCCAAACATGTTTAGATCATCGGAACATATATTAAAATATATTTTTTTAAAAATAAAATAAAGAATGTGAGGATTATTTTGATAAAAAAATACAAATATTACTTAAAGTAAAATAAGTACATTTCGAGTTGATTTTAAGAAAAATAATTAATATGATTTATCTTAATTAAAAATGTATATATAAATAATAAGGGGAGACAAATTATTGATAACAGTTAGAAAATGCAATTATCAGGTACATGTAAACGTGAATTCACGTTGTGTATATGACTCTTCATCACCACAAACTAACACTATATAATATAACTAACTACCAGAGCTTTTCCCTCACTGCCACGTTTCAAAACACGTTCACGCTTCCGCCGCCTAATCCAAACTCCTTAATCGGGTCCACGTTTAATTAAACTTCTCTGATTCTTGTTCGTTCAGATTTTGCGGCGATGATGGGTTCGGCGGCGAGGGTGCCCAAACTGGGCTCATTCCGTCACAGCTTCGCCGAGAAGAAGGAGAGGCTGCTCTCCATGAAGGGAGGTTACTCCCAAATTGGGATCGCGCTGCAGGAGTCCGACGAGGAGGACCGGTGGCCGCGGAGGCGATGCTGCTCTTACCGCGCTGTCTCCGACGGGATCATTGGCGCGTGGAAGAGCGCGAAGCGCGTGGCTGCCAGAGCCTGGGAGATGGGGGTGTCTGATCCCAGGAAGATCATATTCTCCGCCAAAATGGGACTCGCTCTTATTCTCCTTTCGCTTCTGATTTTCCTCAAAAAGCCCTTTGAGGACGTTAGTCGATACTCCGTTTGGGCCATTCTCACTGTCGTTGTAGTCTTCGAGTTCAGCATAGGTATCATCAACCTTCAATCCACTTTCCTTTTTTCACTACACACAATTCATTCCAATCTATGAAAAACATTATCTGACAAGGTTTTTTTGTCCGAATAATTTGATTCTACTAATTAATTTGTAGTTAATTCATACTGTTTATTTAAACTCGAGAATCTAGTTAACCCCACGTTAATTGGTTCATTTGTTTTTGGCTTTTTTTATTGTTAAGATTTGAATTTGAATTTTTAAATAGAAATTACTAGCATTTCTTCGAATTTAGTATTGAGTTTGAGTGTTGACTACAATATTATTTATAATGTCTTATTCGAGTTAGACAATATTATTTCTCCTTGGAACAACTGTGGCATATACTATAAAAATTGAAATTATAAAATAAAAATGACATTTCCTCACCTAAATTATCATAGAATTTTTACTTTAATCTTTATATATTTTGAAATTTAGCTAGCCGAGATGAGATTAGCAAATATTGGAATTATAGCTAATTTAAAGTTGAATAAATCTGTACCAAATAAAATTCTGTACCAAAAAAAAGTTGAATAATAAATAATATATACCTAAATACATTGTATGCCTGAGTCTATGTTTATATATCTGAATTAAATTCTTATCATTATATACAAATGATGTTCATCACAATCATAGCGTTATTTTTTGAACAGGTAAAGGATACCTCTTTACTTGTACTTTTTTTCTTTCCAAATAGACAACTATTATTATGGTTTCTTGAATTGCTCGTGTTTGGTATAATTGGTACGAACTTAGTCCTTTTATTGCTTAAAACTTCAAATAACATACAAACTTGGAACAAGTGATTAAGAATCAAACTCATCTCTCTCTTTTGTTTTTAATTGTAGGACCTAATTAATATAAAGTGTTTTCTGTGACCAAGTTATTGTCGGTCTCGTATACGCGATGGATTAAAATAAGTGTTTACTATTTTTTTTTTCTTTTTGCTTTTGGGGTTTTAATTCCTCTTCCTCAAGAGGAATTGGCGAAGAATATGCCTGGATTAGTGCATAAAGGCCTTAAAACTTTTCAATATAGATATAATATGGTATTTTGATGGGGTCATGGGGGAATAGGTAGAAGAATCTGTTAAAATATTTGACCGTGGTAGAGTCATGTGTTGGTTCTTGTTAATTTAGTTAGTTTGTCTAGAAAACTAATGCCAAGTAATATAAGGAACAATACTTGTTGACCAGTGTCTTGAGGGTAGTGGTTAGGAAAATTCAATATTTTTGTTAAATATTTCCAATTAGTTGAAATATAAATATTATTTTTTGAGTTTTTAACGTAATACTGTTTTCCTTATTAAATACATCTACTTTTGTTAAAGATTTTCTTAAGGATGCTCGGTAGAATTCTCCTATTTAATTTATAAGAATAGGAAAATGCCATCCTAATTATAATCACAGAAAATAATCATATAATTTTCCCTAGTTTCTTCTGCATTGTAATGAATGAAATCATAGACTATAATTTTCTCTGCTGCATGTTGCAAAGCCCCTTCTTATTTAATTCAATTGTGTTCATGTACTTCATCTTTTATTAAATCCAATATTTTGATCATAAATCATTGGCTGAAGTTAAAACATTTATTCATAAATCCTAATTTTCATGCTTTTCCATTTGGTCAAGAGAGACATAGGCGTCAATATTTCAGTTAAAAGCAATAATTCGTGACAATGTACTCCTGCAGGGGCAACTCTTAGCAAAGGACTTAACAGAGGATTGGGGACTTTATTAGCTGGAGGACTGGCTTTGGGAATGGGAATTTTATCACAATTGGCTGGAAAATGGGAAGAGTTCATTATAACTGTTAGCATCTTCACTGTAGGTCAGGATTTTGGATCACTTCTATTTCTTATTATGTTGATAAAAATTCATCTGACTTTTTTCAATTTTTGAGTATGCATTGTTCTCTGACAGTGTTATTATGTATAAATGGCAGGATTTTGTGCTACATATGCAAAACAGTATCCAACAATGAAGGCTTATGAATATGGTTTTCGTGTGTTCTTGATCACCTATTGCTACATTATTGTATCAGGGTATCGAACAGGAGAGTTTGTTCAAACAGCTATAAATAGATTTTTGCTCATTGCACTCGGTGCTGCTGTGGCTCTGGTGATAAATGTATGTATATATCCAATATGGGCTGGTGAGGACCTGCATAATCTTGTGGCAAAAAATTTCATGGGCGTTGCTTCATCATTGGAAGGTTGTCTACAATATCTTTTTGATCGTCACATTCAGTTTGTCGAATTGTGATCAACTAAAAACTAACATTTAGTTGCTGCTTCTTAATTTTATTTCTTGGGTTGAATAACGTTGCTGAGCTTCTTTTTCAGGCGTTGTAAATAACTATCTTAATTGTATTGAATATGAGAGAGTGCCTTCTAAAATTCTTACATACCAAGCTGCTGAGGATGTGGTTTACAAAGGCTACAGATCGGCTGTTGAATCTACAAGCACAGAGGATTCATTGGTATCATCTATTTTTTGTGTCTGTTTCCCTTTCAAACAAAAATATTGATAATCCTTTTGAGTCATTGATACCTACTCCTTATTGAAGATGGGTTTTGCTGTATGGGAGCCACCTCATGGTAGATACAAAATGCTTAGATATCCATGGCAAAATTATGTGAAAGTAAGTGGGGCTCTAAGGCATTGTGCATTTATGGTCATGGCTATGCATGGATGTATACTTTCTGAAATACAGGTACTTAAAACTTTTCTATTACAAAGCCTTCGAATCTTTAGAATCTTTTATATTTACTTTTGGTGGATGTCTTTTAGGATTTTTTTTCTTTCAATATGCAGATCTTGTGACAATCTATCTTTTTAAAATTTTGTTATCATTCTTGATTTATTTCCCTCTATGTTTGTTATTTCACTGGAACATGTTACTTCTATTGAGTGTTTTAAATGTTTAATATTTAGAGTAAGAGGTATTTCAAGGTTTAACCTTTATACTGTTCTAAGTAACAATTGATAGTTGATGGAAATATGGATTCAGAAATAACTACAGGTTCAACTGTTAGTGTTTTGGTGCCAGCAATGTGGGGGGTCAAAACTTGAGGATTCATAATAACAAAAATCTTATGAAGTTCCTTAATTACTTTTGATACTGTTCTCCAATTAAAATTGAAGTTTCATCTCAGTAATACATATAATAAAGATTTGCACTACGGGTCAGCATAGGTTATTCAGCTGAAGCTTTAAGTATGATCAGGGAGCAAAAACCAAAAACACTTAACAATCTACATCTTTTGTTTTCTAAACTGAGATCGACCATTAAATTTAGCCATTTGGAGAAATGTCTACTGATTGTAAAACTTAGATTTGGAAAAAAAATAAATTACTCAGACATACTGGAATTTAGCTTCATTTGTTGTAATCCACTGTTAATCCCTTTGGTCCCGAGTTTCAGAATGTTAATATTGCTTCAGCTTCTCTTACCTTTTGTTATCCACTATTATCCCCTTCAGCCCCCAAATATTTTATTCTTAGTGGCTTAACTAGAGATGCTGTCAAGTCTTAACTTTAACCCAAGCATACTCAACACTACTGGTACCTGATACATACTGAGATTCATTCAGTGTATTGTTTATACCTTAAAAGTCCTTTTCTGTTAGTTTCGACTTCAAAATGTATAAACTTGACATTTTCCGTTCTTCATATTTGACATGCTAAATCCTTCTGTGCTGTCTTTTCTCATCCTTGTAGATTGAATCAGGTCACTGCATTAAACTGAAGTCTTTATGAGGCCAAAGTATCATTTAGTTTTTCTATTTCTTGTCAAAACAATATATTGGTAGAACGTGTTCCAGTTTCTCTAATTTTTGAAACAATTGCTGTTATGGTTCCTAATCATTTAAGTTAACTAGATTACTCCTAGGAGGTACCCTCTGTCTGGGTTGCTTAATTTATACTTGTAATTTTGGGGGAATAATTATCAATATAAGTGGTGTTTTTATGTGACTTGAGACTTTATGGGTCCGGGAGTTAGTTATGAGTCAGGTAGGAATAGTTAACTATCTTTGTTAACTGTTCTATTTGTACAGCCTTCATATACATAAGACTTGTAATTGACTCTTGCAGATAAATAATGGGAAACCTTTCTTCTCCATTTCTCTATTCTCCTCCAATCTTACAAACACACTTAGTCATTGATAGAGAAATTCAGTTCTTATATGGAAGTATCTTTTAAAATATCCTTTACTCTGTATTTTTTGAGTAATGCACTAAGTTATTACTTGAAATTACAATTACTAGTTAATTTAGGACTGAAATTATAAACATCTCATTTTAGTCCTTACACCGATTATTGATAATTTTGGTTCTTATTTTTGTAACTTCAATGATTAAAATGTTGATATTTGATAACATTAGGGACTAAAATGACTGTCATTTTAGTAACTTTGGGGATTACAATGATATTTTTATTATTTTAAGGATTGAATTGATTGTTTCTCATGATTTCAATGAATTTGGTATATTACTGTTTTATGGTTCTTTCTCCTGAGATAGAGGAAACTTCTAATTTTCAGATAATTTAATGTTTAAATAGTTGAGAAATTTTCATTCTCATTTCAAACTTTTATTTTTTAATAATTTAGGTAAAAACACACATGTATATAACCTCCTTTTTAATAAACAGGCTCCACCAGAGAAGAGACAAGTCTTTAGTAGGGAGCTTCAGAAGGTAGGCTCTGAAGGGGCGAAAATTCTAAGGGAACTTGGAAACAAAGTAAAAACGATGGAGAAACTAGGCGAGGTAGACATTCTGTATGAAGTACACGAGGCTGCAGAAGAATTGCAGCAGAAGATTGACAAAAAATCCTTCCTCCTTGTAAATTCAGAGAGCTGGGAAATCGGAAACCGGCCAAGAGGTGAGGGTGATCCTCAAGATCTCATCAACGTCGATGAAGAAAGACACTTTTTGGAGTACAAGTCTCTGAGTGAAGCTGTGCTTGATCTCAGAGCCGTCAAAGTTCCAAAAGGTTGGGGAGAACAAACAACTCCTCACAACATACCTGCAGTGCCTGTAGGTGTTGGTGATGAAAACATGTTCAGGAAACAGATATCTTGGCCAGCTCATATTTCCTTCCAAGCAGATGCAGTGACAAAAGAGGAAGAATCTAAAACGTATGAAAGTGCTAGTTCTTTGTCTCTAGCAACTTTTACATCCCTTCTGATTGAGTTTGTGGCAAGGCTCCAGAACCTTGTCGATTCTTTTGAAGAGTTAGGTGAGAAAGCAAAATTTAAGGACCCTCTTGAGCAAGCACCAGCAACATCTGGTGGGTTTTGGAATCGCTTGTGTAATGGTTTGACCTTCAAGGATTAAGGTCCCTCTTGAGCAAGCACCAGCACTTATTGCATGGACTAATCTAAATTAAATGCTGAAATCTCAATATCAAAGTGTGCATTTTTTTTATTCTTTGATCATCTGAACTCTTCCTCAAAACCATCATTCTTTAATGACTTTGTAAACCCATAACTCACCTCTGGGTAAATGAACAGCTGAGTGCTATTAGTGATGCTATCTCACTAAATTTTGACATTAAAATTTAATGTTGTTAAAAATCTGGAAACGTGTTCTTTTCTTAGAAAAATATTAATGATAGTTAAGGAGAAGAGTGAGTGTGTATAATTTATATACAATAAATTGTAATTTTAATACTAGTAACATATTATTAATTTTAATTAAGTAAAATAAATACAATTGATAATTGATGTACTTTTACCAAAAATACTATTGATTTACAATACAGATATTAATTAAAGTAAAAAATAAGCTATGCACTTACAATAAAAAAAAGTTTGAAGTAGTCAATCTATAAGTTTGTTGGCTCTAAAAAAGTTTATATCGATAATAATTAACCCAATTGAGTAAAATTTTTATGATGAAAGTACATTACCATTAAGCCACCCTTTGGTTTTAACGTGTTTGTTAGACTTTTCAAAATAATTGGTGAAAATCATTATAAATTTGATTATAATAAAAATTTATTTAAAATAATTTCTTGTAAAACTAATTATCTATTTAAAAAAATTATTTTTTAACTGTTAACAAACATGAATTGTTTTATACCCTTTTAAAAAAGAATCACTATATTATTTATACCATTTTTTTAATCTTAAACAAACTAATTCTAAATAACACAAGCATCAACTGTGTAATAAAAAATTATCACACGGAAAATTGGTTAACTTTTATGATAATTAACCCTTAAAAAGAATATTAAAATATTCTCAAATTTTAATTATTATTGTCATAGATTATTCTAAATTTTCATTCTTTTCAATTACCCACAGTAACAAATAAGAGTAAAAATTTGCGAATAATATTGATATATATTTTTTTCAATATTACTTTGTCTTTTCAATCGTACCCAGGAACATTTTTAGATTTTTTTAATAGAAAACAAATTAAAAAAAAAGATAAAAAATATTATTTTGAGATAGAAGAATTAATTGACCGATCATATTATTTTTGGTTCGCTACAATTATTTTTAAAGAAGAAATCATATTTACTCGACAATCTTTTATAATAATTTTTTTTTTTTACAATTATAAGAAGAAATTTCCAGCCAATGATGAACAATACAAGGGGAAGAAGCAGTTACACCCTCGAGAATGGTGAAATTTCAGGGGAAATTATAAAACAAATTTTCTCTCTATCCGAACGGCAGATCCGATCCGCGCTACATTCCCATTCTACTCCGCCCTTCAACAAATCTCCTTTCAGGTCCCATAACATCACTGCTCCTTCTTCCCTCTCTCTCTCTGCCACAACAACAACACATTGATTCATTTTTTTTTTCTTTTTTCAATTTCTTTCTGAACTAAGCTCCATTGCTTAGATCAAGAAGTGTATTGTAGATTTTGAGTTTTTTTTTTTCTCTATCTTTCCTTTGGTTGTTTTGTGTTTTGAGTTATTGCTTAATTGAAATCGAGGGAATCGTCGATCTCCGATCGTTGCAGTTTTCGAGGATCCAGTGAAAAAACATGGCGATGGTGGACCAGCCTCTGTATCCGATTGCCGTTTTGATCGACGAGCTGAAGAACGAGGACATTCAGCTGCGGCTCAACTCGATCCGACGGCTCTCCACGATCGCTCGCGCGCTCGGCGAGGAGCGCACGCGGAAGGAGCTGATTCCGTTTCTCAGCGAGAACAACGACGATGACGATGAAGTGCTTCTTGCAATGGCCGAGGAATTAGGCGTGTTCATTCCCTATGTCGGAGGCGTGGAACATGCCAACGTGCTTCTTCCTCCCTTGGAGACGCTCTGCACCGTTGAGGAAACTTGCGTCAGAGACAAAGCGGTGGAGTCGCTGTGTAGGATTGGAGCTCAGATGAGGGAGCAAGATTTGGTTGAACACTTCATTCCTTTAGTTAAGGTAGTACATATACAAAGTTGCATTACGTTTTCATTCATCATTTTAGGTTTTGTTTGTATAAACTTCAGTGTAAGTACTTTGAGATGAAGAGAATAAAAATATAAAATGTATTGAGGTCTTCCATAAGCTATAAAACCAAATTATGCACCTTAGGTTTTGGAGAAGTTAATGAAAATAATTTCTATAAAAATTAAGTGCATAAGTTGATTTGTGCTTAAGCCTCAATTCATTTTACCTCTTACGGAGAAAATTATCTAAATAGGATCTTATTATGAGTCTGATTAGAGGGCATTCATTTTTTTTATTTTATTTTATTCTGCTTTTTGTAGAGGCTGGCTGTTGGCGAGTGGTTCACAGCACGAGTTTCATCATGCGGTTTGTTCCATATTGTTTACCCTAGCGCACCAGAGGTGGTTAAGACTGAACTGAGAGCCCTATATGGCCAGCTCTGTCAAGATGATATGCCCATGGTTAGGAGATCTGCTGCCACAAACTTGGGAAAGTTTGCTGCTACTGTTGAAGCTTCTCACTTGAAATCAGACATAATGTCTGTGTTTGAGGATCTTACGCAGGATGGTATGTGAAGATGATGCCACTAATTCCAGCACATCATCATGAATCTGTTATATAAAAAAGTAGGATCCATGCAATAGTTTTAGTGTTTGTAATTGTATTTAGTTCAATAATTTTGCTGATTAGATGAGTTGAGGACCCCGGTAGTTAGGTACCTGTGAATGATTTTCCTCAAGCTATTTTGTTTCCTCTAGGGATTTATGTTTGTCTCTGATCACTCTGTCTAGATAGGGAATTAGATCTATTTAAGTTCAGAAGATCAAGAAGGAGGAAACTGAAAACAAAAAGAGAAGATTGAAATCTAATTAGGGTATTTTTGGAATCTTAGACAAGTTTCAACTATTTCATTGGTGATGTTAATCTGAAAGGTATTCATCAAAGTAAAGACCCTAAAATACAAGAAATATTCTGGAACAGTCTAATAGCTTTCAGCTGTTCATATTTAAACTCTGTTCATCTTTGTTTCCTCCTACTCCAAAATCTTGATATAGAAGGAGAAATATGTAAGTTAACAGTTTATAAATAACTATACACACATGCAGACTTCACTGATGGGATGGCTTTGTTATTGATATTTCCAATAAACTGAATTCATATTTTTAATTCCAAAGAGGCCAGATGATGGAACTGTTAACGTGGAAATTCACATAACCCCTAGTCATTAATAGAACAATGTATTGTTCTTCCTTATGATATCATCCTGAAGGCATTATTTGTCAGTACATTGGACTGACTAATGGGAGAAATGAATACAGTTTGAGTGTGTCATGGTCATTCGTTGAGTAGTGTAATTTTAGTCTGTTTTTTAAGTTGGTCGGCTGGATGGAATTGCATATATTAACCGATGATTTCTTGACCCTTGTTCTTGCAGATCAAGATTCCGTTCGGCTACTTGCTGTGGAGGGTTGTGCAGCTCTAGGAAAATTATTGGAACCTCAAGATTGTGTGGCACATATTCTCCCTGTCATAGTCAATTTTTCTCAGGTTTGTTGACCTTTAGTAATTCAATATATGTAGAGATTTATCTTCCATAGCCATTTTGTGGCCAATATTAATCAAAGGGATGTCTTGACTGCAACATTTGGGTTGCTTTATTTAATTATATATGTAAGAGTATATCGATAGGCTGAGTACAAGTTTAATTATTGGCCCATCCCTCTCCAAACATATGTACCACTATGCAAATGACCATGTTTCATAGGAAGAATGTGTGTGAAAAATATTATCAGTTTAAATTTCGTTTTTCTAATATAAAGAATGTGGTGATGAAAAGCAAACACTTAATGGAAAAACAATTTATTTTTGACCTTATAATATTGTTGTGCCAACATACTACACAGCCATAGTACCAAGAATGCTTTTATACTTCTGAATGTTTGGTGTTACGGTTACAACAAGAGCATAGGCTAAGTGTTGCTGACGTGATAACATACAATAGAGGATGGACATAAAAGAATAGATAAGGTTAGGAATGAAATTCAATTCTGCGAATAAGAGAAACTTGTTGTAATGTGGGTGTAGTATATGTATTTATATGCCGTAAACTGGGCTAAGTCCTACTAGTAATAAAATGTAGTACGAGACTGTACAAAGGATAGATTTACCGTCATTGCTCAAGCATACTAAACACATGCTTAAAACTCTGGTCTTAGCAGAGAGAAAGCAAGGGTAGCACCTATGAAGGAAAAAAATGGTAGAATTGCACCTAAAATAATATGGTCATGTGAGAGAAGACCAATAGAAGCTGCAGAAAAAGTTGACTAAATGGAGGATAGGCTACTAGGATGAGGTAGAGGAAGAGCGAGAAAACTTAATAAACCATTAAAAAGAACTTAGATCTAAATAGCCTCTGCGAAGACTCAATTTTAGACAGTACAAAATGGTGCCGGAAAAGCTTTCTGTTTTTGTTGTATAATATTGTGTGAAAGGATTCCGTATTTCCCCTTCATAGCTATGTGTTTTGTATGTGATCTTGGCTAATTAATTACTTTTTGAAGGATGCACTTGTACAAATACATATTCTATTGAGCTACTAACTGGTATGAATATGATGCACTATACTTAGATATTTGTTGGTGGAATAATGATAAAATAATTCAAATTAAAAGATTAAAGTCGGAAATGGACCTACTTGGTCATGCGGTCATGGTTGGTTGATAAGATTCCCCACACTACTGTATTAGTACATATTGAATTATTTGAAGTCTTGAAGTTGCGTGAGATGTGTTTGTTGACTTGTAAGTAATAGTTATTTGCATCAGGAGTTATTTGACAGTTGAGTTAGTTTAATCCTGGAATGCAGGTCTGTAGAAGGTGAATTCTTTTATGGTTTTACTGTTAGTTGATTTCATTCTTTTCATATTTTATAGTCCCATCCTTTTTGTCATTTTATAGAACTGAACCTTTTTTAATTCTCAATATTAAAAACCAAAAAAAAAAAAAAATTAATTTGGTTTTTGCTGGCTTGTGTTATTTCCAAATTTCCAAAGTGAATTTCTGCATGTTTTGTCACATTCACGTAGTTGAATTACTTCTTATCAGGACAAGTCATGGCGTGTTCGATACATGGTTGCAAATCAACTATATGAGCTATGTGAAGCTGTTGGTCCTGATCCCACCAGGTAACCTTTTGTGTCTGCAATAAGAAATCTGTTTTTGTTGATACTAATCACTAAATATTTTTCATTTGGTAAAAAAAAAACTATTATGCTTCATGATTTAATGTATACAAGTTATGACTTCATATTAATTTCTTCATAATCTATGACATTATTTAAAAAATTAAAATGTGTTTGTTTCCTAGATTCTAGTTGACTGTTTATATAATGCGATGCATTTGTAGGTCAGAGTTGGTTCCTGCATATGTTAGGCTGCTGCGTGATAATGAGGCTGAAGTACGTATTGCCGCTGCTGGGAAAGTAACTAAGTTCTCCCGCATATTAAATCCCGAACTTGCCATTCAGCATATTCTACCCTGTGTGAAGGTATACAGTTACTGTAAAAAAATTGGGACACTTTACACTTTTAACATTCATGATAATAGTTCAATTACAACTGATCAAGTTTGCCTACTATAGGAGCTATCAACCGATTCCTCTCAACATGTTCGGTCTGCATTGGCTTCCGTTATAATGGGAATGGCACCTGTGTTGGGGAAGGTATGAGTCTCTATCTAACCTCTTAAATTATACCAAGATATATTAACACATTTGTAAATGTGTCTACAAAATTGTTTCAAAAGGAATAGAAACTAACATGGCTTAGGTTATCGTATGAATAGATGGTTTAGCATATAAGTCTTTCTAAATGTTACTTAGGTTATTATGTGTTATGAGGGAAAATAACGAGAAGTAATGTGAATGAATTCATGTGTCTTGATTACACAATGGAGGTTCTTATTTATAATTAGAGTGATAAGCATAACGGGTAAGGGCTACATAATTATACTGCTCATGATATCCCTAATTACAATATTTCCATATTTACACAATACATTTCATAATTACAAGATTCCTACTGATTTGCATCAATAGTTAAATATGTTTTCTAATGTGTTTTTAGCCTATTAGAACGTGGGGCAAATGCCATATCTATCGTAAAAATTCTATTGGAATATGATTTCTCGGTTTACTAAATATATTAAATTGTCCTCACTAATCAATAAGTTGAATAAAGAATGTGAAAAAAAAAAATTTTTTTTACATGTTAGAGTTATTGCCGTTAGATAAATTTATGTCCTTGATCCATTCACCGCCTATTCTCAATCACTTGGGCTATTGCTAAGATAACTCAATTTTATATACCTTTTTATCTTGCATAGTTATTTTTGAGGTAGAAATTTGCTATTGGGGTAAAATTCTTCTTCTTTTTTGAATGTGCAAATTAGTTTAAAATCACAGTTTGTTATTTATACTTTTCTCTTTAACTTAGCTCCCTTTTAAAAAAAATGTAAGGATTATCTTTCTATCAGATGCTTCATTCAGGACTTGATTTCTTTATTTCTTATAATTTTTTCTTGACTGATAGATTGAACACATTTGTGTACACTATATATATCATTAACTTTTTATTGATATAAATGTTAAAAGTATATTTCTTTTTTGTGCCTATGTATTGTTTTGTTCCCACTCACACAGTTTAAATTTTCTAGATCCTCTACCTATCTCTTGCAGTTCATTAAACGTCAGGTTATATATTTATCACTATCCACAAATCTACCATGACTCACGAGGTGAAATAGTCATACTTTTATTTTTCTACAATACATGCCTTTGGCAGGATTTGGTCTATTTGCTTTCCAAACTTTGGCCATCCCCCCATAGAATAAATATTAGTTAATAATACTCTGGTCTGTACAAAATACGAATAACTGGAAATTAAAACCTTTTCATCTGAGTGATCTTGCACTATTTTATTTTTGGACCTCTACCTATCTTCTGCACTTTATTGTTTTTCATCTTCTCATACGCGCCTGTTTCTGTTTTCTAATACTCTGTTCTGGTGTGAGAAATCTTTGCTTCTACTTCTTAACTCTTGAAACTGTTCCTAGAGAAAAGCAATTCAACTCATGTGCCTTCTTGCTTTTAAAATAATTTTGTGGTGGTTCCAGGATGCAACAATTGAGCAACTTCTACCTATTTTCCTTTCTCTTTTGAAAGACGAATTTCCTGATGTCAGGCTAAATATTATCAGCAAGCTTGATCAAGTGAATCAGGTTTGTTGCTTAAAATTCAATCTTTCAGATTGGCGATGTATATTTCAAACATCATTGTTTTTCATATACTTCCTTTATTGAAGCTTATAATTTACATGTGGATTGCAGGTTATTGGTATCGATTTGCTTTCTCAGTCTCTGTTGCCAGCTATAGTTGAGCTTGCTGAGGATCGGCACTGGAGAGTTCGACTTGCAATCATAGAATATATACCCTTACTGGCAAGCCAATTGGGTGTAGGCTTTTTTGATGATAAGCTCGGTGCTCTTTGCATGCAATGGCTAAAGGACAAGGTTT
This sequence comes from Macrotyloma uniflorum, assembly GCA_016859785.1. NCBI lineage: Eukaryota > Viridiplantae > Streptophyta > Magnoliopsida > Fabales > Fabaceae > Macrotyloma > Macrotyloma uniflorum. The sequence goes on from BDMB01000030.1 coordinate 1,331,461, forward strand.
GTGAAGCAAAAGAATTATTTTCAATTGGTTCTACTCTTATTTTTTAAGTCTATTTTATTGAAAACAAGTTATCATAAATTTACTGATGTTATTATAAATTTCATATATATATATATATATATATTTGGTTGGTAAAGAAATGTTCAGTTTTGCAAGTTTGTAGCTTTTACATGTCTTTGGTAATTTTTACGGTGCTGTTGGTGAACATTGAGTTTGCCTCAAGGATCTCTACAAGTTCGTATGTTAATTTTAGAGGTTTTAACACCTTTAGAGAAGCCAGAAGGATTTGGTTTGTTTGGTATATTTAGTTGGAATGATCTGCTAGAATTTCTCTGGAATGTTACCATGGAGTTGATTTGGGATAGAGTTATGCACTTAACTTCTTTGTGGTCTAAAGGACTTTCTAGTAGGATTATTTCTTATAGATGTTCAGAGAGATTGGCATGCGGTGTTACATATTTTATGTTCTTGGTTTTTACATTTCTTTTCTCCTTCTTTCTTAGATTAGCTTTTGAGGATAACTTGTCCTCTTGTATTTGTACCTTCTGTCTTAATAAATTTTTTGTTTATCAAATAATAATAATAATACGGTTTTAGCTTTAATTTTAAAGCTCTCATCATTAACTTTAAAAAGTAACTTTTAAATAAACAGAAGTCAGGTCAAACACTAGTACAATACTTTGTGGCACTTTTATCTGGAGATGCATTAGGAAATGTGGTCTTTTCTTTTTACAAGAAAAGGAAAACGAAGAAAATTTGTTGCAACTTACAGATCTTAAATTTAGAGGGCTAAAAGAACAATTTGAAACAAAATGTTAAATAGTAGTTATTTTATGTTTAATTTGCAATTTTGGTGATGGTTTATATAGGCTGTAGAAAGAATAAAAAGAAAATAGCACTCTCAGAGTTTCATATAAAGGTTATAAGTCTTATGTTTGATTGAAGGTTTAAATTGAATCCTCCATTGACTGAGTCAGCTATAAAATATATTCAAACTTTTCTAGTCAAGAAGCCAGCTATTCTTTCTTTCCTTTTTACTAGGGGGTAGTGGTGTTCAATGCCATTCTGTTTTTTATTTTATCATGTTATTTAGATTAAATGTACCATATTTGTTGACTTTGTCTAATGTATTTGCTATGTCTTTGTAGGTATTCTCTATCCGTGATGCGGCCGCAAATAACATCAAACGCTTAGCAGAAGAATTTGGACCGGATTGGGCAATGCAGCACATTATTCCTCAGGTTTTAACTTCAACTAAAGAAAGGATTCCAACACCAGGGATATCATAGAACATCCTCTAACCATATGTTTTGAAACGTTGACCCTAACTTGTAGGACCTCTATGTACTTAGGTCATGAAATTTGTTTTTTAAAAGACTGATAAAAAATAATAATATTGGTTTCTTATTTCTCAATTTAAATATTTTGGCATTGACATCTTAGCCTAAATGTAAAGCCATCAACTGTAGACTAATAAGAAAACCAAAAATTAGAGGATAATATTGATTTTGAAATAGTGTTAATGAAAAAGGAAGAACACGATATAAAGAAATGAAACGAACTGTTGGGAAAAGGGGTTGCGAGCTGTAATAACAATTACAGAGGGCTAAAGAGTGAAAGGAAAAGGAAAGTCTTTTATATTATTTTAAGCAATCGAGAGAAGAAAAACAAGGCTGATACATGCTCAGGGAACGAGGTTTATATTATTTAATGAAACCGCTAGCTTTTTGGTGCGGTGGTTCTTAGGGAAAGATTCTATCAACTTGTAGAAACTGTTCTGAAAATTTTGTTACAATGAACACTTTTCTTAATACTTTAAGGATTTTAAAATATGTTCTGAATGCTATTTTCTAAAGAAGTATTGTATTTTTTGAAGGTTTTGGACATGGTTACTGATCCACATTATCTGTATCGGATGACGATCCTACAAGCAATTTCCCTACTAGCTCCTGTTTTGGGCTCGGAGATTACTTCTTCAAAACTGCTCCCTCTGGTCGTTAATGCATCAAAAGATAGGTAAAATAGCACAGTCCTAACTCCTTTTATGTGTCTTCCTTTAAGTCAATACTCATTACATGTCTTACAGGGTACCCAATATCAAATTCAACGTAGCTAAAGTGTTGCAGTCTCTCATCCCTATTGTTGATCAGTCTGTAAGTAGCATCCTTTTAAGGTTTCATCTTTAACATACTTTCTTCCCATAGTTACATGGATTATAATACAATATGGATTTCTAAACTAAAAAACTTGTATCTTAAAAAATTAATTAGAGGAGTTATATTATGTATTAATTTGGTTTAGAAATATTGGGGACCAGATTATTTTTTATTGGAATTTATTTTATGCTACTTTGAATTGGTTGTTTGTTGAATTCTTCACTATAATAAAAAGAATTTCAAACTAATTACTTGTGGAAATTGCTTGGATTACAAAACAAGCTGGTTGAAAGCTAAGCTGGCTGTTTGGTAAATGGTAATATTATCACTTGAAAATCTCTGTCCCAATACTTCTCAATAGACTATAGTTTGTTTTTAATAAAGCTTATGGCTGTGGGGAACGATATGAAATGCATTACTGTTTTTGATAGAAGACCATTGGGTCGCTCTCTCCGAATGCGTCATTTTTTTATTGTCTTTTTAATTAATTATGTTTTGTATAATGAAGGTTGTTGAGAATACCATCCGTCCCTGTTTGGTTGAGCTAAGTGAGGATCCAGATGTGGATGTTAGGTTTTTCGCCTCTCAAGCACTACAATCTAGTGATCAAGTCAAGATGTCTAGCTAGATCAGTCTTCATGTTGTCGTTAGTTATTTTTTTTTATATATAAGATTTACATTTTCTTGTGTAATTGGCGTCACGCCAACTTGCCCAATCTTTTGTATCACATCATTGTGGTGATCCTGCTTTGCTTTCATTTTATCCGTATTACCAGGTTCTTTGTAGTGAAAAAACATTGTCCAGAAGTGAGATGGGTTTTGACGACCACTAATTATATGATTTACCAATGTGAACATATTTTGTATGAAATTTTGATTTACCAGTACAATGAATATATCAATTATCTGCTTAAAAGATGTAGTACATTTTAAAAGATCGTGACAACGAAAAATGTGCGATCAACTGGTTCGAGTTTCGGTTTGGATTATTAGACAGTTCATCTTAAAAGAAAAACATGCATTCGTTTGGTAACAATATAAACTTAAACGAGTAAGTATATTATTATTTAAAGATAAAAATTAGTCGAAAATCCAGTTAGTTAGAAAACGGCTTATTTTTTCCTTTGTAATTTGGACGCATTAATCCATAAAGAAAGAAAATTATTCCCTAATAAGCTGCATTGTTTCTATCAGTTGGGTTTGCACTCATAATAAATAATGCACACACGATGGCTTTTTCACGGTGTAATTTTTCTAAAAAACACATTATTGAGTTGTGTTTAAAACATGATGTCAATTTTGTTTTTCTAAAGTCGTGTTTTTAATTGCGTTATTTTATTTTATTTTTGTTAAAATTCCTATTTAACAATTTTTTTTTGTTTAAATTATGTTGAGTAATACATCTGTATAATTATTTTTCATTTCTTTTATTTATTTTTCATTTTATCTTGCTGAATATTACACTGGATTTTTATTTTTTCTTAATTTTTTTGTTAAAATTCATCATTGAAATGAAATCACGATTATTTTAGCTGCAAATTCTTGTTTTTTTTTTTTTTGTTTTTGCACGTTTTTATGACTTTCTTGTTATGCATTTTTACTTAAAATGATCAAATTATTTAAAAAATATTATCATTGAATCTGGAATACACGATTTGAAATAGTTCTTGAAGAAAATTAGTGGTGACGAACTTCGATCTAAACATTTTTACATTCAAAATCATAAAGAGAAAACAGCAGTGCTAATTAATTTTGTTCATTATGGAAAATCATTGGGTAAAATGGCTAACAATGTGGAAAAAATGGTCAGAATCTAATTAGATCTCACAGAAAAAATATAGGTTTAATATATCAATCAGGATCAAGGAAGTTCAATTCTCCATGATGCCGCTACGAATTTTCCCTCCCAGCCGTAAGACCATTTTCCAGTTCATTAAAGTTGGGTCTAGACAGTTTTATGCTGGCAATAAGAGATTCAGCAGCACCACTTAGACCCTTCCTCCCAACTAAACTCACCCCGAAATTGCGGCTTAAAATTCTCATCCTGTTTTCATCTCCCTCCACCTGACTCAACTCAATTACCCGCTTCTTTGGAAGCAAGGCATAGAGATAAAGCCTTCCAGAATCCAATACAGCACCTCCGATTTTAACCCTCAATAATGAATTGGAATCAAGATTATTCAGTTTTGGATCAAACAAAGCAGAGAAGCTACCAAATGTCATGTCAGGTCTCACAAACAATTTGTGCAAATCAATATCCTCCTGAGTGATACTTTTTGATGTGTCAAAAGCAGGCATGAAAGACCTCCTCTTTGCCACTCTCAAAATGTTTGCAGCCTCTCTCATTCCACTGAGAAACGCTCCATGCATAGTCGCAGGATACTGCTTGCTAGTTGCCTCTCCAGCAAAGAACACTCTTCCATCCCCAACACTCTCTGCAAGAATGTCATAATCATCTCCTGAAGACCCAACAGCAACATAAGAGTATGATCCATATGCAAAGTGATCTTTCCCCCACCGTGTACACACCGCCTGAACCGGATCCGGAACAACAATTCCCTTTGGATTAAAAATATCCTTCAGAATGTCCAACACCCTTTTCACGGAATCCACCGGCGACATCATCTCAAACCTAATCGCAGCCTCCCCAGCCACAAGCGCCACCAGCAGCGGCCCCCCAGACACCGAGGAGTAGCTATAGAACAGAAAAAACTCACCCCTCATACTCAAATCCTCAGTCAAATGACCAAACGTATCAATGTCCCCACCCCAGAAATTATAAGGAAACAACATTGCAACCTTGTTCAACAACCCAAACCCCAATCTACGAATAGCATCCTTCTTCCTCTGAGGAAGCTCAGGCACAAACTCAATATCCCCCTTCTTAAGCACCCCCAATGGCACAGTACAAAGCACCATGTCGCCTCTAAACTCCATCCCACCAGCTGAAACCGCCACTCCATCACTCCCATACTTCACACACTCCACAGTCCTCCCATAGAAAATTGGCAGATCCTCTGCCAAAGCGCGTACAAATGTCTCATTCCCCCCAGGAATGAAGCAATGATCACCCCCCATCTCATAAGGATCATCCTGATCCCAATACGCCATCGACAAATTTGCCATGAGAGTCGCATTCGCATACTCCAAATTTGCAAGGTGCCAATTCAGCAACATCCTCTCCTCCTTGTCCTCAGCCACCTTGTAAACCCTTCTGAAAGCCTCCAATGCAGTTCCCAATGGCACATCCACCGACTTCACCTCCTCAATCATCGCCTGTCTAAGCTTACAAACCCTCTCCAATAACTTGTTAAACGAAACCTCCACCCTAGAGTCAACTTCCGAGTCAACACTCCTCCCATCAGGCAAATAGAGAGGACAAATATCCCTAACCTTATGCAAAGGCAAACCCAATTGCCTAGCAAGTACTCCAAGAGGGTTCCCATTTATTCCAGTGAGTACACTCCCACCGAAATCCGCTGCAGCCTCAACACCATCACCACTCATCTTCTTCGTCTTGACCCTCCCACCGGGTCGGGTCCTACCCTCCAAAATAACAACTTTAAAGCCCATAAACACCAATTGTCTGGCTGCAACCAAACCCGCGAACCCGGCGCCGATCACAATAACCGTTCCTCGATCAGACCCATCGAAAGGTTTCAACTTTAGGGCTTTTATCTCCTGCGCGAGGCCGAAGTTAATGTAACCGTGCTCCAGGAGGAACCGATACGCTGATTCGACCAAACCCTTGTGCTCCGACCGGATCGACCTCAGGGCCCGGTCGTGAGTTAACCACACAGAAACGTTGGACCGCCACCGCGCCAATATGTGGTTTCGCACAACGATGTAGTTCGCTTGCTCGGAGCCTCCGACGGTGGATACCACGTTCGCTTCGATCTCTTCCTCGGTTAACGAGTCCACCGGGAACCCCACCGAGATCGCGATTAGGGCTTCCACGTCACAGTCCTTAGCTACGTCATTTCGGCGCGTGGAGGGTGTGGCTGTGAGTTCCGTGAAGAACTTCTTGCGACGGCGCCGTTTTCGCGGCGGTGGGATCGGGTCGGGTCGGGTCGTGGTAGAGTCTGGGGAGTCCGGAACGACGGGCTCGGGCGTCGTTTGGGTTGGGAGGGAGGAGTCTGGGTCTTCGGATGTGTTTTGCGGGGACATCGCAACGTCGTTCTCCGGCGACAAGGGTTGTGATGGTGGCAGCGGCGGCGGCGGCGGCGGTTCCGGCATTTTTTTGGTGGGGGGTTTGTTGTGTGATGAGTGATGGATTGTGTGATCTTTCACTCTCAAATTAAATAATTTTTTTGGCAATTTTGGATAAAGAGGACTATATTATTATTTTTCTTCTTTGAGTGTCTTACCGTATAATATATATTATATAATAAATTATACTTTTACTTTCTCTGTAGTTTTGAAAATTTTTATTTTTAAAAGACATACTTTTGGTTTAATTTTTAGTTTTATAATACGTTTAATTTTTTGTTTTAATTGGTTAAATTATTTCAATGATGAATTTTTATTATACTTTATGTATTTTTCATTCAGTTTTATATTTTATTAATCTTAAAATTTTAAATATTTTAAAATTAGTAAAATTCTTTCCAATCTTAAATTTTTATGATAAAAATCCAAATAAGTCCTAACAACTTATAAATTTTATCATTCTTGCTTTATTTTTTAAAATTTATAAGATTTTTACATTTAAATAAATCTTTGAAATATCAATCCAAAATCCTTTTATTGCTGTTTAAATATTAAAATTTCTGTTTATCCACCTTCAATTTTTATATTTCAATTACATCTCGAATTTGGATGGAAACCTAGTCTACAAGCATAATAGATTTCTTTTTTACAAGACCCTTTTTTAATTATCCTTTGCTGATTACTTTTCTATTAAAGTATCCCTAATTGTTTTAATTTGTAAATAATAAATACTATAAATTATCTCTTTATCTCTTTTATGAAAATTGAAAAATTAGAGTTTAATTTAAAAATTAAAACCACTATTATTGTTCTCTCTTCATACATCAATTATTTAAGCATAATTTTTTTAAAATATTATAATTTTATAAATTAGTTATATGCATTTCATAATAGACAATAAAAAAGGAACGCTAATTACACTTTCATACATTCTTTTATCTATTAAAATCCATTAAAAACCACCAATTTTGATGGATTCCAATGAATTTAGACAAATAAGAAAAAAAGTTTAAAAAATTGTTTAAAAAAGGTGTTGTTTGGTAACATTTCTTTCAATAAAAAAGTTATTGGTGTATAAAAATCCCCTATGATATCCATTATTCTTCTAAGCTCCTATACTTTGGGTGTAACTGTACAATGGCTGTTTCATTCGTGGATGCCATCTTAGATTTTAGCATGGAAGGATCTGAATAATAAATGTTTTGGACACCCTTAAGAGTAAATTATAGGAGGCTATCAGGGATAAAATTACTTTTCTTTCTCAATCTTCTGCCTGAGATGCCACAGTCTGCTCGCTTCCAACCAATTTTTTGCTTTGCATTATCATACACAACCAAGTATCCTCTCAATGAAATGTCTGCATAGGTCATAATCAGGAAATTGAGCAGAAGAGAGGAAAAGTTATGATGCTACAATTTCACTAATTGAGATTATAAAGTATTAATAAAAGGTGCAAGATGATTAAGTTTGTAAATTTTGATGATTGCAAGAACCAAGGAAAGGTGGGTTAGGGAGGAAGAAGGACCATAAAATCAAAATGTTAAATGCTATTGGTATATATTATCACACCAAGTACTATCATCTTTTTTTGCTAGTGTTTTCATGTTCAGGCAGTGGAGATATCAAGGATAAAGAGAGTGATGACATAAATTTTATAAGAAAAAGTAGAACTAGATTATAATATTGTGAAATGAAAATTTAATTTTGAATTCTAGGAAAGTATCAAATGCTTTTATGTTTGCATAATATTAAAGCCATCCACTTTTAATGTTTTCTTTATCACTAATAAAGAGGGATTTTTAGGAGGATATAACTAGCACTAGTAACAGATGAATCAAATCACAAAATTTCAGAGCTGAAATAGCCCAAGAACTAACTTATCATACAGTATCCACGAGCTATGGTGTCTATCAAAAGAGAGGTATTAGGAGTCAGGTTTTTTAAATTGCGGTTGCTGTGCAATTGCAGAGAGATTTGACATTGCAGCAAAAATCACACTCACTGTTTTTCAAAACCTTGGTATGAATCCAAACCTAGAATATGTGAAGGATCTGTCTAGGAAAAGAAAATAACCCCATATTTCCAATCCAATCATATCAGGTAAAAAGAACATATAAAATAGAAATTATTTGTATATAGGCAGGCAAAATTGCATTAGAATAAGCTTTCAGGTTTTCATGAGGGTGAGTGAGAGTACCTCCAAGAATAATTGAAGATCCATCGTTTACATTACTACCATCAAGGATACCCAAGCACACATGGCCTTTGTTCTGCAGCAAAAGGAAGTTTATTAGAAGAAATGACAATAACAAAGTCACTTGGAACAAAAAGTTGTAGTAGAAAGAGAGTCTTACACTAATGATCAAGTAACCCTCTGGAGGTATCTGAAACATTGTGGACAAAATCCACCACTTGCTTCCAAAACGAAGAGTTAAGGTCTTGAAGTAATTCTTGACATCTTTGAGAGACCTTCATGCATGTAACTTGGATTTTAGAACAACATGCTCCATTGAAATTGGTGAAACAGATGCAATAAAAATAGTAGACTTATTTCATTTCTACATAACATGGTCGGTCAAACAGATGTAAGAAAATAATGAGTTATTTTCTTTCTGTGTAAAACAAGGTATTAAAGATGAAGAGGATCAAATAGTGTCATTTCATCTTGTGTAATTCAGTTCATATCTTGACTATTTTACATACTATGTTACTTGTCAGTTATTAAAAACCAACATCATGAATTCAAAAAATAATTGCATCTTGAGTAATTTATCTTACTTGATTGGGAAATTTGCTTGCCAGCAAATGGGTAAAGCAGTATCTGAATCATCTTGAACGAGTCTCAACCCAGAAACTTCATTAAGCTGCACCAATACACATAAATAATGAATTTGTAGTGTTCAAGACCAGACTCAAGAAAAATGTACAAAATGGTTCCAGATTGATAAAGGTAGAAACTCACAGAAGCAACAAGATCCAAGTATGCATCTTTTGGGAAATATGTATAAGAACTGCCACTATCAAAAACCACCTTTCCTACTTTGCTTTGGCCATCAAAACTGAGTTGCCGATTTCCATGTTTTATTCCAAGAATCTCTGTTTGGTATAGATCCCTATAAATTAGAGTACATGCCACATGTAAATTACAAGAATCAGAACAAATCTCAGAATAGTGCTTAGCATCAGGAAAAAAAAGTGGATACAAAACAACATTAAATAAATGGAAATTTTGAAATGAAACAATATAAAAGATTTGGGAATAAATCTTGACATTCTCAAAGTGGAAATTCATTGCAGTTTCTCAAAAGAAAATCAAACCCAATTCATAATTAATAGGGCAACAAGCAGATTCTTAATTAAGAAATTCATACTCACGTAGTAAGGGTATAGGCCATGGGTACCCAAGTCATACCCCAATATGGCAAGAAATCATCACCCAAGAACATGTAGCCACCACCAACTTCATCATTGCTTAAGCAATGACCGACCACATTCTTAATAAGCCCTTTACTTGCTAACTGGTAAGGTAGGCTAACTTTTGCCCTGCTCAGTCCCAAGATTCCATCTGTTTTTGCCAATGTGTTCAAAAGTAAGCCTTCTTGATCATATCCACACCTTAATACAAAAAAAAAAATATTGCGCCAGATGGATCAGCAATTTCTTATAACACATTATTGCCTTAAGAACAAGATAGAGCTGCAAGAAAGAGGATTCATACCCAAAAACAAAATTTAGCTTTGTTTTGGATTCATTAATAGTTACAAGATGAAGCTCATCTCTAATAAGGACCCCCAAGGAAGAACTCTGATCTGCATATTCAATTTCATAGTCACACTGTTGCAAACTTCCCTGATGCCCATTCTTCTGATTTTTCTGAACATCCAAGCAGAGAGAGTCCATGGATGATACTACATTGGATCTTGTTGGCTTGTATAGGATATGAGCTCCCTGTATTAATTTTATCCTTTGAGTAAATTCAGTTCTTCAAACTCAAAAGGCCAAATTTCATAAAACATCTAGTAAATTAGTAATTTAATCTAATTGATATTTGATTAATAATAAATTATACCTTTCCACAACTTCTGCATGGAGCATCACACTGTATCCAAGTTAAGTCACTCCCTGTATCCACATCAAGAAAATAACTTCTTGGAGGATTTCCAACACGTAAAATAGTGAAATACAACCTGCAAGGAAGAACATTCTGCTAAGTCATCACAACAGAGAAGGAGCTACTAAAATCCAGTAGTTCCTAGCTTATCATACAATTGCACTATTTTTCTTATAAGATAACTGAATATGATTAATGCATAGAAATAGCACAAGATGTGCCATTGTAATACGGTTCACACGGCAAAAGTTAAATAAAGATCAAACTTCGAGACTCCTACCAATTTTAACAATCAAAAAAATATGCATCTATATTTGATCTCTTCCATCAAAAAGCATCCAACCTGTCCTATATACATAAGCTACCATTTTAACATCTTCAATTCATCAAATATCATTGACTTTCCACGTATCTAACGATTTTTACACCAGCATAGCATTTGCTTTCTGCACATCTAGGCATGAATACTCCATATATAATACATTTCTTCTCTCACAGTTTCACCTATGCCTCACTTTTCTGTTGATATTTTCTATTTTGTAATGTTTTATTTTATTTTTATTGGTTAATAGTTGTCCCACTTTATTGGATTATTAATTATTGCTTTGAAGAAATTTTAAGTTAGTGGAGATTAAGTTTCTTTGTTTTATAGTGATTTTAATTACTAATTGTCTATCTGTTGTCTATAAAAAAAGCTCCTATTATTTTTAATAATATAATCATCATTTCATACACTTTTCAATCTCAGCTTAATACATCTAGTTGCAACTAGAACTCATAATATATTATGTAAGTTTGATTAGTAGGTATATGGAGAATCTTACAAAAATGTATTTACTGGTTGTTAAGATAATTCGTTGCTGCTACTTGTAAGGAACAAGAAAGTTTAGACTATTTTACAAAAATGATGAAAAGTCCAATATGTTAGGATTTTCTGATAATGATTATATAGGAGATTAAGATGATGATAATAAAAAGAACACTTTTAACACTTTGGGATATGTTTTCATATTTAGCACAAGTGTTTGGCTCTTGGTTTTCTTAAAAACAATCCATTGTCACTTTATCAAGCACAAAAACAGAATTTGTTGTAGCAAATGCTTAGACTTGTCAAGCCATATGGCTAAGAGTCCTTGAAGAGTTGAAATTCCAACAACTTGAGCCACTAATTCAGCCATCAAACTTTCAAAGAATCTAGTATTATATAAAAGAAGCAAGCACATTGATTTAGAAATTTATTTCTTAAGAAATATGATATCTTCACCAAGCACTTATCATCCATGATAAATTTAGTGAAGTCTTTAAACTGAAAGTTAACATACAGAATGTTTTGTTATATTTTTATCGGTTAATAATTGGTTAATAAATGTTTCACTTAATCTGGTTCTCTATTACTATTTTTAAGGAACTTTAAATTAGTGACGGTTAAGTTTCTTTATTCCAAGGTGATTTTTAACTACCCTTACGAATAATATATTCATCTTTTCATACACTTTCATGATTCAGCTCCTATTTTCTTATCATTTTCAACCCATCCCTTAACAAGCTCCTGCATTCTGAATACAATTGGATAATGAATATTTAAAATGACCAAAGGAAATGTACTACTAATGGATAATAAAGACAACAATGGGTAAAATCATTTTTCTTTCTTTCTAAATTTCATAGCAGTAGTGATGTAATTACAGAAATTATGTTGTTGATGAGTTGCAATTAAAACTGACCCAGAACTTCTATATTAATTATTGAATCACTAAGTAAAAAAAATTTAAATTCTTCAATGTTACTTTAATTTTTCTTTGTAAACACAATCACCAAATCAGCAAAAGCAACTATTTTGATCATACCCGTCTGGAAAAACATTGCCACTGACAGGAAAAACCGAAGATGAGTCAACGGCCACAACCTCAGAACCAACCCCATCTTTTATTTGTGTGAAAAGCTTTTCTTCATGAACAAGCCTCCCCAATTGGCGCTTCACATCCTTCTGCCCGAAAACACTAAATTTAGGATACACAGGGAACAAATATGAACCGGGTTTGCCATCATCATCATCATTATTCTTGGGGTCACGCAGTTCCAGAGTGGTGGTAGAAGAAACAGAACCATAGAGGAAGAGAGCAAAGAGAAGAACACCAAAGAAGGAGAAAAGCTTCACTGGGGTGCTGTGGAAGAGTCTTCTAAGTGAAAAACTAAGCTGAAAATTAGCTGGGTAGGAGTGAAGGGGAGGATCAGTGTTGTTGTGATCATTGAGGTGTGTTTCGTGTTGGTGGGGTTGTTGAGGAAGAGAAGGTTGAGGAGAAGAAGGGTCAGAGAAAGTGAAAGCAGTGATGGTTTTGCCCAAAGAAGGCTTATCTGGGGGTGGAAGGGAGATTATAACAACACCTTTGATCTGAGGAAATTCATCATCTTCCATCTCTGGAGCAGAAGAAGGAGAAGAAGAAGAGAGGGAAGAGATGAATGAAGAATGTGAGAAGAAAGCAAGTAGTCTTTTAGTCTACTCTGTCAGATGATCTCAGACTGGATTTGGTCAATCGATAGTTACTCTTATCTTCGCAGCAGAAAACGTGTTCAGTACTCACTTTACACAGAAGCTTCCTTCCAAGCACTTAGAAATACTTTGAAAAATGTTACCACTATTATTGCCTTCAATTTTTTATTCATATGTATTACTTTTTCTTCCAAAATATTTTCTGGTTCTAGTCCTTAATATTTTAATGAGATCAATCAAATATGAAATATTACATATATTTTATTTTAATTTCTCAATATTTTATTTTAGTTTCCCAACCATGTTTTAACTTGATATGATGAAAGTAGATTATATGAAAAAAACTTAAAATTAAACTTTAGGATATAGAATATAAGGAATTAAAATCAGAATTAAGAAATAAAACTTCTTTAAATATGTTTTGTATAGAAATCCTTTTGATCTATTTTTACCTTCTGTTTTAGATTATAATATGTCCGAAGAAACTTGAAGTATTGTAAATGCTTAAGATGATTTATTGTTTAAATAATATCTAGTACTAATTTCAAATATATTGACTTATATTTTGTTTGTTATTGTTAAATTGAATAGTGAATTCAATTTAACAATATTTTATTTTTTATTGATGACAAATAAATATAAGGTGAATGAGTATTCTTCCCTTTCCGCCGTATAAAACAAATACAGTAAGACAAAATATAATATAATATCTTCATTAAAACAAATTTCATTTAGAAAAAAATGGAAATAAATAGAAAATGAAATAAATTTATTTATTATTAATATTTTTTTAGTTTTAAATATTTATTATTATTATAAGAAAATAAATATTATTTTAATATTATTATTATTAATAATTTATTATTTTAATACTATTATTTATTATTATTATAATATAAAAATAGAAAAAAGATATTAAAAAATTTTCATAACATTAAATCCTTACAAATCTTATGTATTAATGGAAAAGGAAAAATCTTTTGCTTTTTATTTTGATTTTTGTAAATTTTAAGCTTTGAAATTTGTGTTTTCTTAACAAATTGGTTACATATTTTTTTTCATCTGCATAAACAAAGGCACGCTTAGAGTAGTGTGTAATGAATAAGTTGAAAGATTAACAAATGAAGTAGAAGTTACTCGATTAAATATCAATATACTTTGTGATAATCAAAGATGTATATATCTCTACAAAAGTAACATTTATTATTAGATATGCTGTATTAAAAGCATTATCTTAAATGGAATTGTACACAAAGAAAAGAAAAAATCATATCAGAAAATCCAATAAATTTCATCACTAAAATGATTTATTGAAGATGGTTTTCAAACATTATGTTTTTGAACTCCAACCAAGATTTTGCCCTTTTAATTATTTTTTCTAATAAAACAATAATGAGAATCACCAAGTAGATTCAACCCTTGGATTCGTCCAATTTAGAAGCCCAAAAAAGACAGCAACTATACTACAATAAAACAAAATTAGCACTGTGTCTTGTAAATAAATAAAAAAGACTTAGTTATTACTAAACAATAACTAGAGTTAATTAAGGACACATAACAACTAGTATGATATTTCATCATGGTGTCAATGCAATTGTGTAAGAAGATCATGTTCAAGATAATAACAGAGTTAATTTTTAACTAACAACATTTTCAGATCGAAAGAACTAGCTGTAAAAAAACAAAACTACTACTAGTGCACATACAAAGGAAAAACTGAAGAAGACAAAATTCCAAACCACAACAATGGTAGTACTCAGGGTGACAGGTTGAAATCATCATACATGCATCCAATTTCTGTTTCATTTCCCTTCTGACTTTAATTATGATATGAGACTCACCACCATTCTGTCATGTCTAAATTAATTCACCAAAGTTTCATGAAGTAGACGATAAGTTGGAATCACTAGCAAATGTCTTGCTCTTGGCATGGATAACCCAGATTTCTCATCCATATCTAATTCATCATGACCAATGCCACAAGGTAGCTCCCAGTTGAAGCAGTGTACCAATTGGGCTATAACCAATTTAACAATGGTCAAGGCCATTACAATTCCTGGGCAGCTTCTTCGACCTGAACCAAATGGTATCAGTTGAAAGTCTTGTCCCTTAAAATCTATACTGCTATTCATAAATCTTTCAGGGTAAAATACTTCAGCATTTTCAGACCATACTTTAGGGTCTCTCCCTATTGCCCATGCATTTATTATTATACGTGACTTCTTCTTGATGTAATAACCTTCTATCACTATATCTTCCATGGATTCATGAGGGGCTAGTAAGGGTACAACAGGGTGTAGCCTTAGGGTCTCCTTCACAACCATATCCAAATAACTTAGTTTTGCTAAATCAGTCTCCTCCACCATCTTGTTCATTCCAACCACATGTTTTAGCTCGTTCTGAAGACTTTCCATCACTCTTGGATGTCGCACTAGTTCTGAAATGGCCCATTCAATCACGCTGCTAGAAGTTTCTGATGCAGCAATCATCATGTCAAACACAATACCCTTGATGCTTCTTTCATCAATTATACCTGCATCTTCAACATGTGGATGTATTGGTTGGTCTTTCAACGAAAGTAATGTGTCAATGAAATCATCAAGGTGCCCTTGTCCTTTAGCAGCTACTTGATGTTCCTCAATCATCTCGTCTAACATTTTCTCAAGTGCTTTACTGATTTTCTTTGATCGTTGAGTCAACCCCTATTAATCCAGAAGGCATAAATTAATTATTGTAAGTGCTACACTTTATATTTTCTATTTTCATTACAACTATATCCTTTATCAAAATACAAATATAAGATCTTAAGATTTTAGAAAATATAATTTAAAAATCTCATTTTTACTAGTTTTTTTATATTATTATTGATTCTACTTAATTTTGATTGTGGAACATGTTTCTTGATTAACATTCACAAACCTGAAGATCAAAGGGTCGAAACCAAGGGATATAATCTGCGAAATTGAAAGCTCCAGAAACACTCATGGTCTCCAAAAGAATACCTTTCAAGTCAAAGCTATCACCTTTGTTCCTTCCCAACACCATCTTGCATGCCAAGTCCCTCAAAACTTCCCCTACTCGCTCACTAAGGTCCACAACCGCACGCGCCTCCGCTGCTTCTCTCACCCACTCCACCATCGCCGCAACCTCCCTCTTTCTCAAAGGCACAAACGACTCCACTTTTGAGGCGCTCAGCAGGTGCGTGGTGCACACCTTCCTCACTCCACGCCAGTACGTGCCGTACTCCGCAAACGCCACACTCTCCGGGCCGTACGTGTATTGGGCCGCTTCGAACTTGGGCCTGTTCGCGAACACCGCGTCGTGGGTTTTGAGGAACAGTTCCGCGGCCTCGGGGGACGAGACCACAACGGTTGGAACGTTACCCAGTTGTAACGACATTATAGGACCGTAACGTTCGGCCAGGGATTGGAGGGAACGATGTGAGAGTTTTTCTGCTCCTCCTACCATGTGGAGGTTTCCGATTATCGGTAACCGTGGCGGCCCCGGCGGACATGGTGGCTGTCTCCGCCGTGGCACGGTGGTGTGTAGGATGTAGATTAATGAGACTAGGGCGGCTAGGAGAATGAGTAGTGTTAAAAGGAACATTTTTTAGTTTAGTTTTTTTGTGGATGTGTGTGAATCTTTGGAGATGACAAAAGGAATTGGTTGTGACCTGTATTTATATCTTCCTCGTGCATGGATGATAAAAAGACAATGTGATTTTAAATGATTTTTTACCTAAAAATAAATTTTATTTTGAGTTTAATTAGATTTTTTTCAAATTTTGATCGAAGCATGCGTTTGATTTGTTCGTATGTATCGTTAAGTAATGATAATGTTATAATGTATTAAGGTTGAAGAACCAACCAGAGAAGAGGACTAGTCTCACTTAGAGATTTGGGACGATTCTACTTCAGATAACTTTAATTGTTTTTGTGGATAATTTTGATGCTTCTTGATTTTTTAGTATGAAATCAGATCACCTATTTTGTTGTCATCAAACAAAAATCCTCAATGGATTTGATTCGTATCTATTTGAAAGCCAAACTAAGCTTTGATAACTAAAACGGGTCGCCGTTTTCTCTTTGTTTAAAAAGCATTCAAGATGAAGATATCAAAACATATCCTCAGAAAATGACAATCCTTGAACATGACAAAGAATGTTTTCGGGTGTTCTTTGTTTGATTACAATTAAGAATACCTGATCTATAAGCAGAAGAGTCGACCAAATGTGTTGATTCTGGTGGATAAATTAAGAATTACATAATCTTTGATGATCATAATTAATGAATATGTTTATTTAGAAAATCTTGTGACGTCAATTGAATCTCACCCTTCGTTTTCAACTTAATCAACAATATCATGATTGACTTCATTTTCTGCATTCAACATTTGTCAGGGGAGATTATTTTTCAGAACATCTGTTCTATGCAAATACTTCATAGTTCGTATATTCTGTCATTTCTTTTCCATTATTTGTTTTCCAATGCTGATTTTCTGCTCCAATTTCAAATATTAGAATACTGAATGGTTCGAGTATAGACAAAATCATCACATATTTAATTTACAAACTATATAATATGCGATTTGAAGGTTCGAGCAGATCAAATAAATAAACTATATGAAGTTTAGTAACTCCAATTATTGGGAAGCAAGTATATGTCTCTCCATTCACTCAAGTATTGTGTAAAGCGTATCACACCCAATAAATGGAATGCTATTTTATATTGGTGAATCTGTTAAACATGAAAGTTACACAATTTTAAACCATGTAGAAATTGTTTAGCCACCACTTGCTATTGTTTAGCTTGGGTTATTAATTAAGCAATAATATCTTTTTGGACTGATCAGGGAATTTCAGTAATATTAAGAAGATACGGTAGTTGTGAGGTGAAATCCTTTGTCTTCTGTATTTTTTTTTCTGAACCATGCTGTGATTTTTTCATACACAGTCGTTTGACCAGTGAGTATACAGATTGGTGCAGGAATATTGTAAAATTCACAATCTGTGCAGCAGAGACTGCCTGAGAAATGCTTGGCCTTCGCTTGTGATTTTTGTAGATTAATAATGGTATTGGCTTTGGAAAAGAAAAGAAAATGAGTAGAAATTAAGTTGATTAATCTTATAAGTTGATTGGTAAGAAGAAAAATAAAAATAAGAAAGTTAAAAGAAAAGAAATAGATATAAACTCACATAACTATTCTTGATAAAAAATATTGTATGCAAAAGCAGAGATAATTTGGCCTTTTAGAAATACAAACATGTTTTAGAAGTAAGGCTAATCTGCCTAATTTATTCCTTTCCAACTTCACCTGTTAGGCGATAAGTTGGCACAGCTAGCAAGTGCTTACTTCTTGGCATTGTGAGGCCAAATTTCTCAGTCATGTCCAACTCATCAGGAGACATACCTAATGGAAGCTCCCAATTGAAGCAATGAACCAATTGAGCTAGAACAAGCTTAGCAGTGATTAGACCCAAATGAATCCCAGGGCACCCTCTGCGACCCGAACCAAATGGTATGAGTCTAAAATCAAATCCTCTTATGTCCACATTGCTATTGGCAAATCTTTCAGGATAAAACACCTCAGCATTATCTGACCAAACTCTAGGATCTCTCCCTATAGCCCATGCATTCACTATGACCCTTGACTTTTTCTTTATGCAATAACCATCTATAGTAACATCTTCTCTACACTCACGAGGTAGTAGCAAAGGTGCAACCGGGTACAATCTTAGTGTCTCCTTCACCACTAAGTCCAAATAAGGCAATTTTTCCATATCAGTCTCCTCCACCTTTCTATTCATCCCCACTGCACTTTCCAACTCATCTTGAAGTTTCTTCATCACCCTTGGATGCTTTAAGAGTTCTGACATAGCCCACTCAACAGTTGTAGCAGATGTGTCAACTGCTGCAATAATCATAGTCATCACAACAGCCTTGATATGTGTTCTTTCAATGACAGGACCATGTTCATCCTGAGGATCCAGGGGTTGATTCATGAGTTCAAGGAATATGTCCACAAAGTCCTTTTGGCTTTTTTGTTCTTTATCAGAATAGTGTTCATGGTCTTCGATAATCTGCTCCATGACTACGTCAAATGATTTGCGCACTTTCTTTAGTCGTCTTACTAATCCCTGATGTGCCAGTGACTGAATTAATATCTCATTGTTTCAGGGTAAAATCATAAGTGATAAATAAAGGAGGAATAATGAAATGAAAATCACTTCTCAAAATTAAATCAATAATGTACTCATCCTAAATGGTTATCTAATTGTTAGTTTGGACGAACTTCTTAAAATGCATTTTTGTTCAGCACAGATTTTGTCCTTCAACAATCTTGTTTGTTTAAGACACTATTTAAGGGATTAATCTCTTTCAATCGATGTTTTTTTCATATACATAGACCTCAAAATAAAACTCCTTACCACATGATTAAAGAACAATGTTATATGTCAACCATGTTACAGTGTGTTGGTACAAGTTTGATTTATTTAATTATAAGGACAATATAACTCAAACATAAAAATTACAATAAAATCGAAACTGTGAAAGATCATCAACAAAATATGCAGCATGACCAGAATCAAAAGTAATATGATACGGGATATGCGAAGTGTTTACAATATCTAGTAGAATTTTTCATACCTGAAGATCAAACATGCGCAGCCAAGGCAAATAATCTGCAACATTGAAAGTTCCTGCCAAGTTCAATACTTCACGGACAAGGTTCTTTACATCGAATCTATCGTCCATACTGCGACCAAATATCATTTTAAAGGTGATATTTTCAATGAGATCCCCTACTGTATCACTGATATCCACAACCTCACGCGATGATGCTGTTTTCTGGAGAAACTTGACAAACTCTCCCAATTGCTCATTTCTCAAAGGAGAAAACATCTCAACTTTTGAGTTAATCAGAAGTTGTACTGTGCACAGTTTCCTCATGTTGCGCCAGTATGGACCATACTCAGAAAAAGCTAAGCCCTTGCCATTGTAGGAAATATATTTGGATGAGATGCTTTTAGGCCTGCTAGCAAAAGTAATATCATGGGTCTTGAGGAATAGTTCAGCTGTTTCAGGTGAAGATATCACAATGGTTGGAACCTGTCCTAGCTTTAAGGACATTATAGGTCCATATTTTGTTGCAAGGGATTGAAGGGTACGGTGTGGTAGTTTCCCCAGCATGTGGAGATGACCAATAATTGGCAGGGTTTTGGGACCAGGTGGATGTTTTCTATCATCTTGGCCTTGTTTTGGTTTTAACACAGCAGCTGATACAATAAATATGAATACCACAAGGAGTATTGCAGGAATAGCTAATGTTTGAGTTAACATTTCTGATTTTTCTTGATTAAAAATAGAGAATGTTTTGAGTATTCCTTATATGATCTTAAGATAAACTCGGTTTTGGCATGGACACAATTTCCTGCTACAAAAGAAAAATGGGTCATTGCAGAGTGAATAGTGGCTTGTCAAGTTAAAATAAAATAAAAGCAAATTCATACTTCAAATCAATAAATCAGACTTGTTAAACAAAAATTGGATGATTCAGATGTTAAATTAATACATGAAAAATCATAGAAGAGTGTAATGATACATTTACTAATGAAAAGGTTTCCAATTTTGATTACTTGATTAAAAACATCTCAATCAAACATGCAAACACCCTCTTTCCAAAAAAACTCATAGTTTGAGAAAAGACTGACTCAGCCAAGGTGTTGATAATGAAACAAATCAACATCACTTGGGTTCAGACCCAGATTCCCTGTGGTGCCAGACAAAAAGTTATCCTAAAAAGTTTTTATTCTTAAAATAACACTATTTAAACACATCTTTCATTCTGAAACTATTTAAACACATCCTACAAGAAGTATGCTAACATCATAACATGGAACAACAAAAGAATGTTCATCTGAAAAACTGTCTCCCAAACACAGTATAAACAGATAATAGTTAATTAAGCAGTGTCAGAATTCATATAAACAAGACAACAGGATTCAACAAAATAAGCTGTAAAATCATGACTTTAGAGCCTCCAAAATTTCATAAACCAAACATAGCAAACTTTTGATCCAACAATAGTACCTAATGGTTAAGTTTGCATTGACTCATTGTCCAAAAGATGAAACTAAAGATAGAATCAGAGAGAGAGGTACCACAGTGTGTGATTGTGTGGATCCAACCAAGAGAAATGAGCTGTGCTGGGGAACTGAGTACTTTATACACAAGACAGATCAGAAAATGTTAGAATGTGGAACAAGTAAAACAGTATAACACGTAAGTATGTATGTTTATAGAAACAAAAGAAGTGGTTGGTTGGTGTAAACAAATGTGAATTTGATTTTTGTGGGTGGAGTACTGGAATAAAATCTTCAATTACTATAAAATAAAAATGTTTACAATGACTATCACACTCTTAACTCTTAAGTATTTTATTTTAATTACATCTTTTTAAATCGGATGAGTATGATTATATTTACACGTGTATACTCTTAATATTTTTTTAAAATTAAGTAATTAATGTTTTTTTGAAAAAAATATTGATGGTTAAATAATTATTTAGAAATTAATTTTATAAATCATATTTTTATTTCAATTTATGAAATTAAAGTTTTTTAAATATTAATTTTATCTAAGTACAATTTTTTAAAATTTATTTTTTAAAAATACTAACTTTATTTATACTAATATTTTATAATATAATTTTAATTAAATTATATTATTTGAATTTATATTAAAAAATATATCTATAAATAATGAATTTTTTTAATGTCACACTAAAATGGATAACAAATAATTATTTGTCTTTTTCTGCACCATTGCTATCATAGAGTTGGAATATTGACTTTTTGTTATATGTCATAATTGATTCAATAACATTATTAAAAATTTCAAACTTTTATTAAAATTTACAAAATGACTAACTTATTCGTTTAATATATTATATTTTAAACTTATTTAATTTTAAATTTTATATTCACTATTTTTTTTTTAATTTTAATTAATTAAATTTTATTTTATGATATTTGAATAAATATAATCATAGGTTTAAATTCAATTGGACTAAAATAAAAAACAACAAAACTAAAGATTTTGTTTAACTAAACATACAGAATTTTAAATTAAAAACTGAAATGAAATGAAAAGAAATTACAAACAAAAGTTAAAGTGAAATCGAAATTAAAATTTAACCTAAATATTTAAAAAGTGACTTAACTCAATTTGATGTATTTGTTTAATAAAAAATTGCACAATTTCACACGTCCTATCAGATGTGGATGCTTATTAGACATGAGTTGACTTTTCTAATTAAAAAACAATAAGAAAAAACTGATAATAGAAAAAAAATTGAAGTTTTGATTGATAATTTAATAAATAATCGAATTTGTGAGTTGCGTTGAATGGGTTTTGATTCTGACATTAAAACTGATTCCTTAATTTTACTATTTTTATAAATTTTAAATTTAGACACTTTACAAATAGTAATAAAATAGATTTAAATATATTTATTACATTATATTATATATATAATTTATTATATACTATTTTAGTAATAATTTTTAAATTATTTATATAATTTACAATTTTCATATTACATTATCTAATAAAATTCTTTATAAAAATTATTCTTTCAATATTTTATAAAAATTATTTTTTTATATTTAATTTAATTTAATTAATTTTTATTTTATTCATGCAACGTATGGTATAAAAGAAAAATATGTACCATTATTCTAAAATTAAACAAGAAAAAGTAAAGAAATTTTTTTTATAATGTTAAAATGTTGAAGTTGAAGCAAACTCTTTTGACTTTTGCAGCTGGTGAGAGAAAATAGATCTCATAGCTGGAATTGATGACTAAGAATTTAGGATATTTATTCATTGTACGACTAAGTATTTATTATATAGTAACTTAAAGTGTAGGGAAAGTTATTCCTTTTTACCATTTATTATTTCTTCTTTTGACTAAGAATTTATTTATTCCCTTTTCACCAACTATACCTTATTCATGAATTTCTGTTTTATGAATTATATTTTATAATAAATCTCAACATCCAATTTCATTTGGATAATTAATAAAAAAAATATTAAAAATTAAATAAAATTAATTTTAAAGATAAATTTTAAAATAATAAAAAAGAAGATAGATAATAATTCAAGAGATATTAAAGAATGTATGGACTTTATAGAAAAAATAATTATTATTTTTATTTATAATTGTCTTTATAGCTTTAGATTAAGAGTAGAATAAATTTGACTTAAATTTATAAGTAATCTTAATTAATGTAAAGAGTAGTTTTATACACGGGAGTAAATACAAATCCTTAAATTAATCTTTCTACTACTTTAATTCAACATTAAATGATTTAGTTTCCTTTTTTTTCTATCATATAAAAAACAATTATCAACACTTTAAAAAAAGGTGGATAAAATTTTAGGATTTTCATATTTAAATTTTTCCTCTAGCTAAACTTTTTTTTGGTTCTTGCTTAATCTTCTCAATCTTGTGATGTATAATTATTTTTAATGATATTTTGTAATTTGATTTTATATTAAGATATGTTTTCTAAATAAAATCAAAGATTTATGGAGTGGAAAAAGTCTCACAAATTTCTTTTCCCTAACAAGACCAAAACACAATCTTTATTGGAGTGGAAAAAGTCCTGAAAAGTCTACTTGACTTTTATAAGAAAAATATTTTTTAAGTTTATTATCTTTATATTTTTGACATTTATAATTATTTAATAAAATTCTATTATAAAAAAATAAAAATAAAAGAAGTCATCATTATAAATTTTAAAATAAACTATAAAATAATTATAGAAAATAATCTTAAATTTAATTTCGGAAATCACTTGCTATAAATAATAATAACTTTGAAATCAAATAGAATTATTTTCTGTAGAATTTTTTAAATTAAAAATACAAAATTAATATAATTTTAAACTATTTATTTATTTATTTTAAATGAAATAGAAGTATACAAAATATAAAGCTAAATTTTCAATAATTTTACTCGACAAGGTATTGCCTATGCTATATGTATCTATATTTATAATAGAAAACGAGAATCATGTAATAATTCTTTAATAAAAAACTATTTTGTTTGTTAATATTATTTTTAATTAATTTTTAAAAATTTTCAAAAGATAAAATATTACATTCTTTTAATATTTAAAACTTAGAATTTTTTTTAATAAATATTCAATAAAATAATATTTAGTTTAATAAAAGTTATTACATTTATATATAATTTATTTTCTATATCTATATATATATATTCATTAATAATTCTTACATCATTATTGAATACATATAAATACCCTATATAGTATATAAATGTCCAAACCCTTATTAATTTTCCATCAAACAAACCAAAAAATGGTACTTGAAACATTGGTCATCCCTGCAACACTCCTTGTGCTATTCATTTTGGTTCTATCCTCTGCTTTCTTCCATCCAAACCACCTTCAAGATGGTAGGAAACAACCACCAGGTCCCAAGGCCTTGCCAATTATTGGTAATCTTCACATCTTAGGAAAACTGCCTCATCGAACCCTTCAAGCTCTTGCCAAAAAATATGGTCCTATAATGTCCATCAAGTTAGGACAGGTTCCAACCATTGTTGTTTCCTCACCTGAAACTGCAGAACTATTCCTCAAGACCCATGACACTGACTTTGCTAGCAGGCCCAAAACTCAAGCATCAGAATACTTGTCTTATGGTAGCAAGGGCCTGGTGTTTTCTGAGTATGGACCCTATTGGCGCAACGTTAAAAAGTTGTGCACCACACAACTTCTAAGTCCATCAAAGGTTGAGATGTTTGGTCCTTTGAGGAGGGAGGAGTTAGGAGTATTTGTGAAGTCACTTGAAAAAGTAGCAGCCTCAGGTAATGTTGTGAATGTGAGTGAGCATGTTGGGGAGCTTATATCCAATATTGTCTGTAAAATGATACTTGGTCGTAGTAAAGACGACAGATTTGACCTAAAAGGGCTTACTCGTGAGGCTCTGTATTTGGTGGGAGTGTTCAATATAGCAGATTATGTACCTTGGACAGCCATCTTTGATATTCAGGTATGAAATTCAGCTACATGATGTGCTTTAATCCCTTATACCATCAAATATAACCTTTTCTCCTAAATAGTCTATCAAATATTAAATTTGTTTAGGTGTTTCTTATGAAATATTAAATATCTATCAGTTTAGTACATCGGTTGATATAAACCTTGATAAAGTTCAAAAACTAATTTGAAAGACTTTCTATGATTTCTAGTATCTTTAGGATTGTTTACATAGTTTATTTTTAGTTTTGAGAATTATTCTGAAAAAGAGAGAGTGATAACTAAAAGATCAAAATAATGGTTAATTTTGGGAAAAGAAATATAAGCATGCTGCACTTTGTTGTTTGACCTTTAACTGATTAAATTTGATTAATGCTTTAATGGAGTATTTGACTATTCAAATTTGGTATCCTTTCTAGGATAAGGGTAATAATAGTGAACTGTTGTGCAAAGTGCAAAATTTATTATGTCAGTCATTTTCTATATCTATTATGACAGGGACTTAAAAGAAAATTCAAGAAAACTAGTACGGCATTTGACCAAGTGTTTGAGCAAATTATCAAAGATCATGAATATCCTACTGCCAGCTATAAGAAAACTGTGCACTCTGAAGATTTCGTGGACATACTTTTATCACATATGCACCAGACAGTGGATAAGCATGAACAGAAACATATCATTGGAAGAAGTAATATCAAGGCTATCATATTGGATATGATTGCAGGATCATTTGACACATCAGCTGTGGCAACGGAATGGGCTATGTCAGAACTCTTAAGGCATCCAAGGGATATGAAGAAACTTCAAGAAGAGTTAAATAGTGTAGTGGGGCCGAATAGGTTAGTGGAAGAGAGTGACTTATCAAAGTTGTCTTTTTTGAATATGGTAGTTAAAGAGACTTTAAGGCTATATCCTCCTGGACCCTTGTTAGTGCCTCGTGAATCCAAAGAAGATACTACTATTAATGGCTATCACATAAAGAAGAAGACAAGAGTTTTGATCAATGCATGGGCTATAGGAAGAGATCCTGAAGTGTGGTCAGAAAATGCTGAAATGTTTTATCCAGAGAGATTTGTGAATAGTAACATAGACATTAGAGGACATGATTTTCAACTTTTACCATTTGGTTCTGGTCGCAGAGGATGTCCTGGGATACAATTGGGACTGACAACATTTAGCTTTGTTTTGGCTCAGTTAGTGCATTGCTTCAATTGGGAGCTTCCAATTGGTATGTCTCCTCAGGACTTAGATATGACTGAGACATTTGGCCTTTCACTTCCAAGAAATAAGCATTTGCTAGCTATACCAACCTATCGTCTATCTAATAAAGTATAACAAAAATTTTGTAACAAATGACAAGTGGCAGGTTAGTTTAGTGAAAATTTTCATCTCTAAAATTGTCTGCACTGGATTGGTCATGTGTGCACTGAACTTCTTTATTGCAGGATATTTATTACTATTTATGATCTTCAATATCGAAAGCCTCACTCACATGTCTCGGAAGCAGTGTGGCATGTGGGTGTCCTAGATGGGAGGCTTTTCACATGGATCAATGTAGATCTTCATATCAGAGATCATGATTTTGCAGACCTTTATTATGAATTGAAATAGAAACAGAAATAAGAAAAAGAGTGTGACACGAACATACACTTAAACCATTCAATTGATAAAACCTTTTATTATTTGTTTTGATAAAAACATTATTATTATTCATATGATTTAATGTTTCACATGTTTCAAATAGAAATTAAAATGAATCACAAACATATTTGAGTGCGATCTTACTTTACATTATTATAATCTCAGAACTTAACAAATTAGTCGATAAATTGGTCTAGCTAACAAATGATTCTTTCTTGGTGTTGTAAGTCCAAATGTCTCCTCCATGTCTAACTCTTCAGGAGACATGCCCAAGGGAAGCACCCAATCAAAACAATGTATCAGTTCAGCCAAAACAAGTTTAACCATGGTTAGGCCTGAATGAATCCCGGGGCACCCTCTTCGACCCGACCCAAATGGTATAACCCTAAAATCGTTTCCTCGAATGTCTATGTTGTTATCCTCAAACCTCAGAGGATCGAAAATCTCAGGATTCTCCCAAACTTTAGGATCTCGCCCTATAGCCCATGCATTTACTATAACTCTTGTTTTTTCCTTTATGAAATAACCATCAATAGTAATGTCTTCTCTACACTCTCGAGGTAATAACAAAGGTGCAATTGGGTGTAACCTTAGTGTCTCCTTCACCACCATGTTCAAATAAGACAACTTTTCTAAGTCATTTTCCTCCACTTGTCTGTGATTTCCAACCACAGTTTCTAGCTCCTGTTGAAGTCTCTTCATTACACTTGGGTGCCTCAAGAGCTGCGACATGGCCCACTCTACTGTTGTTGATGAAGTGTCAAACGCTGCAGTGATAACATCTAATATGATACCTTTGATTTGTATTCTATCCATGAAGTTTTGAGGATCAGTGGGTTGGTGCATGAGTGACAGCAATATGTCCACAAAGTCCTTCCTGCGATTTTCATCATCTTTGTTGTGTGGATTACTCTCGTGATCTTGGATAATTTGTTCCAACATTTCATGAAATGACTTGCTTGTTTTCTTTATTCGTCTTGTTATTCCCTGAACACGGTTGCATATATAACTGATATTTCATGTATCACAGTAATAACAACACATAATACTCCAGTAATATTCTTTTAAATGCCTTTTTTTCATGACATCTTACTTTATTTTTTTACTAAAAAATATTATAAATGTTTTTTTTATTTTTTTAGTTTCTTATTTTTTTTTTAAATTTTACTATTTTCTAATATATACAGATAAAATTATTTTAATTTTTTTAATTAATGATATTTATTAAAATAAAATGTATTTTTTTGTTAATAGATAAAATATTTCTTTTTTATTTATATATATATATGAGATTATTTATTTATTATTTTGAATTAGTCAGATTTATTTTATATATAATATATATATATATATATATATAATTTTTATATATTATAAGATATAATTTGATTATATTGGATTAACAATTATAAGAAAATTTTGATTTTAATTTTATATATTTTTAAATATATGTTTAATATTTTAATAATTTTAATTCTGATTGTACAAATTCTTTTAAATAACAATAATTTAGATATTAAATTTTTTATAAAAAAATTATTATAAATAACATAAAAATATAAAATATTTAAAATTAAAATTTATAAAAAATATTGAAATATATTTAATATTTTATTTTCTTTTATTTATAAATATAAAAGATCATCTTAACATATTCTATTCAGTATTATTATTAATTATAAAATTATTATTTTATAATATTTTTTATTAATTTTTAATTTATTTTAATTTTTTATTATTAAAATAAAATTTTGAAAATAATTACTTTACCCATAATTAAATTAGAAAAAAATAATGAATAAAATAAAAAATTATTTATTTTGTTAATTCTTTTAAGAAATAAGATGATAAAAAAATTACTAGTCTCTTTCCCTTGGTGCCACAGAAAGCAAATTATACATAAAAAAAATCAAGCCTGAACATTATTTTGTTTTTTTTTTAAATATGTGACTTAGTTTGGTCTGCCTAACTTTGAATTTTGAAAGCATTTTAGTTATTGATGATAAAGATGAAAAATAATGAATGAAAAATATAATAAAGAAAAAGTAGATATATGTTGTACTAAACACCAATGAAAAAATGAGGTGTCAAAATATATTTTTATATATAAAACTTTAAAAAAAATTACAAATTTTTAAGGCCATAACATCCCATGTCTGTCCCCTGACAATCATCTGATGTACCCACCAGAAAACATCTATTTGTTTGGTCATATGTCAGTTCAGATAAAAGTTTTAGACAAGAACAAATTATTACTACATTTTTTAAACCTCCTAATTAAGTAAATATTCACGAGTAAACATATTTATGAGAAAAAATTGAATACTTTTTATAAGAAAACAGATTCTCTTTGGTTTCTTCAAATTCAGTATATCAGAGACTAATTTTAGTTACATAAATCATTGTCCTAACTTTTAGCACATGATAACTAACTACAACATCAATTCATTATCTAATGAGTGCATATATGTTAACAAGTTTTAGTTACAACAAATATAATTGAATTTGTTACCTGAAGATCAAAAACTCCTAGCCAGGGCATGTAATCTGCAAGATTGAAAGCTCCAACCGTGTTCATCACCTCATAAATAAGTCCTTTCAAGTCGAACCTATCATCATTTGTACGTCCCAACACCATTTTATACACGATTTTTTCCATCAGCTCCCCCAGCAACTCACTCAGATCCACAACCTCACCTGATGCTGCAGAATTTTTCAGGGACTGCGTCAACACCCCCAACTCCTCTCTCCTCAGAGGAGCAAACATCTCAACTTTTGAGGCACTCAGAAGCTGCAAAGTGCACAGTTTCCTCACATTACGCCAGTATGCACTGTACTCACAGAAAGCCAAACCCTTGTTGCCATGAGTAAAGTATTTTGAGGCTTGAATTTTGGGTCTGCTAGCAAAAACAGTGTCATGGGTTTTGAGGAAAAGTTCTGCAGTTTCAGGAGATGAAACCACGATGGTTGGAACCTGACCTAACTTGAGAGACATTATGGGACCATATTTCGTGGAAAGTGATTGAAGGGTTCGATGAGGAAGTTTCCCTAACAAGTGAAGGTTACCAATAAATGGCAAGGGTTTGGGACCTGGTGCAAGAGGATGTTTCTGTTGATATTGAATAATAATGAATGTGAGTGTGATCACAAGGAGTATTGCAGGGATAGCTAGTGTTTGAAACAACATTCTGATTTGTTTATTTGCTTCATGGGAAATAAGATATGTGTTTAGGGTATTTATAGAGACAGGTTTTTGGTTTCTCATATGAAGAAAAAACAGTATACTGATAATTAATGGAGATATAGTGTTTAAAATGTGTTGTTGAACCTTTCATGATCATTTTAGATACTCTTTTAGATTTTAAGTTTTCTGCAAATGCTGATTAATTCAAAACCTCTCTTAATAATGACAGTTATTATGTCTGAGTTCATGAAGATCAAGGACAGAGATATAAGTAATTGCTCTAACTTACTTCATATGATGTAGTAAAATAATCTTTCAATTACAATAATTGGTGTTGAATATTCATGCAACACCTTCAACGTGGCAAATCTTGAAACCACATATATAAGTCATTCAACCTGCTTTTACGTGGAGTGTATTAAGCCAAACGTGGAGTAGATAAAGAAGATAGTTTCCAAGTTTACATTTTCTTCTTATATAAGATTTTTAACATATTTTTAAAAAAATAAATATCAATTAATGTAATATATAAACCCTTTTAGAAAATAAATATAATTTATATATCTTCTCGAAAAATAGATATCAATTAAACCGTATAAAATTATTAACTTTAAATTTTAATAACATGTACAAAAATAAAACAGTAATCATAACAAAGTTTTGATCGACCAATACAGGCTGTATTATTGCAGGAACGAGGTTTTGTGTGATGTAATGCAGAGAAATGATTTGTTTGGGGACCATGTAGAGACAGCACAAAACCCAAGAAAAAGAAACTTTAGAAAATCAAACAAGTAGAGCAGAATCACATGTATGTAATAGTATGTATTGTCCAATAGAAGAAAAAAAGGTAAATAAAATTGATTGATGCTAACAAATGTGAAATAATTTTGTACCTTTTTATTTTCTTTTTTTGAAAAAAACAAAATATCTGTCGATAGCTTTTTAGAAAAATAAATTGTAATGAATATATAAAGTAGAGATTTTTATTGAATATTTATTGATGACAAATAATTTTTTTAATAAAATTAAGTGATAAAATAAAATTATTGATAAAATATTCAAAATTAAAGAATTATTTATAATTTAATTTTATTGGTTTATTTTTCTATTTAGATTTATGAAAATAAAATTATTTTTAAAGAGATTAATTTTTCTTAAACTTATATTTTATTGATTTTTTTAAAATATTGAATTTATTTATACTAATATTTTATATGTAATTTTATTTGAGATTATATTTTAGAAAATAAATTTTAAATAGTTTTATTTAAAATTTTAAAAAATAGAAATGAAAAAGGTATACATATCCATACATACTTATAAAGATAAAATAATATACGATTTTTTTTTAAAGTGCATACATAATAAATAAAAAAATAAACTTTTTTTTTAGATAGAATAGACAATAGATATTTAATATAGTTTCATTAAGCAAATGTTTGAATAACTTATATTAATTGATAATATTATATATTATTGTGTTTGGAAATTACTTTTCACGTTTGAGAGAGAAAAGAAAAAAAAAATTGCTTAATATTGTAAGAATTCAGTAATAGTTAGATTATGTGAGATAGTGAGTTTAAGTGATGAAAAAGGTAAAGATGTTTAATAAAGTTTTAAAAGAATTATAAATAAAAGAATCAATCCTTCAACCTGTATTATTTCAAATCTAATATCTCTCTAAAATCTTTTTCTCTCAAATCTTTCTAACTTATCTTCCTCCTTCCTCATCCTTTTCAAGATTTGAAGGTACCAAATTGAAGCTTGTGAAGAGTAGAGCACATCCAACCGATTGGAATCTTGATTTGGGTAAGTTTTCCTTATTCTACTCCTATTTTCGCCCAAACTGCTTTGCCCTGTATATGGGTCTTGCTTTGCTTGCATGTGGTTTTTCCTCCATCAATATAGCTCTATGCTAGCTTAGGTTCTTAGAGATGTGTTTGGTTTGTGAATCAGGTACTTGAGAAGTCAGTTAGAGCACTTGCAACTCTGTCTAGTAGGAAAGAGAAAAATATTTTAGATTCTAAAAACAGGTAAGGGAAGCTAGCCTTAAGTTAATCCTTATAGTGTTAGGAGAATTAGAAATGAACTGATTTTGGTGGCTGTTTTCGAATGTTTTCCCTTGGGTCAGATTCTGAAATTCTGATTTGATGAATGAATGTGCACTTTGCCCATATTTGAAGGCTGTTCTATGATTTATGAATTTGTCAAGTGTGATGTTGTGTTCAATTATGTGATTTGTGTTATACTATGTGCTTGTGAATTTGGAATGAAATTTATTATGTTACTGGGAAAATTAGGATGAATTCTATAGCAAATTGGGTAAAGTTGGCTTCAAGCAATCTATTGAGTAAACCGTGAGAATTGAAAATAAGGGCATTTGAATGGTTGTTGTTGTGGCCAACTGTACCTGAATTTACTGAGGATGTGAACCTGATTTTCTTATTTTGAGATTGATTTTTTTGTCAAGTTGATGATATAGTGAATTTGTTGTATTTTGAGGCATGAGATAGAGATAGAGATGAGATGTGAAATTAAATAATGATATTTATGTTGGCATGAGGCCTTGGTACTCCTATTGAGGGGAGCTTAGTCTGATAAATGAGTATGATGTTGGTAAAGTAGTGTGTATGGGTTTAGGGATATGTTATAGGGTATCCAGACCTTAATGACTCTCTAGGTCACATAGAATAAGATTGTCATGTGGTGAAGATCGATGGAGGTCTTACCAATTGTCTTTAAGATAGTTGGTGAGGCTACCCTGATGTGTGATGGGTGTGGAGATGTTTTGTGGATGATCCTGGGATGAAAAAGACTCAGTGGTCGGCCGATTAGGCTCGTGGTCCTGGAGTACACATCAGGTGCTAGCCCTAGATATCCGAAATCCATACTGTCTTCTAAAAGGCGTCGGTCTTGATTGTGATTGTGATTTAAAGATGTAAAGCCTTTGGTAGGCCCTTACACTTGTGTGAAATTATGTATGCTTCTAGATTAATGGTTTTAAATAAATATTACGATCCTATTTTATTTTCACTAGCTTACCCTTTTGTGTGCATTGTGTTTTGAACTACTATGATCGTGCCTTGCATGGGAGCAGATAGCAGGTCTTTAGTGGAACCATCTATAAGGCAGAGTAGGAACTAGGAGTACCCACACCTTAGATGCTTTGGAAGCTAGTAGTAGGAATCTTAGTTATTTTGAATTGTGAATTATTTTGGAGGACTGTAATAAAAATAGTTTCTATCATTTGTATGTAAGGAAGACCTTATACTTATATAGTTATATTTCCGTATTTCTTAGTATGTTACATTTAATGGTATCAGAGCTGTTAAGTTCCTTAAAGTGACCTAGGGTATTGGATTTGCCTTACTAGTTGAGTGATGTAGGTTATGTCTTAGGTTGATTTGAGAGAAGGGTATTTGTTATGTTTTATTGTGTAACTGTTTTGTATAATTGTTTGATATGATATGAAAAATTTGAGTATGTTATTCTAATTTAACTTCTTCTCAAATTTTCCTATGATATCTAAGTTAAAGCTTAGACTGCATAAAATGTTTTCTTTCTTCTTTAGAGATAAGTCATTGACTTATTTGGATTGTTTTTGTTTTGTGTTGTTTTTATATCAAGTAGGATGAGTGTTTAAAGAAAGAAAGTAAACTTGATAGAATATTGAGGGTGCACACTCAAAACTCGGTCAAAGATTAGTTTTTTTCTTAAACTGTTATAATTCTTGTAGTTTGGTGAAAGGTTTATGTTTCTTTCATGGTAAAGAGTTTAAAGTGTTACTTGAATTTTAGAGCGACACTCCTTTGTGTCAGATGTTTATGTTGATGTAATGAATTTGGTTGTGTAAGGGTTGTCCTTTGATATGTAGTTTCTACACTAACTTTTAGTAGAGTGAAAGTAGTTTAAGTTTGTATCCAATGTCGAGTTAGAATGGAGGGACACATATTCAATGTGAATCTAATTTGCTTACCCTTCTAAAACCTAGATGTGATTTTAGGAATCCAACCTTCCTTGAAATTTCTTAAACTAGTTGGGCTATCTTGGTTTTGTGAGGTGGTAGAAATATAAATGTAATCAAGATATCCATCAAGAAGGATAAAAGAGATAATAATAATTGTAGCCTTTAATAATCCTAATTGTGAAATGACATGACATTTATCATGTCGTATTATTTTTATTGATATAGTGTTAAGAATATTAAATATTAGTATAATAACTTTTTATAGTGATTTGTTTCTGTACTTGTAATAGTTCCTGTAATTATATTTCTTAGCAAAAGTAATGTCTTATGATATATTACTATGATATAAGTGATATTCTTTGCTTTGAACTTTCTTAATAATATTTTTCGTGGTTCTTCTACAATAGGATATTTTGATTCATAGACTCATCATTAATTTGCTCTTCTTCATTGTTGTTTAGCACAACAGTCAGAGGAACACTTACTTTACTAGCTCTATGATAAACTTTGTTCTGTATATGATTTGTTATTCAATACAATCCAAAAGTTGTTACCTTTACCCATGTATTCTCTATCATCTTCTTGACTATTGTGATTATCCTAAATGATGATGGTTGTATGATGGAACAATAAACCCAGACTAAATTCTACAAGTCAAATTTGTAGTTTATTTAGTAGACAAATTAGATGAATACTTGCTTGATAATTGAAGTGTTATGTTGGAATCTGTATAATATTTGATATAGAGATATTAAGTTAATTTATAGTGTATCATGGTTTGACTTTGAAAACTATAAAAACATGTTAGTAGAAATTATTAATATTATTCAATCAAATATTATTTTCATAATTGTTCTACTGTAAAAAGGAACACCTTATGGTATTATATTGGATTTTAATTAAAATTATTTTTCTTTAATTATATTAAAGGCATGTCGAGGTTAATACATTTACAAACCCTTGTGATTATGTCAAAATTAGGTTTCAAAGAAGGTAAGATACCATACTTTCATATATGGAAAGATGTACATTAATATATTTTGATTATTTAAACCATATTATTGTTTAGTTTTTAAGTTTATCATTGGCCTTTTGGTTTGATTAAGAACATTGATTCATGAATGAGGAACTTTTTCTATTTTATATGATAAAAACATTTAAATTTTATCATATATGTTAATCATTACATTGAAAAAAAACATTATTATTCAAATGATTTTATCATATGATTTAATGTTTCACATGCCTCAAATTGAAATTGAAATGAATCACAAACATATTGAGTGTGATCTTACATTACATTATTATCTTCTCAGAACTTAACCAATTAGTCGAAAAATTGGTGTAGCTAACAAATGATTCTTTTTTGGTATTGTGAGTCCAAATGTCTCCTCCATGTCTAACTCATCAGGAGACATACCCAAGGGAAGCACCCAATCAAAACAATGTATCAGTTCAGCCAAAAACAAGTTTAACTGTGGTTAAACCTGAATGAATCCCGGGGCACCCTCTTCGATCCGACCCAAATGGTATAACCCGAAAATCGTTTCCTCGAATGTCTATGTTGTTATTCTCAAACCTCAGAGGATAAAAAATCTCAGGATTCTCCCAAAGTTTAGGATCTTGTCCTATAGCCCATGCATTTACTATAACCCTTGTTTTTTTCTTTATAAAATAACCATTAATAGTAATATCTTCTCCACACTCACGAGGTAATAACAAAGGTCCAATCGGGTGTAACCTTAGTGTCTCCTTCACCACCATGTTCAAATAAGACAACTTTTCCAAGTCATTTTCCTCCACTTGTCTGTGCATTCCAACCACAGTTTCTAACTCCTGTTGAAGTCTCTTAATCACACTTGGGTGCCTCAAGAGTTGCGACATGGCCCACTCTACTGTTGTTGATGAAGTGTCTAAGGCTGCAGTGATAACACATCTAATATGATACCTTTGATTTGTATTCTATCGATGAAGTTTTCAGAATCAGTGGGTTGGTGCATGAGTGACAGCAATATGTCTACAAAGTCCTTCCTGCGATTTTCATCATCTTTGTCGTGTGGATTACTCTCGTGGTCTTGGATGATTTGTTCCAACATCTCGTGAAATGACTTGCTTTTTTTCTTGAATTGTCTTGTTATTCCCTGAACACGGTTGCATATATAACTGATATTTCATCTATCACAGTAATAACAACACATCCAGTAATATTCTTTTAAATACCTTTTTTTCGTTACATCTTTTTCATGACATGTTATTTTATTTTTTTACTAAAACAATATTATAAATGTTTCTTTTATTTTTTTAGTTTCTTATTCTTTTTTTTTTAAATTTTAC
This sequence comes from Macrotyloma uniflorum, assembly GCA_016859785.1. Lineage (NCBI taxonomy): Eukaryota > Viridiplantae > Streptophyta > Magnoliopsida > Fabales > Fabaceae > Macrotyloma > Macrotyloma uniflorum. The sequence goes on from BDMB01000030.1 coordinate 1,367,624, forward strand.
TATCTTCTAACATATGACCAGAAAACATCTCTGCTCATATGTTAGTTCAGATAAAAGTTTTAGACAACCTTAACAAGAACAAATTATTGCTAAATTTTCTAAACCTCCTAATTAAGTTAATCTTTACGTGCAAACATATTTTTCCTTTTATGAAAATAAATTGAATACTTTTTATAAGAAAACAGATTTTCTTTGGTTTCTTCAAATTCAGTATATCAGAGACTAATTTTAGTTACATAAATCATTCTCATAACTTTTTATCACATGATAACTAACTACAACATCAATTCATTATCTAATGAGTGCATATATGTTAACAAGTTTTAGTTACCAGATATATAATTGAATTTGTTACCTGAAGATCAAACACTCCTAACCAGGGCATGTAATCTGCAAGATTGAAAGCTCCAACCAAGTTCGTCACCTCATAAATAAGTCCTTTCAAGTCGAACCTATCATCATTTGTATGCCCCAACACCATTTTATACACGATGTTCTCTATCAGCTCTCCCAGCAAGTCACTCAGATCCACAAGCTCACCTGATGCTGCAGAATTTTTCAGCGACTGCACCAGCACCCCCAACTCTTCTCTCCTCAGAGGAGCAAACATCTCAACTTTTGAGACACTCAGAAGCTGCAAAGTGCACACTTTCCTCACATTACGCCAGTATGCACTGTACTCACAAAAAGCCAAACCCTTGTTGCCATGAGTAAAATATTTTGAGGCTTGGATTTTGGGTCTGCTGGCAAAAACAGTGTCATGGATTTTGAGGAAAAGTTCTGCAGTTTCAGGAGATGAAACCACGATGGTTGGGACCTGACCTAGCTTGATGGACATTATGGGACCATATTTCGTGGCAAGTGATTGAAGGGTTCGATGAGGGAGTTTCCCTAACAAGTGAAGGTTACCAATAAATGGCAAGGGTTTGGGACCTGGTGCAAGAGGATGTTTCTGTTGATATTGAATAATAATGAATGTGAGTGTGATTACAAAGACTAATGCAGGGATAGCTAGTGTTAAGCAACATTTTGATTTGTTTATTTACTTCATGGGAAATAAGATATGTGTTTAGGGTATTTATAGACAGGTTTTTGGTTTCTCATATGAAGAAAAAACAGTATACTGATTAATGCAGATATTTGAATAGTTTTTAAAATGTGTTGTTGAACCTTTCATGATCATTTTAGATACTCTTTTAGATTTTAAGTTTTCTGCAAATGCTGATTAATTCAAAACCTCTCTTAATAATGACAGTTCTTATGTCTGAGTTGATGGACATCATCAAGGACACAGAAAGATAAGTAATTGCTCTAACTTACTTCATATGATCTAGTAAAAGAATCTTTCAATTACAATAGTTGGTGTTGGTGTTGGATATTCATGCAACACCTTCAACGTGGCAAATCTTGAAACCACATATATAAGTCATTCAACCTGCTTTTACATTTTCACAATATAAACGTGGAGTGGATAAAGCTAACTCAAAATTCAGATAAACAAGGCAAACGTGGAGTAGATAAAGAAGATAGTTTCCAAGTTTACATTTTGTTCTTATCTAAGATTTTTAACATATTTTTTTAAAAATAAATATCAATTAATGTAATATATAAACCCTTTTAGAAAATAAATATAATTTATATATCTTCTCGAAAAATAGATATCAATTAAACCGTATAAAATTATTAACCTTAAATTTTAATAACATGTAAAAAAATAAAACAGTAATCATAACAAAGTTTTGATCGACCAATAAAATCAGTGGTGCAGACTGTATTATTGCACGAAGGAAGGCAGTGTTTAGTTTTGTGTGATGTAATGCAGATAAATGATTTGTTTGGGGACCATGTGGAGACAGCACAAAACCCAAGAAAAAAAAACTTTAGAAAATAAAAAAAGTGCAGCAGAATCACATGTATGTAATAGAGATTAATTTTTCTTAAACTTATATTTTACAGTGTAACTCATTTGAATTGTTTTTAGAAATATTAATTTTATTTATATATGTAATTTTATAAATTAATACTTATTGATATCCATGTCTGTGTTGTTGTGAGTGAGGTTGAAAGATTGAGTACCTAATAAATTGTTTTATAAATTTTATTAAAAAGGAAACCTTTTCCACCAACTATAATAAGAAAATTGTTAATGTCTCGGTTAGATATTGATGTTTGATGAGATATGTGTGGAAGTGTTTAAATAAATTATAAACGTTTTAAATAATTTATCGTCAAAAGAATTTTAATTTATATATAATTTTTTTAAATATGAGAAATGGTTTCATTAAGCAAATATTTGAATAACTTATATTAATTGATATTATTATATATTATTGTGTGATTAAATTTAAATTAAAAAATATAAAATAGTGAGTTACTTAAAATATTTAAATATTTAAAAAATGATATAATAAAGTGAAAAATGGTAAATTACTTTTCCCGAGAGAAAAGAAAAAAAATGTGCTTAACATAATTTATTATGTTGGGAGTTTTATTTTTTCAATTCTAAAAATCATATATAACATATTATGATGGAAGTATATTCGATATGAGGAGAAATTATAATTAATTATTAATGGTTGTTTATTAATTTTTGAAATTTTAATTTTTTAATAATAGGTGTATCATAGGTTATCAAGAATGTCTAATATGTATGTCTTTCATTTAAAAAAAAATAAAATTATTTTCATTTCTCTTTATTTCTTCTCAATTAAATCAATTTTATTTCTATTTTTTTCTCTTCATTTTTTATTATTTTCTTTTCTATTTATTTCATATGTCACTCAATTAGAAATTCATTGTGTTCAGAAATCCATTAAAATCTTGTTAATTATATTTAGGAATAACATTATATGGTTTGAATGAAGAATAGTTTAAATTTATTTATAAAAAATAAAATATTTAAGTTTTATAGTTTAAATTTTAATTTTATAATTTTTTTATTAATAGTACATTTTTAAATAAAATAAGATAAGTGAATATTACTTTATTAAAACTATTTTAATCTTTGTGTTAATAATACATCTCTGTAATAAAAAAACATAAATATACTACAATTAACACATTTTCTTTTAAAACAAAACTATGCAATTTTGAGTGAAATGATGTATAAATTATTCTTGATTTCTTTACCAAAATTGAATATATATTATGATTTGGATGATGTTGTATTTAGGTAATTTTATGAAAGCAAAATATTATTTAATAATTGTAAGAATATTTTAATATTTAGGAATTAATTTAGACAATTGTGAGAAGAAATGAAGGTGGCATCCAGGTCATACAAAAATATCCAACGGTCCAAATTCCTTCTACGTTTTCACACTCTGTCTTCCAACTCAAAAGTCAAACATTCTGTACTCTCTATCTATACACATTGAAGAAAAAGAAGAATTGAAGAAGAATCGAAGAAGAAGAATCGAAGAAGAAGGAGAAGAAGGAGAAGAAGAATCGAAGAAGATGGATCGATCCCAAGAAGTCTCGCAGGGTCATCCCTATGTCCCACGAGATTTGCACCTACCGGAGTACGCTCCCTGCTTCCTTTCCATGTCCAACATTCTCTCCGTCTTCGCCTTCTCCTCATTGTTCGTCGTCTCCGTCGTCTGGATCTTCTCAGGTTCCAACACTTTCTTCCCACCTTTTCAAAAACCATAAATGTGATTTAAGAGCTTCTTATTTCAACTGTTTTGAGTGCCAGATTTTGAAGCTGCGTATTGGGTTTTTGTTTTTGTGTGTGCGCGCTTTTGCTGAGGTTTTTGAGACCATTATTGGTCACAATTTTCTGAAATTAACAGTCCTTTGTTTGAATCGATTCAACTAAAGCTGGGTTTTGGGTGTTGCGTTTGGCGTTCCAAATATGATTTTTGTATGTTGATTGAGAAACTAGTGGTTAGAGATTTCACGTCTTGAACGTGATTTCTTACTTCTGAAGAGTTTCCAAAAACGCGTATGGAATTAAATTAGATATCTCCTTCTGTGGAGTAGTTACGCAAAAGAAAGTTTCAAGTGCGTCGATTTTGAGTGATTGAAACGAAGTACGTTTCAGAAAAGTCGCCTTTGTTATGCAACCCGGTTTCAAAGTTTTCCCTCTTTCGATGTGGAAGTAACTCGGATTAATACCATGTTTGGTTCCACAATCGACATGTGCTTTTTCATTTTACAGATAAGCTAGTTGTTAGAGGTGATTTTTTTTTTTTTTTTTTTTTTTTATGTTTTAAGTTTCAACTGAGATTCAACATAGTAAAACCAAAACATAGATCTACTTTTTCTGGCTTCTTTTATGTAACAGATGTGCAGTGTCTTCGAATCTTGATTTGCGTTTGTCAAATTTGATTAGATCTATTTTCTTAAAACATATCATGTTGAGGGGAGGGCTTAAAAGATGATTCGGTAGTTACGGTAGGATTTAAGATATGAACTGTGTTCTTTCCTTCTTCTTTTTCCTTTTCTTTTTCTGATTGAGAATAAACTGTAAAATACTGATAGTTTTCTTATAATTACATAAAAACAGAAAATCCAAATATATTTTGAAATCAATGATTTTCATATATATTAAAAGAAGAGTATATGTACATTTTTCTTTTTCATGATAAGACTATTTTAGAGTATTATTGTGATATTCAAATTATTAAATAAGATGAGTTAGATGAACAAGGTTTCCCTCTCTTAACTCTTTGTTTTAGGTTGTCTTTTTCTTGATGTATATGATCAGAGAGTACGTATATTTATTTACGTCCAGAAAGGAACCTTATTCTGGATATTAACCTTTTAAAACTGTTTACTATTATCAAAATTTATTTATCAGTCCCTTCACAAGTCAGAAGACTCACATCAAACATAAAACCTAACATTCTTTACATTATAAATGAATAAATAAATAAACCAAACAACAAGTAATTATTAAATTATCTTTTTAGAGTGTATATTTAAGTTATGGCGATTGGACGTCACATAGTCTCTTCCATTCCATGTACTACAAATTAAATTTCTCTTCTTTATTTAAGGACTTAGGAGCTCATAATGGTCTAACATATTGTCTTTATTTAAGACAGTACAATTACACATGCAAAATAGAGAACAGGTAATCTCAAACAAATAATAATTGAGCTCAAAATTTTATTTGTCTACTACATAATAAACATAATATTCAAAAATCATTCTTTAACAATAACATCCATATATTAACACGTTGAATAAGTTTTTTACTAATATTTTCTATGATAAAGTACTTTAGCTTCGTTTATTTAAAAGTACTTGTCGTTTTTAGTTACTAAAAAGAAACTTCTTAATCTCATGAATAAGATAAACATCAATATCAACGTATAAAATTAGAAATATAATTTTACTTTCATAGACTTTCATAGACTTTCATGTATATACACATATCAAATGTATTTCCCTTAAATCCAAAGGAAACAATGATATTATTGAACTTCAAATACCATGCTAGGAAACTTGGTTAAGTTTGTTTATTGATTTTTAATTTACACATCATGTGTTCCTTTGCATTAATTGAGAATCCCATTGGTTGATCCATATAAACACTTTCTTTTAAATCTCCATTAAGGTTGGTCCATATAAACACTCTCTTCTAAATCTCCATTAAGAAAGACAATTTTTACATTCATCTAATATACCTTAAGGTCATAATGAACTAATAGTACCATCATAATTTTGAAAGAATCCGTGAGACTAATGAAAATGTCTTTTTATAGTCAACACTGTCCGTGAGACTAACCATAAGTATGGCCTTACATTTAAGGTTCACATGAGAATCATGTTTAATCTTTAAAACCCACTTATAACCATTTCTCTTCCAACTTTTTATAATTTGTCAAGGTCCCAAACATTGTTTTGTTATGTAAATGTCAACTCTTTTTTCGTTACATTTAATCACTATTTAGAATTATCACAACTTACCACTTTTTCACTCATCTAAATATACTATATAGTCATTTGAAATAATAGATTTTTTTCCGATGAACTTTCTTAATAATATTTCTTGGGGTTCTTCTACAATAGGTTATTTTGATTCATAGACTCATCATTAATTTGCTCTTCTTCATTGTTGTTTAGCACAACAGTCAGAGGAACACTTACTTTACTAGCTCTATGATAAACTTTGTTCTGTATATGATTTGTTATTCAATACAATCCAAAAGTTGTTTCCGTTAACCATGTATTCTTTATCATCTTCTTGACTATTGTGATTATCCTAAATGATGGTTGTATGATGGAACAATAAACCCAGACTAAATTCTACAAGTCAAATTTGTAGTTTATTTAGTAGACAAATTAGATGAATACTTACTTGATAATTGAAGTGTTATGTTGGAATCTGTATAATAAAGATTTGCACTGTAGATAAATGTAGGTTGCTGACATGAAACTCCAATTTTGGGAATTGGAGCCAAGAAATTGCATCTAAGTTTTGTCCAAATATAGAAACCATATCACGCTGTGTTTGAATTCATATTTCATCACTTCACCAATAATGACATTTGAAAGTAAACACCTCCATTTGTTTTTCTTTTAATTATGCCCTTTCCCAGACACCATTCTCTGTCGTTGTTACTTGAATTTCTATCATCGGATTCGTGGAAATGATGATAGGTTTACATTACTTGTATTTTATCAGGACGCCTTAAGAAAACCAAAGTTGACAGAGTGCTGATGTGTTGGTGGGCCTTCACAGGCCTTACACACATGATTCTTGAGGGCTATTTTGTTTTCGCAACGGAGTTTTTCAAGGATAAGACTGGCTTCTATCTAGCTGAAGTTTGTGAGTTTCTTTAACATTTAACATGAAGTTAACATGGTTAGAAATTAGAATTTGTAAGACCTGTATTTAATGTTTTTTAATGAACAAATAACAGGGAAGGAATATAGCAAAGGGGATTCAAGGTATGTAGGAAGGGATGCAGGAGTAGTTACTGTTGAAGGAATAACAGCGGTTTTGGAGGGTCCAGCTAGCCTTCTAGCTGTGTAAGTTGAACTTCAAAAACATAACTATTGCTATTTTCTTCTCTTTTCCATTTTCTCCTAAAAGTTTGTATTGTGTCAATGTGATGACAGATATGCAATAGCTACTGGGAAATCATATAGCTACATACTTCAGTTTGCTATTTCTTTGGGGCAGCTATATGGAACTGCTGTTTATTATATTACAGCAATCTTGGAAGGTGATAATTTTTCTACAAACACCTTTTACTATTATGCATATTATATTGGAGCAAATTTCTCTTGGATTGTAATACCCTCCATTATTGCCATCCGCTGTTGGAGAAAAATCTGTGCACTTCGGCCTCAAGAAGATCAGAGGAAAAAGTCTAAAGTTCGTTGATGCACACAGTTCCAGTACTAATAGGATCTTTTCGGATTGAGATACGAATCTGGGTATTTATTTGGTATAACATTTTTTTTTATTAAAAATAATTCTACTTTTTAATGTTTAAAGTATTCTTTTAAGTCATTTTAATTAAATAAATAATTACGTAAAATACATTAAGTACGTACGAGCCTTTTTAGATAAAAAAGTTTAATTATTTCAGATATATGGTTAGTTCATCACAACTTTATAATTCTCCTTTGATCAATCTTTGTAAACTAATTTTCTCAATATGTTTATAATTCTCCTTTGATCAATCTTTGTATGGTTTTAGTAGTTCTATCTAGTATAATATTTTTTATTACAGATTGTAAACGTAAATATCATAGAGAATTCTAATTCTAACTATTATTTTTTGTTTAATATTGAATATATACTAATACGCTATATCTGTAGATTATTTATTTTAGTTCTATCTAGTATAGTATTTTTTATTACTAGATCTGTCTCTATATCCGATAATATTTTATATTCATATATTAGTCAGAAATTATACGAAAAAAAATAGAATATAATTATTGAATAAAATAAAATATAAAAGTAGGATAAAAATGTTATAAAACAAAACAATTAAAGCGTTTAAGGTATTATTTTACTTCTTTCTCTTTTTATCACTTTACAAATTAAACAAATTAAATTTGTTAAGTGTACGATGTCACACCAAAGTTACATCCTAGTGTGTTGAATGTTAGCTACAAGTAAAAAAAATAAAAATAAGTATTTTTAATAGATATTCATTCATAATGTTAATGATTTTTATTTAGATTTTATTTAAATTCAAATTATCAAAATAAAGTTACTTTGTATATAACTCATTCGAATTTATTTTAAAAAAACTAATTTTAGGTGTACTAATATTTTAGGATATAATTTTATTTGGTTTATATTAAAAAAAATATTTGAGCTTATAATTTAAAGAATAATTTATAAATAATTTCATTTAAATTTTTTAGGTAAAAAGTATATGTATACACGGTATAAAATTAGTGAATTTTTTTTTTTCATTTGAATATCCTCAAATTGGAAATAGGGGATAAGTTGTGAATATAATTTGTTAAACTCGAAGGAGAATACTTAGCCAAACATTTTTAAAGCCTCAATCTTAAATATTCAAAATAACTGTCACTGTCACTTAATCCATCAAATCAGAGTAAAGCACTCTTATTTTGCGAAGACAAACTTAAAAAAAATAAAAATTAAAAAAATCTACGATACCACACATCAATATTAGTGTGATTTTACTGTTGTTGCTGGCGCCGCATCCTAGCTTCAGATTTCTTCCTCATCCACGCTAGAGTATCAACCTGAAAATTTCGTGAAAAAAATATCATCAGCTAAGAAATGCAATGCAATTCTTAAAGACACAAATAGCAAACACAATTGTCACCTAGTCATAGAATGAAAAGCAACCACAATTCAAAATCTGGTAATTAAAAAAAAAAAAAAAACAAAGCACTTACTATTATAAATCATCGAACAATAGGAATTCCACAGTTCACACAAATATTTGTAAAGGAAAAAAAAAAATCAATCAATAATAATACACAAGAAGTAATTATAAAAATAGAATAAAAAAAAAGTGAAAATAAAGAGACCTGTAGGTATTGAGAGTGGATATTGTGGATACCATTATCCTCAACAATCCCCAATGTAAGCTGAATCGAACTATATTTTTCTTCCTCAATCAATCGTTTTGGAGCAGAACTGCACCAAATTCACAAAATCGATTGAAATTTCCAATCTCAAAACAGATAAATAAATTTTAATCGATTGAAATTCCCAATCTCAACTAACAGAGAAATAAAAGTGCATACCCCTCCTTAGAAATGTTAAGGTCAGTGAGCTTCTCAGTGATCTGTCCTTCCTCGTTCTGCATCTTCGGTATATTCGGTAGAATTACGAAACTCCTGCAGAAAAATCTATAAGCCTCTATAAGCCTGAATCAAATTAACAAAACAATAATAATAAACATTACATACATTTTCAAAATGTTAGAAAAGAAACGTGAGAGATGAATGAATAGTTTTTATGTGGTGAATAGAATTATATATATATATCGAATTAAAGCGTATGAAAACTGAAAAATATAAATATCTTAACCGAGTTGTTAAAAAAACAGATTTGCGATTTGCGAGTCTGTTAACAAAACAGATTTGGTTGTTAAATTAATTTTATAAATTTATGTTTTTAATTTAGATTTATAGAATTAAAATTATATTAAAAAATAATTTTATTTAAATTAATACTTTACATATAATTTATTTGAATTTAATTTTAAAAAAGATTAAGTTTTTATATTAATATTTTATGAATAATTTAATTTAGATTTATATTTTAAAAATAATTCATAAATAATCCTATTTAAAATTAAAAATAAATAAATATATATGGTTTTATACATACGTATAAAATTATCATGATTTTTTTTTCAATTAAGTAGAAACCACTCAACTAGACGAAATAAGAAAAAATAAAAGTATTTAACAGATTCAGTTCAACTTCCAAATAAATTTTTAATTTTAGTTTAAAACCTTGTTTTTTTATAAATACTCAGGACAATAAAATATTAGTCTGTTTTATTATTTTTCTCAAATAAATAAATATATATATATATATAAATATATTCTTATATATTAAATATATATTATTTTTATTATTTATTATTTTTAATATTTCTTAATAATATTATATAAATAATATATTATTTACATAATTAGATTATATTATATAGTTCTTACTTAATCATAAATTTTCTTAGAATTGAACAAATATATATCCTCTAATAAAAATAACTAATAAAGAAAATATCACAAATTAAAAGAAAAACATTACACTAGCAATTCTAAAATAAATATAATGACGCTCTCCAAAGCTCTTAAAGTTATCTAAGGACATGTAAATGATTATTAGATGGTCTTGAGTAAATTTTCTATTTTCTTGAATTATGAAATTTCTTTCTAATTTCTTATAAACTTTTTTAATTCTTTTTTTAAAAAAATTTATTCAATTTTTATTTTTTTAAATATAAAAATATTACAAAATCTATAAAAGTAAATTCATTTTATTTGAATAAATTATATTTTAAATAAATTCTAAATTTCCTAACTTTTTAAAATATTTTCATCAAAATATTTAAAAATTAAAATTTTATATTCAAGAATATTTTTATTCAAATTTTTAATAATATAAATAATTTTATTTTTAATATTTTTTAAAATAAAATAAAATATTTTATATCTATTTTAATTTAAAGAAAACGTAATTTAGAAATAAGAAAATTTAAATATTTTATTTAATTTACTTAAATAAATGAAATAATATAAATATGATTTTATAAAATATTATATTTAATTTTTTTTATATTAATTTATTTTTATTTTTTTAGTTTATAAATTTATTAATAATAATCGTATTTTAAGACAGAAATAATTAATAATATAGAAAAAAAACTAAATAATAGATTTAAATTTAAAAAATGAGATGAACAAATACATTTAATTTAGGATTAATTATGAAAAATATGCTAGTACAAATTTAAATATTTCTGTTTTAATGTAATAAACTTAATTAAAAAAATATAATATAATATAATATATGTATATATATTCTACATTGTATTTTTTTAAAATGATTAGTGTTATATTAATAAAATTAATATTTTTTAATAAATAAAATTTGGTATTTTTTGTTGGTTACAGGTTCTATTTAATTATTCTTCATTCGTTACAAGTTCCATTCAATTAAAGAAAAAACAAGCAGAAAAAGAATGTATATCTATTATTTCTTGTGATTATTTAAATTTCAACTCTTCCTCCACTTATTTATAAGTTATTTCCTTATAATGATACTTCCAAACAATACATATTAGTTGTGGTCCATACCACCCACATATCTTTCCATTTTTTCTTACCATAAACAATATTAACAAAATATAAGGCACAATGTTAAACTAAAATAAGAAATATAACATATATAGATTATAAAATTTCAACTTTTACCATTTGGTTATGGTTAGTATGTCCTGATACAATTGGGTCTCAATCACAGTTAGTTTTGTGTTCTGATGACTCAAATATGACTGAGACATTTGGCTTTTCAATACCAAGAAATAGGCATTTGTTAACTATAGCAACCTAACCAAAACTTTGGAACATAAAATTTAAGTGTGATTTTTCATCTTTAATTTTGTCTCACTGAATTGGTCATGTTTCTGTACTGAATATGCAGCTTCATTCACATGTATCTGTAAGTGGCATGTCTGCACTTTCCACATGGGTCTAGGCAGATATTCACATCAGAAATCATGATTTTACATATATATATATATATATATAAATTATACTATAAGTTAATTATAAGATATTATAATGTTAATAATTGTTCTCGAATTAATTATCCTAGCTAACTACAAGTTTAAAATTATATTAATCTTATACTTCTAAAATTTCTTATTAATCATCTTCACAAAAAAATGTTTTGTTGGTAATATGATTATGAAAATCATTATCAAGAAAGTCTTTCATACAATAAAAAGAGATATTTTGGTCAGTGTTACATTAATTTGATTTTCATCTGAGATTTATGGGTGAATCAAGGTCATTTTGTAATCTGGTAAGTCTTTTTTTGTTTCCTTTAATTACAAAATAGTTGGTTTCATTAATTCTAAAATAGGTATAAAGCAAGATAATCCTGTTTTTCTTTCTATTTGTTGCAGCAGAAGTTTTAGCAGAAGTATAAGTAAATTAATGGATTATGGTTTGATTATTCTTATGGCTAGTCCCTCAGCTGATATTTTATATGTTGATAATTATTAAAAAAAATTATATTAATTAAAAATAAAATAAAATAATAATATTTTATATATTGATAATTATTAGAAAATTTTATATTAATTAAAAATAAAGTCAAATTATAATATATAAATAAATATAAACCTATATCAATAATTATTTTTTATCTAATTATTAAGTTTAACTCAATTAATCTACCTGATTTTAAATATTATTTTTATAATTGTTCTACTGAAAATACACCTTATCTTATTATATTGGATTTTAATTAAGATTATTTTTTTTAATGAAGGTTAATACATTTACAAACCTTGTGATTATGTCAAAAATAGATTTCAAAGAAGGTAAGATACCATACTCTCATATATGGAAATATGTACATTAATATATTTTGATTATTTAAACCATATTATTGTTTAGGTTTTATGTTTATCATTGGCCTTTCGATTTGATTAAGAACATTGATTCATGAATGAGAAACTTTTTTTATTTTATATGATAAAAACATTTAAATTTTATCATATATGTTAATCATTAAATTGAAAAAACACATTATTATTCAAATGATTTTATCATATTATTTAATGTTTAACATGTCTCAAATTGAAATTGAAATGAATCACAAACATATTGAGTGTGATCTTACATTACATTATTATCTTCTCAGAACTTAACCAATGAGTCGAAAAATTGGTGTAGCTAACAAATGATTCTTTTTTGGTATTGTGAGTCCAAATGTCTCCTTCATGTCTAACTCATCAGGAGATATACCCAAGGGAAGCACCCAATCAAAACAATGTATCAGTTCAGCCAAAACAAGTTTAACCGTGGTTAGACCTGAATGAACCCAGGGGCACCCTCTTCGACCCGACCCAAATGGTATAACCCGAAAATCGTTCCCTCGAATGTCTATGTTGTTATTCTCAAACCTCAGAGGATCGAAAATCTCAGGATTCTCCCAAACTTTAGGATCGTGTGCTATAGCCCATACATTTACTATAATCCTTGTTTTTTTCTTTATGAAATAACCATCAATAGTAATATCTTCTCCACACTCACGAGGTAATAACAAAGGTGCAATCGGGTGTAACCTTAGTGTCTCCTTCACCACCATGTTCAAATAAGGCAAATTTTCCAAGTCATTTTCCTCCACTTGTCTGTGCATTCCAACCACAGTTTCTAGCTCCTGTTGAAGTCTCTTCATCATACTTGGGTGCCTCAAGAGTTGCGACATGGCCCATTCTACTGTTGTTGATGAAGTGTCAAATGCTGCAGTGTTAACATCTACTATGATAGCTTTGATTTGTGTTCTATCAATGGTGTTTTGGTGCATGAGTGATAACAATATGTCCACAAAATTCTTGCTGTGTTTTTTATCATCATCTTTCTCATGTTGATTACTCTCATGGTCTTGGATAATTTGTTCCAACATCTCGTCATATGACTTGCTTGCTTTCTTTAATCGTCTTGTTATTCCCTGAACAATGGTTTCATATGTGATTAATATTTCATGTGTGAAAAAAATAGAAACACATAATATTCCAACAATATTCTTTTAAACCTTAATCACTACGATCAGGTTATGAAAATAGATCCGATGAGTGCATATATATGCGAACAAGTTTTAGTTGTACAACATATATAATTGAATTTGTTACCTGAGGATCAAACACTCCTAACCAGGGCATGTAATCTGCAAGATTGAAAGTTCCAACCAAGTTCATCACCTCCAGAACAAGCTCTTTCAAGTTGAACCTATCATCCTTTGCACGTCCCAACACCATTTTAGACACGATGTTCGCCATCAGCTCTGCCAGCAAGTCACTCAGATCCACAACCTCACCTGATGCTGCAGAATTTTTCAGCGACTTCACCAACACTCCTAACTCCTCTCTCCTCAGAGGAGCAAACATCTCAACTTTTGAGGCACTCATAAGCTGCAGAGTGCACACTTTCCTCATGTTGCGAAAGTATGCATTGTAATCAGAAAAAGCCAAACCCTTGCTGCCATGAACTAGGATTTCTGAGGCTTGGATTTTGGGTCTGCTGGCAAAAACAGTGTCATGGGTTTTGAGGAAAAGTTCTGCAGCTCCAGGGGATGAAACCACGATTGTTGGAACCTGACCTAACCTGAGGGACATTATGGGACCATATTTCATGGCAAGTGATTGAAGGCTTCGATGTGGGAGTTTCCCTAACAAGTGAAGGTTACCAATAAATGGCAAGGGTTTGGGACCTGGTGCAAGAGGATGTTTCTGTTGATATTGAATAATAATGAATGTGAGTGTGATCACAAGGAGTATTGCAGGGATAGCTAGTGTTTGAAGCACCATTCTGATTTGTTTATTTGCTTCATGGGAAAGAATATGTGCGTTTTAGGGTATTTATAGACTGGGATTGATGTTATTTCATATGGAAAAAGAAAACAGTACCTTATTTAATATAGATATTTAATATAAATATTATAAAAAAAACTTATTTGAGACAGAAATATAATATAGAAACTGGTAACGCACTTCTATAATTTCGATGCAGCTTCCGTGTGAAACTCTACAACTATAATTTTCTTTTTCCAGGGAGTGATGCATATATATAACTGATGAATTTTTTTTATAATATTTTTTTTTTCTAATTTAGCTTTTAAAATAAGATTTTTAAGATTGGGTAGTTTAATAAATCAAGAATTCAGAATTTAAAGATTTCAAAGAAAAGATGAATCAAGTCTAGCAAAATAATATTTTGCAATAATACAATAATATATTAAAATAAAATAAATCTATTAATAATTAAAAATATCTTTTAAAAAAATTATAATTTTAATAAAATGTTTATAGTAGAAAATCAAACACTAAAAGTTAGGACAATGAAATGAAAAATATAACGAACAAAGTCTTAGGTATTTAAAGAAGAGGTAATACTGAGGAAATTTTTTACAAATGGGAATAAAACACAATTATATAAATGAATACGATTCCACTTCTTATCCAAAACCTTAAGTTATGGGTTTGTGTATCTTTCTCCCTTATATACTATTTAACCTTCCATTTCTACCCAATGTGGGATTTCAACTCATCTTGAACTCCAACCATCTCCCCCTCAAGCGTGAGTTTCTTCTACATTGGCACACACTTTCCCTCCAGCGGAAGCATTACAAGTTTCCGAGTGGTGAACTTTGCTTACTTTAACTTGTACCGCCGTCCTTTGACGGGACACGCTTACCTGAAACCCATGTTAAGAAGACTTTCAATACAAGGATCCACCTTGACTTAAGAGATCCCTCACCTACTCCTCGTGGGCCGGATGAACTTGATTCTGATATCACTGTTAGGTATCCAAGGAGGAGGTAACACCGGAGAGATTTTTCACAAATGGAAATAAAAAAAAAAACTATATAAATAAATACGACTCCCATAAAAAAAATAAAATAAATATTTAAAAAAAAAAATTCTATTAAAAATTAATTAAAATATTTTGTATTCTAAGAAATTTGTAAATCTATTGGATAGTTTGACCAGTTTTACTAATTAATTAACGGTTTTGTTCTATTCTTTTTTACTAATTTAATTACATATTTTTTTTAGGAACTAAGAAACCATTTTCTAAATTGGTTTTAGATTGAACCGGTTGAATCTAATAATAATTAAATAAGTTATTTATTATAATTATTAAATTAAAAAGAACATATTACTTGTAAATAGAAAATTGTAAATAATGATAAAAAGTGAGTATTTCAAAATAATTATAATTATATATATACACGGAGAGATACAGAGGGTTTATTGTTGTATATAGAGATGTCAATTTGACTTAAACTTTCATATTTTTCTAAACTAGATTTCTTTTAGTAGTTCACCTAATTAATAATAGGTTGATAAAACCTAAACCCCAGAATCCTCGTATAAAATTAGTTAGTGTAATGATCTAATATCCCCTATAAGTATTTATATTAAATAATAAATTTTTTAGTTTATAAGTATTTATGATAATATTATATTTTAAAATATTTATAAAAAATTAAATATTTTATTTTTTGTTTTATTTTTTAAAATAATATAATTTAATTAATTTAAGGTGATAAATTATTTGAATAAAAATTATTCATTAAATATATATTTTTATGAAATATTTTATAAATTTATTTGTGAAAATTTTTTCATAAATTTATATATAAAAAAAATTCTTATTAATTTATTCGTGGGAAATTTCCCATGGATTTATTTGTGAGAAATTTCTCATGAATTTTTTTTGTAAAAAATAATTTCTACTAACCTTTTACCTACAAATTTATTGATGGTGGGAAATTTATGGTATATTAGTGGGAAAAATTTGTATTTTCCACTAATTTTAAGTATTACCCACAAATTTCATTCCATGAAAAATATTTTTTTTTAGCACGTACCTAATATACTCTAATTTGGCCATATTACTAGGTAATGTAGGGTTTCCAACACAATAATTCATATTGATTTGGTCAAATTCAAATTGTTAAAGTTTGATCTGACTTGATCTAACTTGATTAGATTTTACACAACCTGACATGAGTTATTCTAACATGTTCCAACCCATCCTAACCTAATCCCGCTAGGCCTAACTCAACCAGGTATGGCCTATCATGATCTAGACTAACTTGTCCTAGTCTAAAAAAAAACTAAGTTAGGCTCTACTTGGACCAATCTAACTATATTTAGTCCAACTTGACCAATCTTGTTTTGATTTAATCCAACTCAATATAGTACAAATTAATCCAACTCAATCTAGTTCAACCTAGCCAAATCTAACTAAGGTTGAACTGATGTGACCTAGAAAAGTCTACCTAGCCCAACCTAACATATCTTAGTCAAATCTTGTCCAACCTAATTTGACCTTACTCACCTTGACCTCATCCACCCTATCACAGTTTAATACTGCTCATCCTATCATGTCTCAACCCACTTTGAATCGAGTCACTTGCTTTAACCCACCATAACCCAATATGACATAGTCACTTGTCTCAACTCATCCTATTATGCCTTATTTGTCTTTACTTGGTCCGACCTACCTTCATTTACTCCAACTTAGCTAAGTGGAACCTAACTTGACCTAAAGTAGATTTACTCAACTTGTATTAGTTTGACCTAGGCCATTTCAAATCATTTTGAATTGGTTTTACATAATCTATCCCAAATAAACTCGACCAAATTTGCTTGACATGGTACAATTTGATTGACTTGAGTTAACACTCTATCCTTTTATATTTATTGAAGAATAATGAAAGAAAAAAAAAAAGTTCCCAAAAATTTAGAAAAATCATTCTTATATTAAAAATAATTTAATAATATTTATAATCTAGGATATATTTTATATTTAGATTCTATATAATATAAAGAATAAATAGGATGAAGTCTTGAACTATCTAAAAATATTTTTACAATAATATTAAGATTATATATATATATATTATATACACACGTTCATGTCGAATTTTTTTTATTAACTATTTCAATGAGGGAGTAAAAGTAAATTGGAGATAATCTCTAAAAATATATTTAAAACTCATAAAGTTGTTAGAAAAAGAGAGAAAATAAAAACTCATTTTATATTATACAAGAAAATAAAAACTAAAATCACACGTATATATATTTTTTTAACTATTTTATATGTAATAATACTGAACAATATTTGTTGTTACTAAAAAATTATTATTTATATTTCTAATATTAACAGATAATATAATAATATTTTATATAAATTAATTAATTATTTGATGAAATTAAATTTTTTAATTTAATAATTGAATATTAAAATTAAAAATATCAAATTATTCGTTCATATATCACTAATTTCAATAGCAAACTAATAATATATTAATCCATGCAAGTATCTTCCACCTAAAATAAATAATACATATTTTAATTTTAAAAATAATTAGAAAAAAATATATATAATATTTTATTTCATATTTAATAACTCTAAATTAAATTTAAATTATGATATAACTACAAATCATTTTATCATAAATAAAATAAAATAAAATACCTTTCTTCTTTTATTCAATTTACTATACCCAAAATTTTAATATTATTATAGAATTGAAACTCACATTTATTTTCTAATAATCATTACTCTCTTAATTAATAATTTAAAACATTATATATTTGAAATTTAAATATAATAAATAGTTTATTATTTAACATAATAATGAATTTCATATGAAAGAAAATATTTATTATTTATTTTGTTGTTGAGAAATTGAAATAATATTAATTATTAGGTAATTTGTTTTGAATCAATTTAATAATTACATTTAAATGTTTATTATTTATACATATCTACTAATATTTATTTAATAAATAAATTATATATATTATTAATATCTTATTTATAATAACTCTATAAATAAAAATATTTTAAATTATAATTATAAAAAATTATATTTTACTATCACAATCTTTATTATGATAATAAGTATAAATTTTAATAAAAAATAGATTAAATATATTTTGATTCTTATATTTTTTTTTTAAATTTAATTTTGGTCCTTATATTTCAAAAATGGGTTAATAAAAATTTTGGTCCTTATTTTTATCAACTATTTCGAAATAAAAAAAAAAATCACTGAATGTTAAACTTAAGTATATATAAAAGATTAAAATAGTACATTTAAAAAAAAAATGGAGGGTGAAAATAATGAATCTAAAGATACAAGATAAATAAAAAGTTAGAAAAAAACTACAAAGAACAAAAAGATATTTATTTCTAAAAGAATTATCAAAATAAATATCGTATTAAATAATCTAAATATAAATAATATATTGCTTTGTTATAAAATCAAAATTTTCTAGTTGCTAATTTTATGTTTGACCACGCACATTTGTTACCAGCATATGTCCCGCGAGATTTGCACCTACCCGATTACGCTCCCTGAATCCTTTCCATGTCCAATATTCTCTTCGTCTTCGTCTTCTCCTCATCGCTCCTCGTCATTCCCATCTGGATCTTTTCAGGTTCCAACACTTTCATCACAGCTTTAGAAAAACCGTAAATATAATTTAACACTTTGTTTTTTCAACTCTTTCGAGTAACAGATTTTGCTGCGTATAGGATGTTTGAGTGTGTGCGTTTGGTGAGGTTTCTGTGACCACGATTGGTCCCAATTTTCTGAATTTAAAAGCTCTTTGTTTGAATCGTTTCAACTAAAGCTGAGTATTGGGTGTTGGGTTCGGCGTTCAAAAATGATTTTTGAATGTTGACTGAGAAACTAGTAGTTAGAGATTTCAGGTCTTATATTTCTTACTCCTGAAGAGTTTCCAAACCTGGAATTAGATTTCTCCCTCTTTGGAATAGTTAGGTGAAAGAAATAATGGAAAAAATTAATAAGGGCTCTATGATAAACTTTTTTCAGCATGTGATTTACTTGTTATTCAATACAACCCAAAGTTGTTATGTCAAACTAATGATTTTCCTGCATAGTGAGTGTCAAACTGTCCTTTCATCTTTTTGATTATTGTGATTATCCTAAATGAGGATGGTGGTATGATGGAACAAGAATCCTATACTAAATTCTATAAGCCAAGTTTGTAGTGGTCTAATAGAACAAATTAAATCCAATAAGTGCTTTTGATGAAGCTATACAATTGATTAGAGGGTTTAAGATCAATCAATACTAAATGCATTCAAGAAATTATTAGTTAGTATAACTGTATGTCTCTCTATATGTTCATTTTGACTTTAGGTTATACTTTTGTTTTTCTTTTAATTATGCCTTTCACCAAGCAGTCACACTATATCAGTCATTTGTTGTTTAGGTTTACGCTATTGTTATTTGAATTTCTGTTGTATTCGTGGAAATGACTGTAAACTTTCTGATTTTCTTTACATAATTGTATTTTCTTAGGACACCTTAAGAAAACCAAAGTTGATAGACTGTTGATGTGCTGGTGGGCCTTCACAGGCCTTACACACATAATTCTTGAGGGCTATTTTGTTTTCTCCCCTGAGTTTTCCAAAGATAAAAGTGGCTTCTACCTGGCTGAAGTTTGTAAGTTTTTTGGCATTTAACTGGTATGGTTAAAGATTTGAATTTGTATTATCTATTTGCAGTTTTAGTTGATGGAATTTTTTTAATGATTAAATAACAGGGAAGGAATATAGCAAAGCTGATTCAAGGTATGCAGGAAGGGATACAGGGATAGTTACTATTGAAGGAATTACGGCTGTTTTAGAGGGGCCAGCTAGCCTTCTAGCTGTGTAAGTTGAACTTCAGCCAATAACTAAAATGATACATAAATACTTTTTTTTTTTTTTTTCAAAACATTAATGAAACATTCATAATTTGCTCAATCATCATCATATTTGGTGTTCAATGGATCGTGTTCAATACAAGTAGACTCTGCTTAGTGAAATTCTTTATAAAATTTTGTATGCTAAATGCAAATATGATAAACTTAGCAGATAATGAGTATTATTCAGATGTCTTAGTGTTCTAATAATTTAACATTGGATTGCATGTTTTTCTCTTCTCTTTCTTTTTCCCTAAAAGTTTGTATTGTGTCAATGTGATGACAGATATGCAATAGCTACTGGGAGATCATATAGCTACATACTTCAGTTTGCCATTTCTTTGGGTCAGCTATATGGAACTGCTGTTTACTATATTACAGCAATATTGGAAGGTGATAATTTTTCTACAAACACATTTTATTATTATGCATATTATATTGGAGCAAATGTCTCCTGGATTGTAATACCTTCTATCATTGCCATCCGTTGCTGGAGGAAGATTTGTGCAGCATTTCAGTTAAAAAAAGTTCATAGAAACTAGTTTGTTGATGCAGACATTTTTTATGGTTGGTAGTTGATATACGATTATTTTAAGAATTATGTTAAAAAAAATATCTCTCTCATTCATGTTTTAAATTATAAACAAGTATGTTCATAATTTGAAATTGAATGTTACGTAGTAGTATACAGACACATTAATTTGAAATTTAATAGGTAGTACGTGTAGTATGCAGAAAAGCTTAATTTTCACTTAAAAAAGAAAACTTTAAAGCTGGGTATTGTATTTGTTTCCTGGTTATATAAATCTTTGAATAATAGTTATTTTTAAACATTAAAACGTATAGAAAAATAATAATAATCAGAGTGCACATTCAACAAACGTAGCAAGGAGCTTTAGAACATTGCAGAACATCTTGTAATGTTATTGTATATTAGAATATTTCAGTCGCGAATCACAGATATGTATCCGAGTTTTGAGAAATTTTACCTTATTATCCAGGTTTCTTAAGATTGATTGCTAGTGAGATGTTGATTATTAAAACTTTTCAAATTTTATAAAATTTTTCCGATAATTTTTTTTAGATTCTACAACATTCATTTGAAAATTCGTAAGAAATTTATTTTATACAAATTTTTATAAAAAAAAATCACAAGAAAAATGACACGAAACCATTTATGTACAAGTTAAAAAAAAAATTTAGAAAAATTATATTATATCAGAACACTTTTTAAAATTAGGTTATAGGAGAAATTCATTTTATTCTCATATAAAAGTCCTTATAAAAAAATTATCTAAATAAAACAATTTTTCTCTCTTATATTAAAAAGAAAAAAATCACTTTTTTTTTCTTTCTTGACATGTAGTACTCAGAAAATTATCAGTATTATTATTTTGCATAAAATTGTCTCACCCATGAGTTATTTAGCAATAGTTAAATCTCAATATTCTTTTTTTTTTTTCAATGCAATTAATTTTACCATCGATTAAATGAAATGTAAAACTTTACAATCAATTAAATCTACACATAGTGCAGTTTTTTGCCTTTCGTGTTTTTCATAGATAAATAGTCATCCAGTTTCCAAATGTTCACTCACCACTAAGAAGAGAGGCTAATTATATATACAAATGAAGTCCAAGTCAATTCCAATGCCATTTTAATCGTTTCCTTTTTTTATTCTTCTCTTCTGCACTTCATGTTTTTGCTCGCAGCACGTCATTCATTAGAGTAATAATGGAACCAGTTTATTCTACCAGAATTTGAATATATGTAGCAATGTTATTGTTTATGGATAAATTCAACGGAATACAAAGTTAAGGTGGTCACGTCCCCGTTTTAGTACTTGAAAATTTGTACATGCAACAATAATTCACAACTAATCCATAATTATTCACAGCTTCTTCTTTTAAGGCCATGGTGTTTGCTTACAAAGCTTTTAATAGAATAAAACAGGCTAAAAAAGTTTTGCAGAAAACAACTAGGTCTTGTGAAAGCATATACAACCTTATAAAGAGATAAACTAATGTATCTTTCAAAACGTATGTGGAGTAGAATAATACTAATAACTAATCACTTAGTTTAATTGAGGGAAATGGAATTTCCTAAGTCCAGCCTTGCAATCTGAAATGGTGACCATACATATATATTTAATTCAACTCTTGTCTAGTAACCTAACATCTTTTCCAATAGGATAAGCAACAGTAGGATCATAAGAAGTGAATGTCAACCTATGGAGCTTTTCCACTAGTGGCTATATATACATATATACATGCAGATAACCTAGTGAACTAGGACAAAGTTTCAGAGTTTCCAATCTCTTAATCTCATATATAAATATATATATACTTCTGTGTCTCTTATATCTGCTTCAAAATGTATAACGGTGAAGGTGTAGCACAGCAACCAAACTTCAATGCTCCACCAACTGGGAAATGGACAACTGGTTTATATGATTGCTTTGACGACACTGGAAATTGTAAGCTCTCTTGTCAATTCACCATGTCTTGTGTATTTGTGTTGTTGCATTTCTAATTCTAGCTTAATTTCTCTTCACTGTTTAAAAAGTTTTACACAGTTAATTATAACAATCATGGTCATGGTTTTCAAAAATAGTATCATAAAAGACAAGAACTTTACTGCATAATTATAACATGTATTTTCACTCTTCTAATTTTCAAATGGATATGACGTACAAGTATATATATGTTAACTGATAGATATATGAAAAGTAAAAGTATTTGTTTTGGTGGTTTAGGATTTAGGGTTAAAGAAGAATAACAAGCCACTTTTTGACATTATTTCTCGAATCTGGTTCAAACTTTACTTATACAAACCTAACATTCTTCCATTTGTTTCATGAAGGTTGTCTTACCTGGTGCTGTCCTCGTTTCACCTTTGGTCGCAATGTGGAAATTATAGACCAAGGAAGAACATGTGAGTAAACTCATCAAATGTTTGAATGGTTCCACTTAGAAGTTACTTTATAGTCTATCAGTTTCCTAAAACATGGTGAAAATAATTAACTGCAGCTCCTATATGTGCACGTTTGATATTTTTTGGACTTGGCTGTTTTGGATTGGCATGCTTATATTCATACAAATTCAGAAGCAAGCTAAGAGCCCTCTACAACTTACCAGAAGAACCATGCTCAGATTGTTGCGTTCACTATTGTTGTTTACTCTGTGCTATTTGCCAAGAGTACAGAGAACTTAAAAACCGTGGACTTGACCCCTCAATAGGTATATAAAACTACTCATTTAATAACTTATATATATGAACACATCAAGACACAGATAGATATGTTTGTACTCTCACAAGGTCTAATTATGTGTATATGAATATTTCTAGGTTGGAAGAAAAACGAGGAAAGAATGAGAAAAGCTAACCTAGTACCTCCACTTGTACCAGCCATGACTCGCTAGGTTAATTTGCTCAAGTCTATGATTCATATGGTTGTTGTAGACCTTAATAAATTGTGCTTACTTTGTTTCTTAATTATCTGTTTGTGCCCTCAAAGAGCAGTAATTGGTTTTGTACTCTATGTTAAGTGTTTCCTTCATTTGTGTTGATTGTCTCTTGTCTTTCTTGTGAGAAATAAACATTTCTAAATTATGTTTTCTTTTGTTTAATGATTATATATGTAAAACAGTTTACACTGTGATTTAATCATATATTTATGATTTGAGATAGTTATAATAAAGGTTAATAATCTTAACATTTATAATAATTTGTGATTGAACAACTTTTTGGTTTATTCTTAAATAAACAAATAAATAAATGAAAGTGTTGAACTTTAATAAACAAATAAACACTTTTTTATATTAATTTACGAAGATATTTTTTAAGGATAAAATTATAATAAAATCGAATATAAACTAAAAAAATGGAAATACCATGAATACATTAATAGATTTTAATGATAGTGTTTTAACACTTGTGAACACGGTTTTCAATTTTCTAATTTATTTAGGTTGAATCTTAAATTGAATAGTTAATTGTGGTATTACATTAGGGTATGCGTTAAAAAAAAATATGTCAAAATTTATGTACATTGGAAAATATATTTTTAAATTATAATCTAATTAAATTTTGAATTAAATATTAATATAACTTTGTGTACATATTTAGACAAAAAAAAAGGCATTCTCTCGGCAATATTTTTTCTCTTTACATTTCTCAATTCAATCAATAAAAGTAATTATGTTTTTATTTTTAAAAATTATAAATATATTTTATTTTTTTTACCAATTTTTTTTTTTAAGTTTTAATGTCTCAATTTCATTGTTTAAAAACAGTTTTAAAAAAATATTCTAACTCTCAAATTTAATATTTATAATTACAAATACCCATAAGGTGTGGGTACCGACCTTAGAAGATAGAAGTTAGTCCATACCATGGCCCAATATTGCACAAAGTGTTGGGGCCCAAAGTCCAAAGGACCAACTCGGCCCAATTATTACGAGGAAGAACCTGTCTTCTTCAAAACTGCATCTGTCAATGTAAAAATACTTATGCATGGATAATGATAAAATTAATAATAATGACATAAATTATGAAGCTTATTAAGCTAAGCTAAACCTGCTTAATTTAATTTACTTTGCAAAACATTCAGATCCGTTTATCTGATCCCACATTACCGCCATAAGAGATTTCCTGTTAAGCGAATAAAAACCCGAAACCGAGACATAAAAAAGAGAAGAAGAAAATTCAATACAATTTCTTCAACCAATTCAACGCACTGCACCACAAAATGGAGGCTCCGTTAGGTGGATCCGGATCCGGACCCGAGAGGGACAAATCCACCACACCTCCCTCCTCTTCTCCGATCTCCGTCGTCTCCGCCTTCTGGAAAGGTACCACCGAAAGTTCACTTCCACGTTTCGCTAATTCTTCCAATTTTCCATTAAGATTCATACCTTTCTTCTTAGTTTCTGTTTCGGTGTGCTGCAATTAACTTGATGATTTCGAATCTATGATGCGTTGCCACATTGTTTCAATTGCGATTGTTTCGTGACTTTGTGTTTCTTCGTCTTTTCAGATTTTGAGTTGGAGAAGGAGAAATCTGTATTGGATGAACAAGGGCTTCGAATTGCGGAGAATCAGGAGAACAGTCAGAAAAATCGACGCAAGCTTGCAGAGAACACTAGAGGTATGCGCAATTAGTGCTTTCGTTACTGTTTCAAAATTATGCTAGAAACATAGTTATTACAATTATTATTGACATTTATTAAGAAATCAGCACTCGATATAAGCTTCACAGTTCACAGTTCACAGTTCACCTTGGATAATGTATACTTACCTGTTAGGGCATGCTTTCACTGCAATTGGAAAAACGGGAGGAGCATAGCTGCACTATATTTTTTTCATATGCTCTGAATTATTTATTTTTTTGTTATTTAGAGCTTGATGTTTTATATGTATGTGTCTGAGAAATTGCATATTTTGCTGCTTACAGATTTTAAAAAGGCTTCTCCTGAGGATAAGTTAAGTTTGTTCAATTCCTTGCTTAAGGGCTACCAGGAAGAGGTTGATAATCTTACCAAGAGAGCCAAGTTTGGAGAAAATGCTTTTCTCAACATCTATCAAAAGCTCTATGAAGCTCCCGATCCTTATCCTGCTCTTGCATCGATTGCTGTGAGTTCTAGGATTTAGTTTACGTTACCTGTTCTTTTTATTTTCATTTTTTGCTCATATGTGAAAGAACTTACCTAATGTTATTGGATGTATTGCATATACATGCTTGAGTTAGTTATGAATAATGAATGCAAGGTTCTCTCATCTAAATATACTGATGTAATCGAGCTCTTTTTTAGCAATGAGCACTAGGCATGTCCCCATCTTCGAATGCAGCCTTTAAGGGTGTTTCCTTGCCATCAAATCTATGTTGAGACAATATTCTGTTTCTAGTATCTCTTTTGTGTTCTGCTCATTATTGCTTTAATCAAGGCATTTTCATCTTTTGACTTTCAGAGTTTGGCAACCATGCCACTTTCTCAATTTGTATATTTAAAGATTACCAACTTAGGCCTCCATCATAAATTTATTATGCGTCTAAACAGTTCCATTTTTATTGCTTACTAAATTGTACATGTGATGCTCTTGTGCATTGGCACTTGTGTTTTATGCATGTAGGGAAAACCATGTACATATTTACATATTCTTGTTAATGTTCTGATATGTTTTCATTGTACAGGAGCAAGATCTCAAGTTATCTGAGCTTGAATCTGAGAACCGGAAAATGAAAGTTGAGCTTGAGGAGTTCAGAACAGAGGCAACTCACTTGAAAAATCAGCAGGCTACAATAAGAAGACTTGAGGAGAGAAATAGGCAATTAGAGCTACAGGTTATTAATGCTTCTGATATTGTTGTATATGATTACATAATGTTACAGTTGCTTTCATTTCTTGGGGACAATACCTGTTGATGTCTTTATATGTTGCTTCCTGTTTACAATCTTGTATGCAGTGTATTGTCAGGATCCTGTTTTGACCACCTATTTTCATTTTTGTTTTGAAACAACTCTCCTAAAAGCTTAAACTTTTAGGTGAAAGCACAGCAATTGTTTTTAATATATTAAATCTCTTAATTCTAATCCTTAATTTCTCAATAATCTAAGGATGAATAAACTTAGGTGTATTGTAATTACAAGTATAGTATTGACTAACATTGCTTTACATGTGTTATATGATTTTATCTAACACTGTACTCAACTTAAATCTATTTTGGAATTACGTAGAATCTTGGACTTAGAAAAGGGGCAAAGTATAACTTACCAAGTTGCTAATTTTGTACTCTATATTTTGGTAAAAGATTTCTCATGAAATGCTAATTTGTCAATTTGAGTGCATTTGCATGTTTCATGCCTGTTTTATGAATATATTGTGCAAATGGGTGAATTTGGGATGCATTTACATGTTTCATGCTGGTTTCTTATCCTAGCTTAACTGAATTCAACTCCCTACTTGAAATTGATAAAGTTCCTTTCAATCTGTGTGTTGATATTTTGTTATTTTATGACATTTGCAATTATTAGAATTCTCTGGATCCCCATCATCTTTAAAATTCAATTACAAATTAGACCTAGTTCTCTCTTGATTTTTAATTTGTCATTTGAATTTATGTGAATTAGATGGAAGAGAAAGTGAAAGAAATTGTGGAGATTAAACAACGCAGTCTGGCAGAAGAGAACCAGAAAACATTGGAAGTTTTAAAAGAAAGGTATCTTGCAATGTTGTCTGCTGTGGAAAATTCTTTGTTGAGTCAACAATTGCATTAGGTATATGTTTGTAGTATTCTTACCATTGCCACTGTGGACCATTCAAAGTAGGGAGGGGAAGTATGGGATTGGCACCCTGTGTGAGCCAAATAAACACTGGCTCCAAGTAGTAACTGCACACATGGCAAGCTGGTGGGAGGAAAGAAACAAAATTTGTTAATGGTGTGAAGTATAAGCAGGTCTGGCAGGGAAAGTAGGGGCAAGGACTGAGTGTGAGATTGGATGGATGTTAAGGTCTCTTGAATGACCTTGACTTTCTTTATTTTTTCTTCCTTTTTTTTCCCTTGGCTTTCTATTTGCTGTGAGTGAGGCAGAGTTCATGTTTGTGAGTTCTGTTTCTGCCATTAGGAATTATCCTTCTTTTTCTACATTCAAATGTGAAATACCTAGGTTCCCATTAGTGTGTCGTCCCTCTTGTTCTGTACAGACTGACTACTACTACTGTATCAGAACTGTCCTCTGCTCTGGCATTGCTTACCTAGTATGATGATATCTTTATTCTATGCAGGGAACAAGCACTACAAGACCAATTGCAGCATGCCAAAGACAGCGTTTCTAATATGCAGAAATTGCATGAAATTGCACAAAACCAGTTATTTGAACTCCGTGCCCAATCTGGTAATCTAGTAGTTTTCTTTGCAATTTTAATTGGGCACTTGACTTGAATCTGTAACATTGGTTCTTTCATTACTTTATAATCTGCATGTTAAGAGTTAAGACCATGATTCTCCTGATGTTATCTAATATTAAGACTATGATTCTTCTGCGTTCTGTAAAACTTCAGAGGAAGAGAGGGCTGCTAAGCAATCAGAGGTTAGTCTTCTGATAAATGAAGTGGAGCGTGCACAAACAATGCTTCTTAGTTTGGAAAGAGAGAAGGTGCAATTTACAAACTTTTATTTGAATAATTTGATTTTGAAGTGTGATTTGTATTTTTGTTTACTTGTTTGGTCAAATGCTTAATTTTTGCTGCTTTCTCTCTATCTGTTTCAGAATGTATGAAATAGCATAGTCCACTGTCTTTGGATCTATTTAAGTGTAGTGAAGATGATTGATGTGGATGTGGATGACTGGACATACTAGATCAGAATATGATTTAAAATAAATTTAGAATAGCACATTAGATGACAGAACAGAACAGAACCTCGTCTAAGTTGGTTTGGTCATGTGAGGATTTGACTAACAGTTTCTAAAATTGGATGAGATGGATACAGTCTTATTTAAAAGGATCAGGAGGGAAAACCCAAGAAGAAACTTTTGGAGAAAATTTTAAGAAAAACTTTTCTCTAATTGCTCTATTGAAAAAAGAGGTTTGATAGAGCTTAGAGGCAGAGTTTGATCCATGATGCGAACCTTTCCTAGTGAGATAGGGCTTGAGTTGTTTTTTATTCTTTTTTGTTCCATACTAGGTGATCTGTTTTATAACTGTTTGTTGCTTTTATCCTTTAAGAAAATTGTCACTGCTGCAATCAATTCATAATTCATATACATCTTAATTGCATAGCTTGGAATCTCTTACAAACACCCAAACCAGAATTTAAGAATAGAATGAAAGATAGAAAGAACAATAATGATTCTGTTATTGGAGAATGACATTCGAACAGAAAATGAGAGAAATCTCCTTCTAGGGGTTCCCCATTGACAAAGAGGTGCCCTTTTTTGGCTTTCACATCTAAGTTATTGCTCTGTTTTCCAATACCAACACTTCTTAATGCTTTCTCCTTTCATTCCCATCCTACGATATATGATAACAGATAAACCAATTCTATAACTGATATTCACTACTATTAACAACTCTAACTAATTCCATAACTGTTGTGACTACTTTCCGCTGAATCCCATCAGAGTCCTTATATACTTAACAGGGGGAAAATAAAAAGTAGTGCTAACCAGGAAGTGGTGTCTTAACTCTAAATCTTTCTTTAACTATTCCCTGTTAAATTACCTGTGCTTGAGTACTCAACTATTAAATGATTCTTGTCGAGAACCTGATGGGAATAAGATCGAGGACAGAGATGCCTCCTAGAATAACGAAGAGAAGGAATTCTCAGATTATATTTAGTCTATTTCATAATAACAGAGTACATGGTATATAGTTGCCCGTGCCTCATTCTAACACAAGTGTATCCTTTATAATCAACTTTAAAGTTCTATTGACAACCTACCCGTCAACATTCTATACTGATCTGGTCTCACTTACAATGTTCTTCCCACCAGGCATAAAGAATTGAATTACTAGATTATATTATATGCAAAGGCTGTTATCAATGACTGTAAACTGAATATAGTTTGTAATTTTCATACTGAAGGAATTGTGTATTTGTTTAGGAGTTCCTTGGGTCTTTAATGTAAGGATATGGTTATTACTGTTTAGGTCATGATCAAATCTTAAAATAACTAAGGCTCTGTTTGGTATGCAAACTTGGGGTGGGAGGGGAAGGAAGAGGGGTACAAGAGCATTGGTTCCTTGTTTGGTATCAATTAAGGGTAGAGAGGAACAGAATTGGATGAGTTTCATCGTCTCAAGCTTCGGATTACGATGCTTTTCCATATTCAGTCAGACTTACTGTTTATTCCTGTGATACTTCTGTGTCTATGCAGGGAGTTCTCCGATCTCAGTTACAAATAGCAAATGAAGATACTGACACTAAGAATAGGTATGGTGTTCCTCTTTGTTTTCTATTTAAATATTCTTATTATTATTATAAAAAATTATTATTATTATTATTATTATTATTATTATTATTATAATTATTGTTGTTGTTGTTCTTATTCTGTTACCCAAACATACAAAGCAGTAATAGTTGGACATATTTACACATTTTTCTATTTTCTAAAATCAATATTATCTGCATCAAGTTTCTAACATCCAAATTCTACAGAGAAACATTTTTTATTGACAGTTGAACTAAGGACAGAACTTACATACAGTTCTATAGATGTAATTGTACTGTTATCTAATTAGAATTAGAGTTTCACCTTGGTGATATGTATAATCTTTTAATGCATACCTTTATCTGCCTATTACCGAGGTGAAACTCCAATTCTACTTGGAGAACAATAGCTATAGAACTGGATGTAAGTTTTACCTTAAACTAAAGCAATTTGCTGTAACTTCACTATCCATCTTTAGCATTCCTTTTAAGTTGAGTAACATTTCTGCTCTGCATGTCCTCTAAAGATCCTTTGGTGTTCTTCCAAACATAATAATTAAAAGGCAAACCCTCTTCAAATTGTTCGAATCCATGTTTTCATCAAGCAATCCAGTTTTACTTTTATTATCAATATACTATTTCTTGGAACAAAGTGAAAGTTGCAGCTGCTGGTTCCAAAATATGAGTAAGGTGCATATTGAAGAAATTATCACAATTCTCTGAACATGCTAAGCAACACAACAGAAGTTGTTGGATATATAGTGTTGTTTCTGTTAGTCTTATCATTTTAATTTGGTATCTTTAGCTTTATGTCTTATCGTTTAATTATTTTGTTCAGCTTTAAAAGCTTGTAAAACAAACTCTCTTTACTTGATAAAATTCTGAGCATGGTGTGTGAAGCAAACTTCATTCTTCACCTTTTGGATTATCACTTTCTGTTAACAGAAGTGATTATTTGAATCCTTCAACCTATTAGTCATACAAAAAGTTATTCAGTGGGCAGAGCTACTTGACTTATTTGTGTTTTCTGTCTATCTGATCTTATATCCATATATACATACTTACTCATTGATACTGCTCAAGTCCTTATAATTTTTTATCTTTTACACTGAATCACATTCTTCAGATTATTGTTTGTTTTTCTTTTTGCAGTGATAGCTTTGACTCAACAAGTGCACTTGAGAATTCTTTAAATGCCAAAGAAAAGCAAATCTCTGAATTGAATATGGAACTACACAATATTGAAACAACTTTATCAAATGAAAGAGATGAACACATTAATGATGTCAAGAAACTTACTGCAATGCTCAATGAAAAGGTAATATATTTGTTAGCTAAAATCTACAACAGATCTCCTTAATGATACTTTAATGCATTATAAGTTATTGTGATTCATGAATACCCACATATTTTCATCCAATATATTTGGTTTCAAATTGGACAAGTCCCACAGTATATGCATTCGAATCTCTAAATTTTTTTTGGGATCTAACTCACTTTTTTATTACCTTCTCTTATATAGGAGGCTGCCCTTGAGGAGATGAAGAAAGAACTTCAAGCAAGGCCAACAGAAAAAACGGTTGATGATTTGCGAAAGAAAGTGAAAATTTTGCAGGTGGTTTTATTGTTCCCTATATTCTCTTATTTATCATTTTGGTGACCTCTTGTAACTTCACTATTTATGTAACTCCTTCTGAGCTATACATGCAGGCAGTGGGTTATAATTCAATTGAGGCTGAAGACTGGGAAATGGCTACAAGTGGGGAAGAGATGAGCAAGATGGAGTTTCTTCTTCTTGATAAGAACCGTAAAATGGAACATGAACTAACACAGTTGAAGGTAAGAATGTGATTTGCTTAGCAATGGGAGTGAAAGAAATAATCATCTAACATAGCACTGGCCTTTTTTGAAGAAAGCAAGACCAGTTTGGAAAGGATCCTCTGTACTTCCTATTGTTCATGTTGTGCACTCTAACAATATCATTTAGAAGGATATTCTTTATGATGATAGCAAGTATTGTTGCTGTGAAATTCAAAATACCTTTGTTATTAAGATGAATTTCTACCATTTTCAGGTCACAATTTCTGAGAAAACATCTTTACTGGAAACAGCTGAACAGAAGATAGCAGAACTTACAACAAAGGTTAATGAACAACAAAAATTGATACAGAAGTTGGAAGATGATATATTGAAGGTTCTGAACGATTATCTCTACCACCTCTTTTACACATATCCTACTTTGAATAGAATATGAATTGCTATGTTCTGCTAACCTCTGTTAGTCTTTTTATGCATTTATGAATTATGATAAAATTTATACTTATTATTTATTTAATGCACTTAGTAACCCTTTTGATACAGGGATATAGTTCTAATTCAAAAGATCGTAAAGGGAACTTCCTTGATGATTGGGATCTTTCAGAAGCTGGAGGGGGTGACGCTTCTGAGGTAGATTCCTCTCTTGTGCTGCCATTCTTTCTGCATTTTATTTCTTTTCAAAGAAAAATCTTCAATATAAACTAAGTGTCATGCATTCAACAATTGGAAATAGATGTTATCTCAACTGTTGTTTTTCTTTTAGGTTAACAAAAAGGCTTAATCAGTGATTTGTTGGGTGGAGTTGAGTTGAGTGTACTTAACAAAGGAGAAATATAATTCTAATATCAGATGTATCTCTTAGAGATATTAGCAAAATTCATCACAAGCCTTCTCCAACTTATGCTTTTGGGATAGTTAGTTCATGGGATGGTGTGAAAGCTTCTTTGACCAAGTAATTGGTAGCTTGATTCTTATCATTCCCATTTTCACTTTCCAATTTAGATGAACACTATCCGTGCATCAAGTTGACAGGCTTACACCATTATTCAACTTTTTCTTTACAGCTTAAGCTTTGAGACAGATGGTTTAACGAAGCAATCTATTTTCTTTGATTTTTTTTTTTTAATGATGCCTTTACACACAGATGTTGATTTTTTTTCAATTAGAAGAAGATTAAGATTTTGGGAAGAACGAAAAATTATTTTGCTGGATAATTATGTGGTGATTGATTGATCACACACCCAAATATTCTTCTGTGTGTAGCAATTCTTTAAAATTAGAATTGAAGAACTCTTAAATTGGCTCTTTTTGCATCAGCATACAGACCAAAGGCAAGTATCCTTGGACCAAG
The DNA here is from genome assembly GCA_016859785.1 of Macrotyloma uniflorum. Lineage (NCBI taxonomy): Eukaryota > Viridiplantae > Streptophyta > Magnoliopsida > Fabales > Fabaceae > Macrotyloma > Macrotyloma uniflorum. Next base: position 1,401,155 of record BDMB01000030.1, read on the forward strand.
ATCAAAGCTCAATGCTTAAAGTGATTTGTAATCAAAGAGATCGATTTAGGAACCGCTTGCGGGAGACAGAAGAGGTATGTGTACACTATTACCTCATTTTTTTATTTCTTTCTATCCAATATTATGGCAGGCAGTGTAACAAGTGTTGACCTGGGTGAATTTTTCACTTTTAATAGGAAATAAGGCAGTTGAAGGAGAAGAATGGGGTATTAACAGTGGAACTGGAAAAGAGTAAAGCTGATAATGTCAAACTATATGGGAAGATTCGTTATGTACAGGATTATAATATTGAGAAAGTGGTTTCGAGGGGTTCTAAAAAGGTTTTTAAATTGTGCTTGCAACAACATTTTGTTTCTTTAAGATAATTTTTTTCCCTTTTAGCCTGAACTTAAGATTTGTTTGTGATTTTTGTTTAGTATGCTGAAGATCTTGAAAGTGGTTTCACGTCAGACGTCGAATCAAAATACAAGAAGATATATGAGGATGATATAAATCCTTTTGCTGCATTCTCGAAAAAGGTGACCCAGCTTGGCTAATGTCAAAGGCTGCATTTTAAAAAATGATCATGCGTTATAAGTTTACAGCTTCACTACCTTAATTAAATATGCATATGTTGAAAATGAGGTGTCTCTTTCCAAGATAACTTAAAGCCTAAAACAACAAAATAAAATCTTTGAATGAATTTTCTATCTATTTTAAGATTGATGCTTCCGTCAAAGTGACTTCTTTGTAACCGTGTGCTTGTGAAATTACTTGAGTTTTCAGGTGCATTATTACTGGTATTAAAAAATTGTATGTGACTAGTCTGTAGGTACAGGGAAGATGCCTGTTATGTCCTCGATTGAAAATCTAAACTTTGTTGGTTAAACATGCATTTAAATAGTTGCTATTGCCTATTGGAGTTATTGAACCCTGAATTCTCCTTATGTATAGATCTCCGTCTCCCATTTTGCACCTTACCTCGATAAGGGAGGGGAGATTGGGATTGGATTAAAGAAGTGATTGGTTTGAAATATGAAAAAGTTATTTTTATTTTGTTCTCTTATCAATGTTATTTAGTTTTAATTATGAACTATTCCATCATTTTTATTTAATTAGGAACGGGATCAAAGATACAAGGAGTTGGGATTCAGGGACAGAATTACACTCAGCAGTGGACGTTTTCTCCTTGGTAACAAGTATGTTCGAATGCTTCTGCAATATTCTAGACATTCTCCAACTCTCCTGTTTTCTTGTTTTCTTTTGCTTAAATTATTTGTTAACCCATTTAATATCGAAATAATGGAGAAAAAAACTCAATTCTTCTAATACATTGACTTGCTAATTCATAACTCATCATTAATTGTTAGCTTAAATATGTTTTAGGTCGTCAATATATAACTGATTTTTGCTGAGTATCTAATAAAATTTTCCTTCAAATTGAATATTTAATAAATTAAAAATTTTGGTTTAAGTCCTTTTTGTTTCCTCCGTCAGTTCTATTGTCCACTGTTAGTTGTTAGACGTGTCATTGGATCTGCAATGTTAACCAAACCTGTATTGATTATTATGATAAATAAAATGTTGAGTGAGCGAAAAAGAAATTTAAAAATATTTGATGGACTTAAACCAAAATAAATATTTCATCCAAAATATAAACCAAAAATTTTAATTTATTAAGAATCCATGAAAAAATTATTGGATATTCAAAATAAAAATCAATCATGTATTAGGGACTCGAAACATATTTGCCTTAATTTTTTCACCAACCATTAATTTTGGAAAAGATTTGCTTTCATAGTTTTGAATTTCCAATCATTTTTGCTGGTTCTGTCTGCTGAAAACAATGGTGTGATGGCATCACTCGATTTCAGTAACGCTGCAAGCTTTATGAGCTCGCGTGAGATCCTTCTTTTGAGTGAGGTCCGTCTGCTCTGCTGTTTCAGCTTGCTCTGGAAATTGTAGCAATCTCTTAACCTCAAAATTGTAGCAAACTCTTCAACCTCTCGGTTACTATATGTTACTCCTTTGGCCATAATATAAAAAGATTAATGCTTCTATCATTAATTGATCAAAGGGTTTGTCATAATCCCAGAATTAGACAATTGATGTTGAGACTTAGGACACTTCAAAGCATGGGCTTCAATATGTTCTGTACACATTTTAGCAACTCAGCCTTTTCTGCGGTTTCTTGATGATATACATAAGAGTTGGTCTAACCGTTATCCTCATGCTGAAACCAAGAAAATTGGTAGCTTTAGCTTGGTTATCGTATTAGTTAGTTGATAAAGAATCCACTTGCAGGTATGCCCGAACTTTCGCATTCTTTTATACCATTGGATTGCATATCTTGGTCTTCACCTGTCTCTACCGAATGTCTGCTCTCAGTTATCTTAGGTAAAAATATCCGATGACTATTTTCACTGTTATAACTACTGTAGATGGATTTCAGCCACTCTTACCCTTCTCTTTTCCTGCAGCAATGGCCCAGAGGAATTCCTTGTTGGCGAGAAAAACGTTGATCTTCCACGTGGACTGTAGTGGATATGCAACTCAGTTTTCTTTTCCAGTTATCGATTTCTCAATTGAATGGTGCGTGTGGTCGGAATGCAACCTCTTTTCAGTGGTCTTTCTTTGCAGACAGAACGATAACACATTGTCAATATTCAAATATCAGATGTATTGTACATATGACTGTTGTTTTACTCTATACGCTGTTGCAATGAAATATAGAGGAATTTTTTTTTTTCTTGAACACGACAATAGCAAAACACTAAAAAGTCGTTGTTGATGGCGGACGTTGTTGACGGGCACACTAAAGAAGTGTGGACGGAAAAGTAACGAATTTTAACTTGAACAATCTTATTAATCACGAGCATGCATCTTAATCAGTTATTTATTTTAAATTTTTCTTAAATTGGTATATAGATTTAAGAAAAATATATAAAAATTCACTGACTACTTGAGTCATTAAATTTGGTAAGTGAAATATGATTTTTGTTATTAATTGAAACGAGTAAGTCATGTTGCTTATGTAGGCAATGCACAGTTAAATGATTTATTTTGGTGAAAAATATAGAACATTGTTTAATTTTAAATACGGAGTACTCTGTCGAATTATAGACTATTTTTATGGGATATGATTAATTGGATTAGCTATCAAACTCAAAATTTATTTCCAATGAGATAAGTTTTATCAATTAAATTGTTAAAAAGTTTTCCTGAGATAAATTAAATTTATAAGTTTATATTTTAAAATTAATTCATGTTTTATTGTATGATGTTATTAAAATATATTTAAATTTTTTATTATTATTGAATTATGTGTTGATGAATATCTAAATTGCTTAAAATTCTTTATGGATATAATATTTTACTTAATGTAATGGTTGAATTAATAATTTATATTTTATATCTTCATTAGCACAATTTGATAGTTTTTAATTATATTATTGATATAGATTATTCATCATTAAAGATAATGAGAAATTGAGAATTTAGTAGAATTTAATATTTGTTGTCAATTAATGTATTTATAATTTAAAAAAAAAATTATATATCTCTAACTATTAACTTTTAATAAAGAGGATACTTTTTTAGTAATTGATTTTAGGTTTTTCTTAATCCTTTTATCTTTTTAATATTTATTTTATTCATTTTTGTAATTGTTATATATTTTCTTATTATTTTATTCTTAATAGTTTATAATTATTTTTTGTAATAAGTATCATAATAACTGATTTTTTTTAATTATCTTAAATAATTTTTTCCACTAACTTTACTAATTTTAATATAAAAAGGAGGTAGAAATGTACACAATTGATAATACACTTTCATTGATCAGGCTTCATGCTAAGAACTGAAGCACATCATTGTCTTTGTCTTTCTTCTTCTTCCTCTGGTCCAAATTTCTGATTTGGCAAAAGGATCCTAGACACATGGATTTTGGTTCTAAATAAACTAAAGCACTGCAGGTATTTTCTGAACTACTGCATATTATTTTTCTGCAAGTATTTCATAAATACAACCATTGTTATTTGTGCCGAAAAATATAGCATGAGTTGAGTAGTTGTTGAATTGGAAACAAACAAGGTCGTCTTTTAAACTTACATCAGAACTAAACTCCATTTCCAATATTGAAAATTGTGCCAACAACCACCAGGAAACAATTCATAGCTAATTTAAAAAATATTTGTTAGATAAACTCAGTGATGTAATATATGAAACCAAGTTAAATGCTTAGAAAATCCCCTTAATTTGATAGGATATACTCTATTTGTTGTATCTGAATTTCCATTTTCTTTTCTTAGGAGAAGACTAGGCTAACATAAAAGTAAGTCAATAGTGTTTTTATGGTAAGTTGAAATAACTTCATTCAAAAAAATAAATCATCTTTGATTGTTAGCTCTGGAAGCCATACTACAAAGAAAGTTTGTTGTGCTATTTGATGAAAAAGTCTGCAACATGGTAACTGTTCTATTCATTTTAGGACAGTTCTACTCTTCCATTGGGATTCTACAATTCCTTTTTTGACCACATCACAGAAAACTAAGAAATATTTGCAAGCTTTGCTGTCATGTTCACCATGATTTCGTTATTTTCAATGATCATGTGCACACCCTAAATTCTGTGTGAAAAAGGAAATTGTCAACTTCCTTCAGAAAACGTTTGATACATTAGGCAAATTTTATTTTTTTTTAATTGCAAAATGTTTTCTTAAACTTGTTGAAGGTAAAAAGGCTCAATCTTTTTCTTTGTCAAGACTTGGATGGGTGAACGAATCAGTTGCCCATTACATCAAGTCATCTTCACATAGTTTTGGGAAAAGAACAGAACAACAATGTTCACAGAAAATAATATACTATTGAGCAATAGTCTTATAGTAGTTGGATTTAATCAGATTCTTTGTGTATAAAGTGCTTGATTTTGAAATCAATTTTCAATCAACTGCACTTTATCCTCTGACTTACCCTCTCTTTTCACACTCTTGATCATATCTCTTTGGATGATCCCAATGTGTAATAAGTGGTCTACATACAAAAGTTTTCCTGTCTTAAGATTTGTATATTATGCACTTAAATCACATAAAGTGATTTTTTCATCATAAAAACATAAAGTGAATTATAAATCTTTAATTAAAATAGTACCAAATTCAATCTTTCTGTATAAGGTCTTCAATGAAGACTTGTAGGTGAAATTTACTACTACAATCTTTTATATTTCATGAAACTTTTTCTGTAAACTATTTTGTGAATTTTACAAGAAAATTTATAAAAAAAAAAGTACTTTTTATAAGAATAATTATTGTGGTGGTTGATGCTTTGTTTTATAAAACCAGAATACTTAAAAGCAAGAAAGATGGAGGCAATGAGCCATGCTAGAGGAAACAATGAAAGAGGAAAAGGTCCATGATTTGAGGCTTTATTAATTAGTGGCTTAACACGTGCAGAAGCAAGAGATTTTGGAACTTGCATTGCACTTCCTTTATGCAGCATTTGTAGTTGACCAACCTGTAATGAACCATTTTCTCATTGACATGATTGTCAGAACTCAAACTCTCTTCTGTGCTGCTTTCACTGCGCTTCAACATCCCAACCATCCCAACCACTGCTTTCAATTTTCTCTTCTCATTCATTATTTTCTTCCATGCACGTCTTTATGCTAAGAACAATAGCAGATGCACAGTACACTTTTCTAAATATCTCATTAATATTTATCATTTATTTAGTGTACAAGTTTGCACATACATATTGCTTAATACCATCATTTTCAACAGATAAGTTAAAACCATATCAGTAATCTTGTTTTCTTTTGGTGAATTAACAATCTTGGTTTTAATTAATATGCAGAAAACTATCATGTCAAAATCATATTACCAATCTACTATTAAACATATTACTTGAATACAGTGAAGATTTTCTAGTTTAGATAGTTACCTAATGGTTTATCTGGGACCCTTACAATTCATGATACTTGAGGTTTTATTTGATAGGCCTTAACTTATTTCATCTACTATTTTAAGAAGAACATATATATACATGCACACACATGTATATATATACAGTATAGAAAAAAAAGGAAAAATTTGAAAGAGGAATCCAGCTGTTGAAACAACAAACCTATTTACTGCTTGCATCCATGAATCCATGCATTATTTGGGCGACAATCACGGACACTCTGCCCCACAATTTAATGTTCCCTTTCACCATAATTAATGTCTTCCCTTAACCACTCTTATTACATTCCCAGAACACAGGCCATAGAAATCAAAAGCAAGAAAACACTTATAAAAAATGGATTGAGAGACAAACATCCTCAAATCTTGTTCATTATCCAAATAAAAATATGCATAACAAGGTTTCTCTACAAGCCCATGTGAATTAATCTCACATCATTGTCACATTGTGTGCCATATGCCCTACATGCAAGCCTTTACACCAACACCACAAAGTACAAATGCAGATGAAACCATGACCATTGACTCCAATCTTACAAACCAAATACCACCAAATCTTCATCAATTTTACAAGCCATGCCATGGAATTGAATATTGGTTTCATTCAAATAAAAAAAAACTACTTTTGATCCCACACAATCCAAGGGCAGCACCAAAACCAAAACCTTCTCAAATTTAATTGAGTGGTACCTACCCTATGCCTTTCAATTAATAATTCAAACCTACCACTATATATATATATATATATATATATATATATATCAATATCATCATCATAAATTACTATTATTGTTGTTATTTTTTATGACATTAATAACAATAAGGGTAAATAAGTAAATTACAAGCCCTAGCACTTGTTGGGAGAGAATCCCACCACAGAGTTCGCTAGATCGAAACTGACACGCGTCCCCTGCTGCTGCACGTTCCCTATGATCGACAAAGACGACGACGTTGGCGCAAATGCGAAACAGTAAGTTCCGGAGCTGTCCACCGGAATCAGATAATTCTTCGCCGGGAGCGCCCAAGTTTTGTCGCCGGCGAAGTGAAACGACACTGTCGGCACACGCACTGATTGCAGCGACGACAGGTCGTAGCACGTGTCGAACAGCGCAACACCCTCCGCGGGACGGAGGTTCTGAGTCATCCTCTTGAACGCGTCGCGCACCGAGTTGTAGGCTTGAGTCTTCAACCGAGTTATCGCGGTACCGGAATCGACTATCACGCCACCGAGGCCGGACTGGTCGACAGCGAAAGTTTCCGGCGGAATGGAGACCATCTCGCCGCCGACGCTGACTCCGGAAATGCCCACGTAATAGAACGTGTTCGCCTGCTGGTTCTTCAGCAACGGCGCCGTGACCGAGTCACCGGGTCGAAGTGAGTTGAACTCGAGCGTGGACGATTTCCCTGAATCGCGGTCCACTAAACAATAGGAAAACGACGTCGCTCTGATTTGCGAGGTTAATGACAAGGCCCCAGCACCAAGCCCAAGAAGCCCTGCGGACCCAACGAATAGCCCCTCGTTATCATGCCCGCACCCGATCGCGACCCGATTAACCGACCCGGACCCGCCGAACGACACCGTTTCGGTGACGAACTCCCCTACGGTGAACGACCCGTCGCCGTAGGAAACTTGGTAGAGGCATCTACCGTTTCTGCACGCCGACATGTCGAGGTCCTGACACTGTTGCGCATCGCAGGTTAATGGGGAGTACGAGGAGGATGCTGCTGGATCGAAAATCGGGTCGGCTTGTTGGTAGCATTCGGAGCAGGGTTTGCATTGGAGCCAGTTTACGTCGGAGCCTGTATCGAGGACCATGTAGAAGGGCTTTGCGGGCAGGCCCACACCAACGCGTGAGAAATACTCGCCGCTGCCCTGGGAGGTGCCGGAGGAGACCGGCGTGGAGAGGTCTTCGGGTCTGACCTCCGTCTGTGTCGGATAAAGGTCCGATCTTTTGACGCTGTTGAGTGCCAGTTGAAGTTTGGTCTCGATAGAGTTGACTCGGGCTGAGTCGCGGGCGAGTCGGGACAGGACTAAGGTTTTGTAATCTGGGTGTTGCTCATTGAAGAGGGTTTCCCTTGTGTGGAGTTGAAGAGAGAAGGAAGAGGAAGAGGTCGAAGTGGGGGTTTCTTGCTGAGTTAAAGCTTGTTCAAGAACGTTTTGGGGGTTGAAGGAGAGGATTTGTTTGGCTTGGTGAAGGGAAGAGGAGATGTTGAGAAGAGAGGTGTGTGAAGGAGTGGTGAAGGTGCGAGAGGAGGTGAGAGAGAGGGTTGTGAAGATGATGCAAAGTGAAAGAAGGAAATGAGCCATTTCTTGGTGTTTGAGAAAAAGAGGTGTGAGAGTGAGTGAGGAGTGTGGAGTGTGGAGGAAGAGAGGGTGATTGGATTGGCTTTATTGGATTGAGAGAAGAAAGAGAAGAAAGAGAAGTCACAGAGAAAGAGGTGCTTGCATTGCATACCATTGCATTGCATCAGACTGATTGATTGATTTGTTGGTTGGTGGATGAGGGAAATTAAAGTGAGAAAGAGAGTTTGGTAATGCATCTTATGCACTATTATTATTATTATAAATTATAAATAGACAGATAGATTGCTAATTTCTGATTTTGTTTTTATGTGCATGCAGAGAAGAAGGGTCAAGTTAGCTACTGTTCTTCATTTTGGATGCATGCATGCTCCTATAAATATTTAAATCATCATTCTGGGTAAGTTGTTAATGGCATCTGTAAAGTGTGAAAGAAATGGAAATGAATTTAAAATTGATTCAGATTATAGTATCATACCTTTACTTTTACTTTTACTTTTTAATCATTTTTTATTCAATCTATTTTTTCAGTTAATAAAGTTCACATTTTCTTATTTGGAACATAATCACACTGCGTGAACATATGTAAAATTATTATAGGATTTTTCTTGTCCCTACTTGTTCTAACTCAATTGTTCAACATCCTGGAAGATGGGATTGGATTTATGACGATTTATGAAGAAAGGGTATAAATTTTACTATAAAATATGTTAATGTTAAAATTAAAAACGCGGATATGTTTGTAGAAAATAATGATAATGGGATTATGAAAATATATGATTGATTGTATATTTTTTTTCTACTCTTTTGTTCTGAATATCTTCCACTTATCTCATCGATTGAGTTTGTATGATTGATTGATTGTATATTCAGTTCAACCTTTTGAGAATTTCATTTTATAATAATCTGTTTAAAATGTTATAAAAAATGTATTTCATGTAATTCATTTGATATTCTGTCGGATCATAAATTCTAAGGAAAATTATTATGATTATTAGATATTTTATATTATTTTTATATTTTTTCATTTTATTCAGCAAATGACTCCAACCTAAACTAAATTGTATAGGAAATTTGAACCAAAACCATTGCTAGTTAAGAATCAACAGTTTCATAGATTTTTTTTTAAACTAAATACAGACACACAAAAATTAGCATCCATAATTTTGTTTTCATAAGAAACCAATTATCTCCCCAACCAAACGTTATTTAATTCAAAGAAACATTACCTACCCACCACAGTTATTTCCCTGTTACACATTTAATAAATATATTAGTATGTCTATGACCTTTTGTTAGAGTTAAATTTCTTTATTAATAAATGTTAGATTTTTTGTTAGGGCTAAAATCTTTATTAGATGTTAGAACTACTGTCAAGAACCACAAAAATAAAAGTTCTATTACTGTTAAGAAGAAAACCTTCATATGAGTTTCGTAAAAAAAAAATCTCATATGATGTTTATCTAATTAACATATTTTTGTTAATGTATTATGTTTAGTTTTTAAAACTTGTACTATTCTTTAACTGTCTAACAACATCACAGCATTTACTCATAATTAATACAATCCCTATCAATTTCTATCTCACAGTTAATTCAGTTTGATTTGAATCATTTGTCCAATAACATTTTCCTAATTTTAGAATTATCTATAGCACTGTATTTGATCACAAAATAGGGTAATTCATTACATCATAAGAAGGTGTGTCTATTTCAATCTGTCAAACTAAGACTAGGAAAGTTTGTTTTCTAATATACTTTGTTGTATTCTTTTTACCTTGCTTTTTATTTTATGGACAAACGCATTTTTTATTTTTTTTATGTTCATTATCAGAACAATAAATTTGAAACTTCATTTGGATAATTTAGGAAACAATATGGTTCTCATTCTTTTCTTCAAGTGAAAAGTGTGATCACATGTAGGGATTCTAATGCTTAAAATTAACAAAAAGGATATTGCAATTAGAAAGTAAAGAAATTAGAAAAATGAGATATAGCTAATGTTACTATCCCACTTTGTATTTATATTATGTTCACTTCTTTTTTCTAGTAATGTCATCTTTATTTGCGACCTGGTAATATGTGATTTTCAGCATTATGTGAGTTCTAAAGTTGATTTACTTTTTCATGGATTCTCAATGAGTGTCAATCACTAGTTTAAACTAACATTTTTCAAGATTAACTTTTAATTAATGAAGTTTCAATTATAAAAAATTGTGAAAAATAAATTTTAAATCTTGTGTTTAAAGTTACTTTGATATGAGAATTAAAAGAAAAATATTTGTTGAGAACACTATAAAAACCATAAATTGAGGTTGAGAATAATCAATCAAACTGAGAATAATCAATGAAATGTTTGATTTTGTCTCAGACTGCCTCTGGCCCAATATGCTTGAATGGGCTACTTTAGCCCAAAAAGCTGAACCAGCCCAAGTTATATAATGAATCAAACTAGGTTGATCAAAGTCACACTGCGTAGATACAAAAATTTCTAAGATAAGTTCATGAACAGTAGATCGAACTTTGGTCCAAGTAAGTAGAGTTGTAATGTCAATGCACCAAGAAAACTTGTTGTATGAACACATCAAATTTATGTAGCCATAAAGAGAAAAGTCTTGGTTGTTGAAGTTGTTGTATGAGCCATGAAAACATGTCAATGTCATTGTTATTCTTGTTTCCTAGATTTTATTTTATCTAGCTACGATTATATTTTTACTTTTCACTGCTTACTGAAGCCTAAAATGCAAACCAACCTGGATTTAACTTAGGTAGTTACTAATGTTGTAAAGGTGGATATATAGCCATATCTCTCTGTTTTTAATGCTGCAAACTTATTTTCTAAAATACTTTTTATGACACTAGCACTGCGAGTCATTCCCTGTGATATTTATTCTTTTAGGTATAGATAACCAATTGGTGCTTGATTGAGTTTGAATCTTTGCTTGAGTATCAACCAGTCATCTTAATGCAAGATACAATAGACATTTATTATTCTCATGTCAGACATCCAATTTTATGTTTTGTTCTGAATATTGCTTATATAAGAGGCTTGCTTCAGTGAAGGTGGAAATGTAGGAGTAATGATAGTATAAAAAGTTAAATCCAAATAATGCAACCGGTTGGTAGCAATTTACTTCATGGATTTAAGTACTAACTAACTGGCAATATCCCTTTCCTTAACTAGTCATTGTTTTTCTATACAACCATCTTCATTGGTTGGATTGGAAAGATGCACATTATGGAACTGTGTAATTTGTATGATATGATGATATATGTCACCCAACCAATGAAACTATTAGGCCAAAACAAGCTCATACCAATGATCTCTCTGTGTATCAACAACCACCACTATCAGCTGGCTCAATTGAACTTAAAAGGCCGTTTCCTCTCAACTGCATGCAGTGGTCTTCAGCATCCACTTGACCACATATGATCACCACTGCTAGTCCATTATGATGTGCTTCCTGCATGATGTTGACTGCATTATCAATTGTCATTCCTGGAATCACCTTCATCAACACTTGCACAACATATTCTCGCTTATTGAAGTTGTCATTGTGCAGCAAAACTCTGTATGGTGGGGATGTTTTCCGCGATTTCCTGGTAGAAAACATGTGATCAAAGGTTTGATCATTCCCTTTTGGTTTCAAACATGTGATGAAATGAGACAGAAATAAACAACAAAGATAAGAGCCAACACATGCAGAGAGATGGAATATGTTTCCACAAAATGGACTTGCCTGCTTCAGAGTTACAATTCTTTTCCAATGACGAGTGAAAGAAACAATTCAATCACTTCTATTATGAGGACAACGCCTTAGCTCATCTCAAAAACAAATATAGAAGATCTCAAACACTCTCGTTATCAACATGACGTTTAATTTGAACCACCCATGGAAAGTGGATATGTTATCAATTGAAATAACCATAATGGCAGACAACTAACGAAACCTTGAGTAAACATATCAAAATAATTTGGACATTTGCATTTGACACAACTTTGGCATGCCATCTTTCACCAAGATCAGTTCCAAAAGTCCAACAGTAGTATTGATGTGATATGTACTGTTGCTTTCATTTCATTAGTGATGTTCATTTCTTGATGTAGCAGTTTAGTTCAATTAAAAGATAATTATGAAATTTTGGAACTAGTCCACACTCTTTATAATAATAGAAATCTCTACTCTCAGCACATGTTAAATTAACAGTATGAATAAAGGGTCAAAGTCTTTACTTCAGAGGCAGCAACTATTGTTTTTCAAATTGTTTAAATACTACTACAAAGTAATATAAACGTAAGAAACAAAATTAAATGAAAACACTATATCAGTGCTTCTCCTTGGCTTCAAGATTAAAAATAAAAACAAATTCAACCAAGAAGAGGACTAAAAACGAAAAAAAGGTTAGGGGGGAAAAGAAGGAATTGATATAAAAGAGTTGAATTCAAACAGAGGAAAAGATACCTTCCTCTGTGGCTTCTAGCTGGATGAACTGATTCCAAAATATAATTTGTGTTCAGTGTTGGCAATGGAAATTTCTGACCTTGAACTAGGGTTACAGTTTCTTAATTAGACTATTCCAAAAATTCCTTTGCTAATCTTACAATATATTTGAATGTATCACAGCAGGGGGCTTCAACATAGCAGCACAACTATCTAAATTGAAGAACCAAACTCAACTAAAAGCTTAATTTGTCACAGAAGCTAAGGAAAGGTTTTTAAACTTTCAACTGAGACCATTTTAGTTTTTAAGAACCAACACATGAACTAATTTTAACTTATAAAAAAAGTTCTGATGAATTTTCAAGATGTTTCTTCAATTCTTCCACATAATCATATAGAGTTAAAATCCTCTCAATTGTGCTCTACAGTTCCTAATGTTGGTATTACCTTACGTCAAATTCAGATTCCCGACCAGGTGTTGTTGTCTCTATGGTTGGCCTCTCCACCAACCCTCCACCTTTTCCTAATATTCCAGTGGCTGCCACTGTCATTACAGCAATCCGATCTTTGCAATATTTCAAAGCAAAACTTTTATCTCCTGCGATTACAAAACTAATTGCAATTAAAGCATGAACCCTTCTATTTACTATGGGTGTGTATATCAGAATTGAAATATGTGGTCAAGCATTATTCTGGAAAATACATCATAAACATAAACAACTATAGTACAACATGCTCATGAAAAACAAAAATAGAACATAGTTAGAAAGTGGACATGGTATAGTACCAGGATTTACTGCATTGAATACTTGGTTAGGTGAAAGAGCAAGAGCAGTGCTTAATGCAGCTTCCATTGCTGCTCTGAGTCTCTTTGTGGTAGTTGACACTTAGCAGATAGAAGCTATAACAATAGCAGGGTAGCAATAGTGGGAGAGAATTAATCCAATGTTGTCTTTGTCGTTATCACACTGATTTTTTTGGGTGGATGAAAGAGATGTAAAAGGGTATAATAAAAATTGCTTAAGAAAATTTTGTAAGGTGCACACTGAATTTGGTTTTACACGTTAATATGGTGACACGTGTACATCCCAAGTTTTTGAGGTTATTGTGCCCTTGTGATAATATTTGAAACGGGACATCAAATTTGAAAAACTGCTTAAAGCCACAAACTAATGCCGAAGTGGCTTCTATTCTATGGCTGAAGAATTTACTCAGCTATTGTTAAGTTTCGACACGTTGGTTTTCTAAGATTTTTTTATCAGTAAAACAAATTATTAAGAAGCTAGATTACAGTATAACAAAAAATTAATTAGCTCTCTAAATTGTGCTTATTTAATTAGTGAATTGTAATATAATAACTTATTTTAATTCTAAAAATCTTATCAAATATTTATTTCTTTTTGAAAGTATCTGTTATGACAACATTTTGGATGAAATTGAATAGAAAGATTAAAATAAATTAACTAGAGAGACTTAAAAATAATTTAAAAATTGAATGATAGTTATATTAACCAAAATGAGAAATTAAAAACAAAAATTGCCTATTAACCATGATTTTAAAAATAGTTATATTCACAATTATAATTCTCTTTTGAACAACTATAAACATTTCAATAAAAAAAATCATAAAAAATAATATAAATAAGAATAATAAATGAGAAATAATAATTTTGATTTTGATTAATTTTTTTTAATATTATTAAATAACGACTAAGTTGAGTGAGTGATAAAATATAAATACCATACTTTATTATAAAATAAGAAATGTAGATAGAAATAAAAAATAAAAAATATCCCATAATATTACATCATTATAAAAAGTGTTAATATATTTCAAATTATTTCTTACAATTTAGAATAAATTAAATAACGCAGAATAAAAATATTAAAATATCTTAAACTATTTTGACAAGTTAGGAATAAGTAAAATAGTAATTAATAAAAAAATTTATAGTATAATTATATTAATAGCATTAATGTTATAATTTTTAATTTCTTATAATCAATGGTCAATAGAGTTGAATTTAAAAAGTGTGTAATCTATGTTATATTATGTAAATCATGGAGAACAACATGACAAAGTCAATTTGTGGAAGCTTCAATGAATTATTAGTGATACCACCACCTACCTATAATTAAACTCTCGTGTAAGAAGTTTTCTTTCTGTTTATTTGTGTAAACACGAGTTTTTAATTTTATGTTTTATATTTTTTACCTATCATAAATTTCTTAATAATATTTTTTTATTCATTTGTTAAAGTTTAATATAAATTGAAATTTTACATAAAATAAAAATAAAAAAATTAAATAATATATAAATAAAAAATCTATGAACTTATAATTCTAAAGTTTTGGATTAAAAATAAAATTATATTTTATTATTTATTAATGAATATGTTCTTAATATTATCGATATATATCTAAAAATTTTAAAATCAATTATATAGATGTTGGAGAATATTCTCAAAAATTAATGGTTATTTTTTTACTCTAAAAAATCTCAATTCATGATTTATATTTTATAGTATGTTTAGTTGGATGGATGGAAAACAAGAATGAGAAAGAAAAAGTTTAAATTTAGAATCGATAAAAAGAACAAAAGAAATTTAATTTTTAAAAGTCAATTTTTTTTATTGTTTTTCTCCAACTAAACAGAAAAAAAAATTGTTATCTATGTTTTTATTTTTCTTACTAATCAAACATACCATTAACTAGAAATTTTCCTTTTTTTTCTTCGAGTCACTATTTTTTTTCCAAGTAAAGAAAAAAAAGGAAAAAGTCCTTTTAATGCTCTGTTTATAGCAATTCTTTTTAAAATTTAATGACAGACATATTCTCATAACTAAATTTTTTCATATAATAGAATATTTCAAACAAATAGTTGATCTAATAATTTATAATATTAATTGATTTTAATAATTAAATTAAAAATAAATGACTAATTTTATTCTTAGACTGAATAATTCTCTCATATTATAATGATATATAAATTGTGTTCTAAGACAATTTTTAGAATAAAGTAATTGAAGAGGAAGCAATAATGTTGATTGAAGACACCGTCCATTGCTCCATCGTTTTTAGAATTTTCCTTCATATGAATCACATAATGAAAACGTTATTTTTTATGATAGCTTCTTCGTGAAACATATGATCAATGTTTGGTTAGGTAAAAGGAAATGAAAACGTAACTTAAGACCAACTAACACCACTTCATAAATTGACTCTATTTTTTTTTCTTTATTTTTTTTTCAATATTAATATGATAAAAAATTTCACATAAAATATAAATTTGTTTTACTTAAAAAAAATTTAAATTGAATTAAATCGATAATAATTTTCTGATATAATATTAAAACTAGATTAATAATATTATATATTTAAATTAAATTATTTATTAATATACTCGTTAATTAATATATTATTAAACGTAATAGTTAATAAATTATTATTTATTTCACATATTTTTTATATAATAATAAAATTATTAAATTAAAATTAAATTACTTATTAATATTTATTCATAAATTATAATCTTTTTAAATAATTTGAAAAATTATTTATGACGACAACAAAAGTAAATGCTTAATTTTTGGTACATGTTATAAACAAACCTATGCTTTGCTTCTAATTTCAATTCAATATAATTAATAATGCTATCAACATTCTTTTCCTAAACTAGAATTTATTATAAATTATAAAGTTCCATAGATCTTGTCTCTTATTTTATTTTATGAGTTTTTCTTCAAAGACAACTTGAAATAAAAGAAAATTCTAAAAGAAAAGATTGAATAGATATTTCTTTTAAGTTTTTAAAAAATAAATAAAATAATACTTAATGCATGAGCTAAATAATTTGTATTCATATTTATTTTTATATCTATTTATTCTGCTTGAGGTATTTTATATTCTCACTTAAATATTTTTGAAAGTTTTTATTAATAAAAAATTAATTATAAAAAATTTGATTACTTTATCTTATATATTAATTATAACTCTAATTATAAATATTTCATATAATTAATTTATAACTTTTTTTTAAATAATCATTGTAAAATTTAATACCGTAATTTATGAAATATATGTATGGAATTATTAATGTCCTAAAGTTGGCATTATACCAAACTTAGAAAACGTATTTAACTTTTTCCGTCAAATTGAAACGTTTCCACAGCGCGTGCCTCTTCTTTCAAGCAAGAGCCAATCGCACAATCCACATGTAACTCATCATTAATTATACTTCACTCATAACCGTCGAACACAAGTTAATTAAACTTCATCAACGGTTCAGATCTTCTCTTATAAAACGAGGGCCAATATAGCAGCACCACATAAATCCCCGGGCCCCACACATTACGTGTAATCCTGATCCACAGACACAAAATTATAGCAAAAAAGCGACACCAAACCTTTTCTCCAATCAAACTTGTCCACGTGGCTCCCAGGGAGAAACCACCGACCTCGTAGGGCAAAGTTCCCTGATTTGGTGTGTGTTATTTTAGAACCTTTCATCGGAATACCGGTCAGTCACTGATTTCAAACTTCCGTGACCATCCATTCCTAATATCGGCTTCCAATTTGTTATTTTTCATTTTGATTCGATTCTGGGTATCGCCAAATTTCTCGATTTTCCGCGTATTTTGGATTTGCAGAGGTTTGAAGAAACAACCGAACTTTGGAAGGAAAAACATAACCCCATAATGCAACGGTTGGTTGATCATGTTCTTGCTGTAGCCAAAGAGTAAGGACATTTGATTTAATCTATGTTGGGTTTATATATTTTATTATGGTTTTTGGTTATCTATGTGTTGAATGAAATGGGGTGCCTGTATTTTAATTTTTGTGTGTGTGGAGTTTGTTATATTGTGATGGTTTCTTGAGGAAATGATTCAATGATAAGGACATTTTTTTTTTCTCTTTGATCTTTTTACTGGTTGCTATGGCTGTATTTCTGCATATCCTCCTGGACAAGGATGTTTGTTATTGTTTTTACTGTTCAATGTGTATAATTTTTTTGTGGGACGAGCTTAAGTCTTTTTCTTCTTTTATGCTTCAATGCTATTATAACAATTTTAAGCACTTTTTTCTTCTGGGGAAGAGGGGGAGATGTTATTTTATTGTTAAACTAAAAGTTTTGGAGAAAATAATTTTGTTTTATTTGTTACTTCTACTCATCTGTAAGGTGTTGATCAGTTTAATAGATTTTTTTTCTTGTGGCAGAGAATTAAGAATCCTAATACTATTTTAATGTTTTAATCAGTTTTCACTTGGCAAAGGATGAGCATGTTTATCTGGATTTTAGTGCAGGTCCGTGAAGGCATTTACTTATGAGTCCGTGAACAATATAGTGAGGCTAATCAACGGAGTATCAGCCCTTTTGTTGGCATTCCTACCTGGGAAAGCTAATATACTTGAAGGTATCCATGGTTGGGAACTCAGGCCAACTTTCCGTGGACCGCGATTTCCGCGTTGGATGGAAAAGTAAGTTTCCATTATAACATCAGTAATTTCTGTGTGGATTTTTTCTTTATTTTTTAGTGTCACTTAGTTCATTTTGTATACTTGTATCTGTTGGTACTTTAAAACTCAGACTATTGGTATGGAGTAATAGAATCACTAGTTATTTGCTTAGAGTCTCTAGTTCAATTATTATAATTTGTTTGTTAATGTTCTTTCCAATACTATCCATTATAGATTTTTGTGTGTCATTTACCAAGTGGTTGCATGCACCATGGTAATTTAGAAAAGGTGCACCTGTGAATTCTCTATGGTTGCACTTCTTTACCTTCCCATGATTCTGGTGTCAACTGGATCATGCATACAGCACATGGCTACTAAAAGAATTAGGAAACAACGCGAGTAGGAAGGAACTGTATTATTGAAAAAAAACCGAATTGGGAAAGAAATGACTCAGGCTTTATATTTTCTAAATTAAAGATTCAAAGTTTTAAACTCAGGACAAGAAGGAAGAAGGAAAAACTTGAGAATTAGCAAAAGAATAATTTAAGGCATAAATTGTAGCCAGAGAATTGGGAGAGAATGAAGTCAAAGTAGACTAGAAAATAATTGATGTCAATGAACTAGTACACAAGGATAAAAATTCATATTCTTTTAGTTATTATCTAGTGGGATATTTGAGTCTATTGATTCTGGGTTATTCTTATTTTATTTATAAATTGTAAATTTGTACTGTATTTTCTTCTACATTTTTATACTTTACAATCTAGTTTTTTTTTTAATATTTTGTTTTTATGATTCTTTAAAAATTTAGAGTTTATATCATGCATTCTATCTCATTTTGGTACGGATAACAGCTTAATAATGTGGCTAGTTTCTTCATGATATTGTTGTCCTTGCCTTGATTTTTGTTTTCTTTTTTCTAGTGGCGTATCCTCTTTCAACCAGTTCGTTCATGAACTTTCTGTGGATTCTGATAATTCAAGTCTTGAATACTCATCCGAAGAAGAAGATAGTGGTGATATATATAGTGATGGACTTGAATACCCTCCAACTCCTGCATCTCATAGTTCTAGAACCTCTGAAGCTGGTTTTGCCAAATTCAGTAGGCATCAGAAGGATTGGACCCAATATATTTTACTTTCAATTTTGTTTCCTTTAAAGTTATTGCTGTGGATTCCACTTCATCTTTTCTGGTTAGTTTATTATGGGTTGTCAAAAGCCATGTCTTTCCTTGGAAATAAGCGTCCTTCTCATTTACATGCACATAAGAGGGTTCTGAGCCTCAAGGATAATATTATCCACCGTGCAACTGATAGGAGACGTGGAGTTGTAGAGGTTGTGCAACAATTTCTTTATATTAATTTGTGTTGTGTTGTTTTTTTTTTTTTTTTTTTTGTATTTTTCAGATAAATTTCATGGGAATGTAAAATTTGTATTGCTAAGTAAGTTTATTTTGTCAATCAGGATCTTCATCTAGGCATAGAGTTATCTATAGAAGCTGTCTTCGATGTTGTTCACAAGGCAGCACATCTTCTTCTTTCCCCTTCAGAAGCTTTTGGGGCATTATTCAGGTTCTATTCGTCTCATGAAAGTGGCACTAAAGAAGATCGTGATGGTGTTGAGGAGGCCTCCATATATACAAATACATTAGGAGAAAATAACCCAAAACCCACAGAGAGAAATGTCCAGTATCAGCCTCTGAATACAGATGCTCGGACATGTCAGGATGTCATAATGGACCTTGGGTAATGTCTATCATGTAGTTGCCTTTATAATTTATTCTTTTTTTGTTTTGAAATCTTTGCTTGTCTGCTTCATGATTTCTCATTCTACCTATGGCAGGTATCCATATGAAGCCATTCGTGTGATCACTTCTGATGGATATATTCTTCATTTGGAAAGAATACCCAGGTAAATATATTCATTTTTGAGAAAATTATTTGGATCTTCATAAATTTAACTGTATATCCCTTTTGAGTTTTGTGCTTATTTTGATCTTTTGAAAATTATGTACATCACAGATGGTTATATATGATGAATCACTTAAGAAGTTATAAATGGATAAGGATACATCATTTGTGATTCTAATTGCCATGTGTTGTTGATATCTCATATTATGTCATTTGTGGAGTGAATTACATCAGTATGTGGAACAGTTATGTTATGATTGGGAATTTGGGAATGCGTCTTTCTTCTGTTAATAATCTTTAGTGATCTGACCTTGAAAGATAGCAATTTTGGGATGAGACCTTGTAAATTTCATGTCTAGAGTTGTGGAGGAAACATGAAAATGTATCATAATATTATCATTATAAATGAAGTTAATTTTTATAAATTTGATTACTAGGTGGAAAAGACATTTATGTATAATGTGGAGATGATTAGGGTTGTCATTGTAATTTCAAGAAAAAAGGTGGTCTCTTTGCATGCAGTGTGTATTGTCTAATGCCTGATCTTACTTCCCAGGCGAGATTCGAGAAAAGCTGTTTATCTTCAGCATGGAGTTTTGGATTCATCAATGGGGTGAGTCATTTTATCTCTATATTTGCGTAGTTCTTACTTAGATTCTGTTATTAGTTTACCTGAGTTAAAGAGTTGAGTAGTGTATATATGTTTGAAAATCTCTTGTTTTGAAGAAACAAATGTTTTTGCCTGAGTGGTGTTATTACGTCAGAGTAACCTAATCTTGTGTATTGGATTTGGACACAGTTTTTGTTACAACAATATGAGCTTTTATATATAAGTAAATAGGTTTATGAATCTCACTATTGGTAGGATATGAATCACTTGTAGTTCCCACTTCCCACAGAGTTAGTGACAACTGATAAACATTGAGTTTTTGTCTAAAGTCACGGGTACAGAAGTGTTGTCTCCTTTTCCCCAGAGAGAATTGTGCTTGCAGTGTACCTTAAAATATACCTCTAGTGGCCCTGAGGAGTGGAAAGCCATATGAACTTCTTGCTGCTTTCTGGTGTGGTGTCCTTCATTTGCCTTTTCTTGGAGATAAACTTGTATCAAGAAAAAAATTTCTATTCTCGGCCGTGTTAGGACTTTGGATTCAACTTTTTTGTTTCGATTACTGCTTAACTCCGGAATATGCTCAAGATAATAGTGATATTCTAACTTTTTGTTTCTTGGGTTCAGTTGGGTATCTAATGGAGTTGTTGGCTCTCCAGCTTTTGCAGCCTACGATCAAGGTATGTTATATTTGTTAAGATAATGCCTGTACTTGAGCAAACAATTGTATTTTTGGAATTATAACACGTATAGTTTGTTTTATCTTCAGGTTATGATGTATTTTTGGGGAATTTTCGTGGTTTGGTTTCACGGGAACATGTTAACAAGAACATATCATCACGTCAGTAAGTTCATAAAACATATCTTTTTTAATATTTTTGGAAATTTCAGAGAGAATGAAATGGAAAGAACAGGGAAGGGAAAAAAATGAAAAGGGAATAGATGGATTAAGAAAGAGGTTATCAACCCCCTACCCCAAATTTATTTATTCGAAGAGAAACATGTATTTTGCTCATGTTTAAGAAATTTAACTCCCAAATAAGGGGAATTATGTCCTTCCCACTCTTTCTCCTATCTTCATTTTGAATAATCTGTGATTTCTGTTTTGGTGTCTGATATAATCTTGCTTTGTGTTAAGCAATGTTATTCATCTAAGAAAGAATTGATGTAATGCAGATACTGGCGGTATTCCATCAATGAGCATGGGACTGAGGATATTCCTGCTATGATAGAAAAAATCCATGAAGTAAAAACTGCTGAATTGAGGCTTACTAAACCTGATATAGTGGAGGAAACTGATGATGATCAGCTTTACAAGCTTTGTGCCATTTGCCATAGTTTGGGAGGAGCTGCTATGATGATGTATGTTATTACTCGAAGGATAGAAGGGAAACCCCACAGACTTTCAAGATTGGTTTTATTATCACCGGCCGGTTTTCATGATGACTCTAACATGGTTTTTTCTGTGGCTGAACTTCTACTAGTTTTAATGGCTCCTGTTTTGTCTCTTCTTGTGCCTGCCTTCTATATACCAACTAGATTTTTTCGTATGCTTCTCAACAAGTTAGCCAGGGATCTGCACAACCTACCTGCAGTTGGAGGATTGGTTCAAACTTTAATGAGTTATGTGGTTGGTGGAGACAGCTCAAACTGGGTTGGAGTTTTAGGATTACCACACTATAACATGAATGACATGCCAGGAGTATCTTTTCGTGTTGCTCTCCATCTTTCGCAGATGAAGCGTTCTGGAAGGTTCAGAATGTTTGACTATGGGAGTGCATCTGCCAACATGAAAGTGTATGGTTCACCTGTGCCTTTGGACTTGGGTGAACACTATGGACTCATAGACATTCCTGTTAATCTTGTTGCTGGACAGAGGGACAAAGTGATAAGACCTTCAATGGTGAAGAGACACTATAAATTGATGAAGGGTGCCGGGGTAGATGTTTCATATAATGAGTTTGAATATGCACATCTAGACTTCACTTTCTCCCACCGTGAAGAACTCTTGTCATTTGTTATGTCATGCTTGCTACTTGTGGATCCTAATCCAAAACATCAAGTGAATCAAAAGATTGTAAGGTCAAGAAGAAAAGGGCAAGTTGCAAGCAGTGGTTAGATTGCCAAAAATCTTATACAGTTCATACTTACTGAAGTATGATTGAATATAGAGTTGCTCTGTACTAGGGGTCATCTTTTCCTTCAAATCTTTGTTTTCCGTTTGGAGGAAAAATAGGCCTTGAAATATGTTTGAATTGTAAATTGTAAAATATTGTACTCATTATCAAATCCAGAACAAAGACATTAGAGTCTAGATATTAATGTTGTATTACTATCATGTATGCTTGTAGTTCAACAGTGTTTTGTCTTGACAATTTAATGTTGTCCTCAGGCTCACTGATTGCAATTGCAATTGCAATGATACTTCATTAGATTAATATAGCTTTATTAATCTTTACCAGTTTTTATATTGTTTTAAATTTTAATAATTTTTTATTAATAATGCTTTACAGTATATCTATGATTTCTTTAGACGAGTTTTTCTACTAAATCCTTTTAATTGATAAATTAAAAAAAAAATGTTGTAAATATTTTTATACATGTAAATTAATCTTTAAAATTTAACCTTTTTCAAAATGTAATATAACTACAGCACTTGAATTTTACAATAAACAAAGGAATAAGATAATAATATTTTATCAAAACACAAATTGGAAAATAATTACTTAATTATATATATTTTTTTTCAATAGTGAGTTTCCTTCTTTTATTGATTTTTAAGAGATATTTATGCATTATTTTTAATATTCATGTCATTTTAATCTTGGGCCGGCCATTGGATTTAGGGCAACAAAAGCCCAAGTCCACAAGCCTTCATGCGCAACATATATATATATTCCAGAGAGCACAGCGATAATTTCAGACTTTCTTCTCCATCGCTTGAACTTCTCTTCTCACCACCATCCATGACCATTTCTTTCTTCCACTAAAAATCAACCCGTTTTCTCTCTTTGTCTAATTGCTCTTAAAGATTAACAGTGAGAAAATGAGTGAGAGAGAAGTAGAGGAACCCAAAATTGGGAAAAGGTGGAGAAGGTTGATGCATCGGAGTGGTTATGTTTGGAAGTGAATCAACATATCGATGTTGAAGGGAAAGAATGGGTAACCTGTAAATGCATTCAAGTAGGAGATCATGGTTTGACCCGGTCGGATCACACGATAATCCAGTTCACCCGGTTCAGGTAATTCTTTTTTTCATAATTATGAAATCTGACTAGTCCTTTCGGTTTCACTGTTTGATTAGGATTAGGACTCAATGAGTGGTTAGGGTGAGTTCGATAATTGGACAAGAAAACTTTGCTTTGACCCATACAAAACACAAAATATATGTAAACTTGTTTGCAATGTTCTTTAAAACCTAAACGTTTAAAGAATGTAAAAAATTTCGCTTAAATTACAAATTATCCGTGTTGAACATTACTCACCATATAATTTAATATCTGAAGGATGTCTCTCTTTTTCTTGAGTATATATATACTTAAGATTAGTGTTAAAAATATAATAAAAAACAACTATAATCACAGTAAAATTGTAAATTATCATAATTTATCGGAAATTATAAGGAAAATGTTAAGAGTGTTAGTAATGCGGTTTGGTGGCTAAAAATATATTTGAATTCGGTTTGATTTGATAAAAGATATATCTGAATCAAATATAAAAACTATTTACTATTCGACCTAGTTCGGTTTAAAATAAAAAAAATCTAAATCAATCTAAACTAATTTTAATAATTTAGTTTGGATTGATTTGCGGTTTTTTTTTATTTTTTTTTTTTTATTAATATGATTACAGTATTAACTTATAAAAATTAAAAAAATAATTTATAATAATTATATTTAAATAAATATTTTTTTATTATATATAATTGATGAAAAAAATAATAAAATTAAAAATAAATATAATATTATTATTTAATAATTATAATTTGATTTGATTTGGTTTGTTCTTAAAATATTAAACAAAATAATTAAAAATTTATAATTTTAATTGGTTAATAATTTTTTTGGAGTGGATAAGATAAAATAAATCATTGTACAGCATAGTGATGAATATGAGATACCAAGAGTGTTTTATCTTCTGCATTTTCACTCATTAGCTGTCACCTCTATCATTTTTCTGCTTTCTCTTCAATTATTCCTTCGGTTTTTTCTAGTTTTTCCTGACTTTTGATTCTGGATAGTTCAATGATTGCAACTAAGAAGTGGTTAAACAACGTTTGATCCTTAAACCAAGATTGTCTCAGAATTTTTTTTTACTTTAATAGAATATATATATATATATATAATATTTTTTATTTTATTTTTTCATTCTTTTATCATAATATTATATATATTATTTTGAATTTTAAAAATGATAATTAATAGAAAAAATATATATTTCAAATCCATCAAGTTATAGGTGATGGAAAATTAGTAGGGGACTTAATAAAATAAAATATAATTAGACATTGTTTCTCTATAATATATATGATCAATTTGACATTAAACTACAAATAATAAACGCATCTTATTATATGCTAAGCATATTTTTGGGATAAATGTAAGAAAAAGGAAAGAAAGGGAAAAAATAAAAATGAAATATAGGGGACAGTACATATACTTGTTATTTGAGAATAAAATAATATGAAAAAAAGATGTTTTAAAAAAAAAAGTTAAAGTTAAATAATTATACAATAAAAAAGTTATTTATATATTTATTTTTGAGAGAAATGTGATTTTGAAAAAAATAACACTTTTTACTTTTTTTTCTCTCCATATTTATAAGTGAAAAGTAATATATATATATATATATATATATATATATATAAAATTTAACGACAAATATCATCTTTCTTTACCATTTTTTTACTATCCAATAAGAAAAATGCTTTCTTTTTATTCATTTTCATTCACCAATCACTTTTCACTTTATTCTTTCCCTTCAAATGAAGGGAACCCTAAGATAACAATAGAACAGTTACTAATATTATAATTTAAAAGTTAAAATGACGTAATACTTTCATTGCTTAATTAATAAACATTAATATTTTGAACAGTTTTTTTTGAAAATAATGATAAATATTTATACATAAATCATAAATGCTTAATTATGTTTCCGTTTTTGTCTGGAGTTTAACTATTAAAAATATTTATAAGTCATTGAATTCTGTGTATTTCTCTTTTGATGATATTTCTTCTGATTTTTTTAAATGTTATTTAAGAGTTTCTTTTAAAAACTAAGAAATATAATACTTTTTTTATTTTAATAAAATATTTATAATATTTTTATTTTGTTATTTTCATTTCTACATTACAATAAATATATGTATGTAAACTAATTAAAGATTAAATAGAGTAGAAATATAAATGATAAAAGAATAGATAATATTGTCTTCAACTTTGAAAATGATGATTAAATAAAAAAAAAATCCCAGAATTAATAGAAACAAAGGAAATATATTTTCAACTTTATTATTTATGTAAGATTATAGGATTTTCTTTGAAGTTTCTTATACAAAGAACCGTTTCTTTATGATGATTGTTTAATTTGAATTTTTTTCTTAAATTTTCTATATTGATTTTTTTTATATAGAAAACATGATGCTATGAAAATTATCAAATACAATTTTTAATATATTAACAAACTTATAAATTGTTTGTATTAAAGAATTCTAATTAGTATTATGAATTACTTAAAAAATATTGAAAATTATTTCATTAAATATTTTTTATTAATAAATATTATCGTATACTATAATTAAATTTAAATTGAAAAAAGTTGTTTAGAATTTTTTAAAGTTTTATATTAGTACAAAATCAATATCGCATAATAGGATTTATACTTTATTATTTTCAATATGGGAAGTTATGGCATGAATTTCTTCTTATATTAGAAAATATAAATTATACTTTCTATTATACCACATCATTTTTAAACAACTTACATAAATTTTATTTCAATGGAAAAAAAATTTAAGAAATTCTAAATAATTTACATTAAAAAAATTTACTTTGTGATATTTATATTTCTTATTCTAAAAAATAATTTTTATTCTTAAGAAATGATTCTTATATAAGAAACTAATTTTGAAGGAATCAAATATACCATGAAAATTTACTCCAATTAAAGATGTCTTGAAAAAACAGTTTCTTTTAAGAAATCTTAAAAATACTTCTATTAAAAAATGCTCTTAATTCCTTTAATTAAAATTATTTTTTATGTAATGGATTTTTAAGAATACTTTTTTAATAATAAATATAAATACCATAAAATACATTTTTAACGAATTGTTTTAAATTTATTATAATTTTTTTCATTAGAAAAAAATTAAATATACTGTTTAAGAATAATTTCATAACTACAATTTATATTTTTTTTTAATATATAACGTAATTCATATAAATTATTTCTATTGGAATTACTCTTACATGCAATCAAAAGTCAATAATAATTAATGAGTGTTGCGCTGAGAAATGAACATGAGCGTTAAATAAACAAGAAGTAGTGTTCCATTCATTCTCAATCTCATTTGTTGCCTCTACGATTTTCTGCATCTTCTTCAATTTCTCTTGTTTTCAGTAGATTTCAGTTCCAGAGAATTCAATGGCAGCTAAGAAATGGTTAAACATAATAGTAGATGGAAACTCAGCCTTAGGTCCTTTCTGGCCCAAAATTTTTTCAGACTGTCTCGAAAAGATTGTCAGGTCTCAAAATTTTTTATGTTCATACATGATTTTTTTGAATCGGGATGTTCATGCATGATGCTTGATAATTTGCTTCATATCATATATAAAAGGATATGCATATTGTATTTTTCATCATATATGTTATAACATGCCCAATTAATAGATTTGTGATTGAATTATTCTTTTTAACCAGAGGATCGGTATACTAGGGAAGGAAAACAATTGAAGAAATGTTTCAAGAGATAAAAATAATTTATTTTTGTGTTTCAGAAATTATTTCTTACCCTTTTTTTTTAAGAATATAGATCTATAAATTAGTGCAAAACTTTTTCTTGGATTCAAATGCCACGGTGAAAATTAGTCACTTTTATTATTTTTTATAAGAAAAAACCATGACTTTAATATCATTAGGGGAAATGAGAATTTTTTATGACTTTCACTTAATTGAATTGTTCTTATGTTATATATACATATATAATTAAGCTGAAAATAATTTTATAAAAAATTTATATTTTTATATAATAAACAAAATATATAAAATATATACGTAAATTTCCTTTCTTTATTAATTAAAAGATTAGTCTCCATGACTTATTTCTATCTTAGTATTTTTGCTGATTAGTTTGTAAATAAAGCTAATCTTGTCTTATGAATGAAACTCTGGATGGCTTAATTTATATAACTGAATTTGTTTTCATATGAATGTGTATAATTACTTATTTCCCTATTTATTATGTAGGACATTCTTTGACGACTCAAGAGAGGAGGTAATTTAAGATCTTATTTGAATTTTTTGTTATGATCTCTTGAGTAAACATGCACATAGTTTACAGAATTTTATTGATTTTAAAATAATTAAAACCTAAGGTTTCTTGTTTAAATCCTACACTCTATATCATTCATAAAAAACTTCACCAAAAATAAAAAAAATATTCTACACATCATATATCATTCATCCAAAATTTCATTAAATATAAAAATATTCCCTATCATATATTATTCCTTTATCAATGTGTTTTGGTCTGAAAGGGTACAAAGATAGTATGGTTTTCAAATCCACACATAAATTCAAATAAAATATCAGTATTAAGAAATGGATTGACTTGGATTAGAGACATCAAAAGGGAAAGAAGAAGATTGAGTGCCTAACAAAGAATAAAAAGTTTTGCACTAATGCCAGAGGCTAATTGGGTGGTAAGTGGTACCATAAAATGTTATCAATAATTGTAGAAGAGGAAGCTAATTTTTATACTATAGATACCATTGAGGACAAGAAATGCAGTGAAGAAGCAATTTTTTTAGTAGCAGAAAGTTTAAGCCATTTGATCTTAATATACTCTAACCTTGCATGACTTACCCAAATTGGTTGATTTCAAAACTATGTTTAAGGTTTCTTGGTATACATCGTATCGATCAGCTATTGAAAACTTTGCTGGGAATACAAATTCAAAATCATATATTGTCCTAGATTAATGTGTTCTGTGTGATGGTATGCCAATATTATCTTATCTAGTTTTCAAATCTACAAGACAAATCATCTTGTCTTACCATGCATCATTTGTTTACAGGGAGCTAATAATGCACAATGTGAAGTAGGTCTGGTCATGTATAATGCCAACTCCGATCTAGGTATTTCATTTATCTTTTCCATATTTTCGGTATAAGATATGTCTTGTTGAATTCAATAAATACCTTTGTACTGATTATTTTTGCCTTTAATTTTATGACTCTGTTAATTATTTGTTCCATTCCTTTAGTGAGCACACACATTTATATATAGGACAATTTCTTTTCTTCATATAGGAAAGGGCTAGTCCTCATAAAGTTCTTATATTGAAGCATAAATACTAAATTTCTTTCTTGTTTTCCTTATACAGGGTTGGACGTCCAATATATCCATTGGACAAGTGACCTAAATTATTTTTTAGGTATATTATCATGCTTAGCCTTCAATGGGAATGATGAAAAGCAACACAACATGGTGGAAGGTCTTGCAAAGGCTATAGCGGTAACACATTCTTCTTTTACTCCTTATTGATCTAACTATACTACATATGAGAATTGCTATAATTATACCATAAGATTGGCAAATAATAATGTGTTATGTGAATCATTGTCTAACCAGTTGTTTCCAAGGCCGTCTAATGTCATGACAACCGAAGAATACTACAACGGGACAAGACATTGTATTCTTATAGCAGCTAGAGACCCCGTTCCTCGGAGAATGCTGGTCTCCGTGCCAGAGATTAATCAAGGAAGAATTTTCGGCACACAGTTGCATACTTTAAATGTTGATTTTTGCGAGGTGGCGCAAATGTTTGGCCCGGTAATGTTTTGGAACTCTGTTCTTACATGTTTCACCCAATGGTAGCCTTCTATTTATACTTACTATGCTCATGTTACTACACGCAGCTAGCAATATCCCTTTCAATAATATCTCCAGTGCAACATCCAATTTTTGGAGTGATATTCAATATGGTAAAAGTTTATCTCCCATATAATTAACATCCTTTCACTAATATCTTATTTGTTAAGCTGGTTTAAGATATCTATTGAAGGAGATATATAATGGCAGGTTCCAGGTCAAAATGTCCCATGTAGAGTATTATTAATACTAGGGAATTGATCCTTTTCATTAATCTAAGCCAAGGTTTTACATTTTAGTTGTACTGTGAATGACAAGTTTTGTTGCAAATTTAGAACGACATAGTGTTCATATATGTTTTGGTTAGTACATAACTATAGTTTTCCTTCTTTTACAGGGAAATAATGGTTCTCCTCAGGCAACCACTCCAATCTCGGATATTAGGATTGGCCAGTTGAATGTTTTATTGTCAAGAAATTTTAAGGAGGCACATGATGCCCTTCGTGGGAAAAGAAGAGTTGATCCAGCTACAAAAGATAGTGTGGAATCAATTAAGATGACAAATGATATTAGAGTTCCTATAGATTTTGCTAGTGATAATCAAGGTTCTCTTCCTCTCTCCTTATTGTCCGTACATGCATATATCAATTTATTTTATCCTTCTCGCATCATTCTCTTTTCTTATTAAAGTAATTTTTTTCCTATTTTATTGTTTATTATCAAGTTTTACCTCCTCTGACTAGTTTGTATCTCTTTGTTGGCTTATAAATTAGAGAATTTTTATTAGTAACTCTAGCAAGCTTAATTGTTGAAGTAATAACATTCTTGTGACTTGACGCATTGCATGCTATTTCCTTTTTATGCTTGTTATTTATTAATCGTACATGTATCATTAGCTAAGAACTATTATTTGTTAGTATGTAAGTAGTAATGGAAAGATTTAGCTCTTGGTTCAACTTATCTCCTATTGGTGGCCGGTAAGAAAAGCCTTGACGACAAATCTCAGCTCTTACTTGCTGAACAAAACTTAAAAACTGTTTTCTTAATTTTAATGCTTGTTATTTTTGGCAATTTCTGCATAAAATGAGAACTTTGGAATGGATAATGTTGTTTTTGTACCATGCATAGCAATATGTGCAAAGTGATTTGAAACACCCTTCCTTTCATTTTGTTTTGATATTTCAGAAGACCTATTCTCAGTTGCTAACGTGGTGGTGACCAGAGAGCCAATCATTGAAGCTGCCAAAGATTTTATGCTCGTACGTGTTGCCATTTTATATTTAAGTTTTTATGGGTGGAATAGCTAGAGATCTTTTTCCGTTTACCTTCAAGGAGTACAATGTCATTTAAAAAGTGTTATTATTTGTTATTTTGTAATTGTGATTAATTACTAATAGTTTTCTTTTGATTTTTATCAACATCGAACAAATTCTTGATCAGGAGTATGTATACCCACTGTCCCTGGTTGTCCCAAATGCGTCAACCAGTGCAGTTGTATCCACAACACCAACAACTTCGACAACTGGAGAGGGTTCTTTAAGAGAACTTGATCAGGAAGAAATAGGCAATGGTGTAGTTGCAGGAAGCTCGGAATCATTTGGAGTAGGGATGATTGATACTAGGGGTGCTTCACCAGCTGACAACTTCACGTTCCTTCATTCAAGTGGAAACATATTAAATACTCAACCATACTTATTAACACCAATTCTTCCTTCTGTTAGTACTAGTACTAGCAGCAGTAGTCGTCCACGTCTTCCATTCCAGGTAGCTGGGTTTGATCAATATGGTAGACCTGTGTTTGGACCAAGCACCGGGGTTCCACTTCCACCCATAACACCTCAATTTAATCCCAGTGATTTTTGGCCCCCCACACCATCTTCTAGATATTCTCAAAACCTTGTGCAAGCATGGGAGGTAAGTTTGATCAATTAGGTTATTCAACATAAGCCTAACATACATAACATGCCTTCATAATAGCATAATCTTGGAAAGTATCCATGTCCTATATAATGCAAAATGGATTGCTAGTTCTTTAATTGAAAGAACCTATTTGGTATTACTTAAGGAAAGCATGCAATTTAATAGAAAAATCATTTGTCTTTATATGTGTTTCGATTATGACAAGATATATGCTCATACAATGTTAGCATAGACTCATAGTTGTCTGTAACTTAAATTTTTCTTATAGTAGTTTCTCTTGGATTATATTTGTTTTTAGATTGTGTACTGGTGAAGAAAGTGTTGTTTATATAGACGTAATATCTAATATAAATATTGGAATGTGTGCCCCATGCTAACAAAAACTATAAGATATCTTCCTACTTTCTGGATGAAAAATAATCATTGGTTTACAATGACATTTTTCTCTAATGCGTCTCTAGGGAATCTTGGTTAGAAAAAAGCACAGGAATCGCTTAAGCACTCAGAGAGGAAAGGTATGACAGAATCAATTAATCTCTAAAAGAATCTTTCTTAGCTTAGAACTAGTTTGTTAGACAAGATCAACAGTGACTGATGTTCTGATCTTTTAACAATCAAAATTCTAAAATTATGCCAGTTATAATAGCTGAACTTTTCCTCTCTTTCTACCCATGAAACAGGCCCTCAGAAGAGCAACATCACCGTCGACGTAAGTGTAGCTTCCATGTATTATCAATCCTAAAATTTCTAAGAAAACCTTACTATTACATTTTGCCTAATTAAATATAGCTAGCTATAAATGATATTTATGGTCTCCATTTAGTCAATTGTTATCAACCTATAAGTTTAAATTTCATATATGACATGAAAATGCCAATGAATCTTATCCAATTATAAAAGCAGAAATGAACAAAAAAGATATATTTTAAAATGAAAAGTAGGGGCTCTAAGGCCATGGTTTTGAGTAAATAAAAGTTTATTAAAAAAAATCATTTCTCAACTATAATTTAGTATTCTTGTCCAAATCAAATTTCATAAATAAAAAAATAATGTCTAACGTCACAATAATCTACTTTTGTTGTTCATTGCAGGCTTACTAGCGAGTGGTCGAGGAGGCTAGAGATATCCTTCTATTTACCCCAGAAAACTCTCAACTATATGATGACGTAATTTTATGGAACAATGTTATTGTTACTTCTTAAATGAACCTCCTTTTGTATGGAATTTTACATATCTTCTAATAAAACTTAAATGCAGGATTTTTACAGGACCCGTAGATTATGTTTTCTTCGACATATGGCATTTCAACAATCTCGACTTATATGAACATCTGACGAACAAAAACTTGGTCAGTCATTACTTTTATCAACCTACGGTCCAAACACAAAATCATGCTATCTGTCATTTACTGATCTTTATTTCCCACCCAAAAGATATTAATTGCATTGTTGGTTTTATTGAAAAACTAATGATAACTTGTTTCTGATCATGAAGAACATCCATGTTCTGCATGGTTTTTCCCCATTGATGTTAGATATCTTTGTGCAGTGTGGGAAAATTAGTCTATCTTCTCAAACTTTGATCATATCTCCAACCAAAGACAGACACTATTACATAGGAAAAATATTTCCTGCGGTGAGTGTAATGCCAATAATATTTCACAATATTATTTTTCTTTCAAGTTGTCTTATGAACATTTAGCTACACATATGCTGCAACCTTTTGTGCCATTTTTAGTACTTTAATTCTGACTAATCAATAAATGACAGGATACTATATTTATTCAAAATACCTAAGCATGCAAAAAAATTCTCAAGAGAAGCTAAAACAAGTTAAAGAGTTGTGGGATTTAGAAGAGCATTAAGAGGAGAGATCAATCACGCTCGATTCCCCTGTGAAGTTGGGATCCATCAACTATAGCAATTTAAGGATTGCACATAATTTTTATCTTTTGTTGTTTCATATTAAATAATTGTCGTATAGAAAATGAGGAACACCTTTACTTTAGGAGCAAATTAGATGCTTTATCATTTATTAGCTTTTTTATTTATTTTAAATTTCAAGTTCAATAAATTTAAATATCCATTTGTGCTCCTTACGGAGCCCTTACTTTATTTACTATTTAATATGAATTTTTATAATACTTTAGGATAATATATGAGTAATGATACATGTAGACCTGGTTTTTCAAGACACTGATGATATATATTCGTCGTCATTCGTTGAAGATATCATATTTGTGTTCATCGCACGTATAATTCTTCTTATTTTAATTTTTATTTATTATTATATAAAATTATAATTAAATTATGAAATATATTATCTTATAATATGATATAAAATTATATAAAAATATTATATATAAATTAAATCTAAATAAAATCTTTTTAATTTAAAATAATCAAATATATAATTTTATATATAAAAGAAAATATTTTATCTATTACCAAAAAGAAAAATTTTGGTACCTGTATTATATATTTTTTTTAACAAATATCATCAATTAAAAAAAAACTCAAAACATACCAAAATATTTTTTATAGAAAAAATTATTTCTTTTTATTATTTTTGTTTACTACTATAGCATATTAGCATGTGTAATATAATTTTTTTATTTATTATCAATTCTTTAATTGTTTTAATATTTTATGATGCTCTATCTTGATTAGATGTTAAAATATTGAAAAATTCAAATTGAGTTTTAGAGATGTTTAAGAAAAAAACTATAAACTCAATTTTTTTTAAGAAAATAAAGATTAATAGAATTGATTAAATAAACTCTATTATATCAAATTTAAATTCAACAAGTAATGTTGAAGAAAATGGTTTTGATGAACAACTCATAATGCAAACAATTGATCAACTAATTCAACAATCTTGTTTTAAAATTATGATAACACAAGAAAAAATTGATACTGATATTTTGATATGTGATCATGAAATGTTCACAAATTTATAATTATCCAATAAAATAGGTGAAATATGTAGAGTCTATATCTTCTTTTTTTGTTTAAATAATTATTTTTATTGATTTTTAAATTATTTGATTCTTTTCATTAATAACATGATTATTTACATTGAGAAAAAAATTACTATAAAATTCAATACAAATATGATAATTGATGATTTTTATAACATAAAATATAATTAAAATATAAAATATACTAAATATATATTTAACTTTATATATAATTATTTATGTTAATTTTAAATATACATAAATAATTTATAATTTATTAATAATTTTATTTATTATATTTAATTTTGAATTATTGTTAAATACAAATTTTGAAATAGTGATAAAATAAAATTAATTTTATTATAACAATTTTCATCTTAAACACACCTGTCACTCAAAATGCATACAAAAATCAAAAGAAAAACATTTAAACCACCATTCAAAACTGTGATATCCTTTTCGAGTTGTGAAAATTTTAAAATATTTACATTTCTATTTAATTATCATCTTCAAATTTTATTATAACATTAATTATTTTCTTATTTATGTTTTTATATCATTACATCTACATCTAATTTTATATGATAAATATATATATTTTTATTGTGGTGTAAACATAAAGAAAGGTAAATAGAAATTTTTATAACTATTTTATTATAATAAAAATATTATCATTTTTTATTTATCTAAAATAATTTTAAAATATATTTAAAAAGAAACGGAGAGTGTATTTATAATGTATTTATGGTCTTTAGAAAGAAACAATATTGTCATTTAAAAAGTTAAATTGACGTATTGGTTCAATTAATGATCTTTAATATTCATGAAGACTTAATTATATTTTTAATTTTTAAAATTTATAATAAATATGATTATAATTATTTAAATTATAAAAGTTATTTCAAATTTTTAATTAAATGTAAGAAATGATTTTAATTTCTCAAATTTATTTTTTTTATGAAGACTTAATTAATTATATTTTTAATGTAAAATTTAAGATAAATCAAATTATAATTATTTACATTAAAAAAAATATTCTAATGAACTTATTTATCTATAAAATATTTTTTATATATTTGTTTATAAAAAAATTAATTATTTATTAAATATTTTTCACATATTTATTTTTATTAAATTTATTATAAATTTATTTATAAGAAAATTTTCATAATTTTATTTATAAAAAAATTTTCTTTTGATTTATTTATGGTCATGAATTTTTTTTGAGAAATTTTTCATAAATTTTTTGTGAAAAATAATTTTTTATTAATCTTTTACTTACAAATCTATGGTGGTAGAAAATTTGTGATATATCTATGAAAAAAATTGTATTTTCCCAGTATTACCCATAAATTTGTTTAATAAGAAATATGATTTTTTTTTTTTGTCGTTAGACTACCTATTATCGAACTGTTGTTGTTGGTCCACATTCGGT
The DNA here is from genome assembly GCA_016859785.1 of Macrotyloma uniflorum. Taxonomy (NCBI): domain Eukaryota; kingdom Viridiplantae; phylum Streptophyta; class Magnoliopsida; order Fabales; family Fabaceae; genus Macrotyloma; species Macrotyloma uniflorum. The sequence continues at coordinate 1,437,211 of BDMB01000030.1, forward strand.
TGAGACATCTGTACTAAAGATTTCATATTAATTAGAAATAAGATCAAATTAATATATACAAGTCACTGCAAATCTAACTTATTATATAATTTTAATACCTCTAATTTATTATTTACTAGCACTAAAAAGTTTTAAAAATTAGTTTTCTTAAATGCTGTGTTTTGAAACAAAAAATGTAGTTTTTAAAAAAAACAAATTGATTTTTTTAAATTATATCAAAATTGGATTTACTTAAAATATATAAAAATAAATAAAAATTACTTAATACATTAAACATTAAATATTATAAAATATATCAATTACCAATTAATTAAAATTAAATAGAATCGAATAAAGATATTTAGATTATTACATTTTTTTTTTAAGTAAAAAGTATTACGCCTTAATTATCGATTATAATTTTTTACTTAATGCTAAGTACTTATATCAATACTAACACGCCTTTATGTCCTAATTACAGTTCTCTATAAATTATTTCTTTTAATTTCTATCATTTTTCAAGTCTCAATCTTTTTGTTGAAAATATCATCTAAAGGAAATTCTTTCCTCCATGTTTTTTTTTTCTTGTTTGAATTTTTTCTATTAAAAAATTTACATCATTAAATCTTATTTAGTTCATATTTAATTATTTTTATTTCAACTTTATAATTAAGAGAATTTCCAATAACATCATCTTTCATTTTTTTTTTTTAAATTGAAACACTATTTTTTTTTCAATTTTTTTTATTAGAATTAATCTACATGACACATTTAACTCTTTCAAATTAAGATTTATTTTTATGTAAGAGAATTTTTTAAAAATAAAAAAATATTTTCTTAGAATAAAAATTCTAAGTACATGTTGTTTTAATTTTTTTTTTAATTTATTTCTATTAAAAAAATTGATATAAATTATTTAACAATGATATTATACAATTGGGGCCACAATTTAATTTAATTTTTTTATGAATGAAAAACCTAATGTAAATAGTTTCTAGAAATCCTCCACATCCCTTGTATTTATGACACAATAAATAATTTAAACTGAGATGAGAAATATTTATTACTTGTTCATCAATATATGGAAAAAAGTATCAAAAGTCAATACTTCATTAATGTGACTTCAGTTTAATAATGAATGTGACTGTTATATAAACAACCAACCAGTGCTCCATCATCTTCATTCTCAGTATTCACCATTTTCTGCATCTTCTTCAGTTTCTTTTGTTTTCAGTACATTTCATGTCCAGGGAAATTCCATGGCATCTAAGAAATGGTTAATCATAATTGTAGATGGAAACTCAGCCTTAGGTCCTTTCTGGCCCACCATTCTTTCAGATTGTGTGGAAAAGATTGTCAGGTCTTAAAATTCTTCATCCTCATACACTATAATTTGCATCATATCATATATAAAACAACATGCATGTTCTATTTTTCATCATATATGCTTCATATTAACCATCATTCATTACATGCCCAATTGATAGATATTTGTTTTTTAATAACAGCACTAACCTTCTCTGGTACAAATTATAAATCTTCATCAATAGCAGGATGAATTGATTTTTTTTCAACCAGAGGGTCTGTGTATGGGGGAGGAAAACAATTGAAAAATGAAGAAATGTTTCATGAAATATAATAAAAAACAAAACTTTTGTGTGTTTCATGAAACTATTTCTTCCCTTTTTCCTTTTTTTTTTATTTTTTTTTATTTTTTTTAATTTTTTTTTAAGAATCTAGATCTATAAACCAGTGCAAAACTTTTTCTTGATTTGAGTACCACAGTGAAAATTAGTTATTTTTATTATATTTTTAGAAGGAGAATTGTAGCCCAAAGAAGACGAAGGAGATTTTCTTTATGGCTTTTACTTGATTTAATTTTTTATTACATATTAAAATTAAACCGAAATGATTTCAATTACTTTATAGAAATATTATATTTTATATCATAAACAATTATAACTTATTATGATTGTAATAAAATCATTTATACTAACGTGTGAATTAAAAACCAAGACTCTAATAAATATTATTCTAATTAATACAGTTTAGTAAAAATTAAATAACTAAAAAAATGTATCAAACTGTTCTTTCTTTTATGAATGAAATTGTGGATGGTTTAATTTATTCATATAAATTTAAATTTTAGATGAATAATTGTATTTATATAACTTCTTTCCCTATTTAAATACAGGACCTTCTTTGACTGCTCAAGAAACGAGGTAACTTATAATTTCTATATTTTATTTTATGTTATGATCTCTTTTGTAAATATACACAGAATAGTTAATTTCTTTCTTATCGATTTCAGAACTAAAACTTAAGGTTTCTTGCATAGTTTATGCTACAGACCTTCATTAAGAATGAAATTATTTACAGTAATGTATTCACATACAATATGTTCTGATGTGAAGGTATGCAAATATAGTCTAGTTTTCATATAAGACAGATCATCTTGCTTACTATGCATCATGTGTTTGCAGGAGGCTAATCATGAACAACGTGAAGTAGGTCTGGTGATGTACAATGCCAACCCCGAGCAAGGTATTTCATTCATCTTTTCAAATAAGATATGCCTTGTTCATATCAATTTATAAGAAATTAGTACTGATTATTTTGCCTTTAACTTTATGACATGTAATGTTGATTATCTGATACATTCCTTTAGTAAGAACACACATCATATATAGGATAATTTCTTTTCTTCATGTTGGATAGGTCCATTCCTGAATAAAATTGTTATATTCAAGCAGAAAACCTAATTTTGTTTCTGTGTGTTCCTTATGCAGGGTTGGATGTCCAATATATCAATTGGACAAGAGAGGTGAATGATTTTTTAGCTATGATATCATCCTTAGTCTTCAATGGGAATAATGAAAACCAGCACACCCTGGTGCAAGGTCTTGCACAGGCTCTAGTGGTATATATGTTAACACATCCTTCTTTTACTCCTTATTCCATTATTACTATCTTACATATGAGATTTTCATACAATAAAATGGGGAAATAACAATGTGTGATGTGAATCATGGCCCTTAACAGATGTTTCCAAAGCCATCTAATGTGATGACAACAGAAGAATACTATAATGGAACAAGACATTGTATTCTTGTAGCAGCTAGAGATCCCGTTCCTAGGAGAATGCCAGTCTCTGTGCCTGAGATTAATCAAGGAAGAACTACTGGCACACAATTATATTCTTTAAATGCTGATTTTTACGAGGTGGCAGAAATGTTTGGCCCTGTAATGTCATGAAACTCTCTTTTTACATTTTCTTTTCCAGTTGATATAGCCTTCGATTTATACTGACTATGTTCTTCTTACTACATGCAGCTAGCAACATCCTTATCAATAATATCTCCAGTGCAACATCCAATGTTTGAACTGATATACAATATGGTAAAAGTTTATATCCTTATTATTGACATCCCTTCACTAATATCTTATTTTTTAAGTAAGATATCTATTGAATGAAATAATGTTCGTATAGTGAATGGCTATATATCAGTATAGTATGATCATATATGTTTCTGTTAGTACTTAACTTTGTGTTCTTTCTTTTGTAGGGGAATTATGGCTCTCTATTTGAAACCAATCCTGTCCCTAATATTAGAATTGGTCAGCTTAATGTTATGTTGTCAGGAAATTTTACTGAGGCACATGATGCCCTTTGTGGGAAAAGGATAATGGATCCACCCACAAATGATATTGGATTTCCTATAGATTTCGATAATGACAATCAAGGTTCTCTTCTTCTCTCTCTCTCTCTCTGATTGTGAACATATGCATTTATAATTTTTTTTAATCGATTTTCATCTTTCTCTTTTCTTATTAAAATAACTTCTTTCCTATTTCACTGTTTTTCATGAAGCTTTATACTAGCTTGTATGCCTTTATTGTCTTAAAGATTACTGATGTTTTATTACAAACTATAGCTAACTTTAATTGTTGCAGTAATAATATTCTTGTGACATGAAGAGTTACATGTTTTCCTTTCATGCTTCTTACTCATTGCATGTTAAAAATACATGGATCTTTATATAACAATTATATTGTTTGTTAGTATCTAATTTGTAATTGAAATTTTTAGCTCTTGCTTCCACTTATCTCGTATAGGTGGCCAATAAGCATAGACTTGACGACAAATCTCAGCTCTTCTTGCTGAACGAAACTGAAAATTATTAACTTAATTTTAGTATCAATCTTTATGATAAATCTTCCCAACATTGCGTAGCTTATTGCTATTATTTTTCTTCCACTGACATCTTTTGCAATTTCTGCATAAAATATGAGAACTTTGAAATGGATAATGTTTTTCTACCATGCATCTGCAATATGTGCCAAGTGATTTGAAGCACCCTTTCTTTCCTTTTGCTTTGTATATACATTTTTGGAAGACCTATTCTCAATTGTGAACATGATGATGTTTGGAGAGGGAATCAATGAAGCTGCCGAAGATTCTGGACTTGTAAGTGTAGCCTTTTCATATTTAAATTTTAATTGGTAGAGTAGTTGGAGATCTTTTCCCTTTTTTCCTTTAAGAGGATTAAAATGTCAGTTAAAGTGTTACTATTTACTCTAACTTTGTATTTGTTATTGTTTGATACTTGTTTTCATTTGCCTTTCATGAACATCAAACAGATTCTTGATCAGGAGGCTATAAATCCACTGCCCCCAGCTGCCCCATATGTCTCAACCAGTGCAGTTGGCATTTCAACTCCACCAGTGGTTTTTCCCAATGCACCAACTTCAACAGCTAGAGAAGGGCTTACAAATGTTCAAGAAGAAAGAGGCAAGGGTGTGCTTGTAGACAACTCAGAAACCATTTCAATGGGAAGAACATTTGGAGTAGGTATGGCTGATCCAAGGGGTCCTCCACCAGCTGACTATTCAAGTGGAAACCAATTCAATACTGAACCCAACTTTTCACCACCAATTATTCCTTCTGTTACTACTATTAATAGTAATAGCTACAATAGACGCGCACGTCTTCCATTCCTAGCAGCAGGGTTTGATCTCTATGGTAGACCTTTTTTTGGACCAACTGGGGTTCCTCCTGCACCTATCACACCGCAATTTAAGCCAGCAGATTTTTGGCCTCCCCAACCATCTGCTACAAATTCTCAAGACCTCGTGCAAGCATGGCATGTAAGTTGACTAATTGGCTTCATTATTCCACATAAGCCCAATATACATATATATATAAAGTATCCATGCATATATATGCTAATTTATCTATCACAAAATGATAACCTAGTTCTTTAATTGAAAGGACCTATTTAAGAAAGAAAATAATGTCTTTTTATGTGTTCTGATGATGACAAGAAATAATGTGCATGCATTGTTAGCATAGTTCTATGTCGCTTTTTAACTTTTTCTTATACCAGTTTCCTCTAGATCCATATTTGATTCTAGGATATGTACTAGTGAAGAAACTATCTTGTGTATACACTTAATATCTGATATAAATGTTGGAATGTTTGCATCGTGCAAACACAGATATTTCATACTTTCTATATATAAAACTAATCTTTGGTTTACAATAATATTTTCACTTGTGTCTCCAGGGAACTATGATTGCAAAAACACACAGGAGTCGCAAAAACGTTCACAGAGGAATGGTATGATAGAATCAATTAATGCATAAAATAATCTTTCTTTGTCTAGAACTAGTTGTTAGACGAGATCAATAGTGCTCATGTTCTAATCTTTTAACTATCAACATTCTACAATAACTGAACTTTTCTCCTCTTTCTGCTCATCAAACAGGCTCACAGAAGAGTAACATCACCCTCGACGTAAGTGTACCTTTCATGTATTCTCAGTTCTAAACTTTCTAAGAAAAACTTATTCTTACATTTCCTAATTAAATATAGCTAGCTATAACATCTATTTATCTCCATTTTTATTCAATTGCTACCAACCTATGCATGTAAGTTCATATAGGTAGATAACTTCTCCGAAAATGCTGATGGATCTTATTCAACGATGAAAGCATAAATGAACAAAACTTTCTACAAGTTCACTTTCGAAATGAAAACTAGGGACTCAAAAGCCTGGTTTCACTAAATTAAAGTTGAAAAACATATGCATGTCTCAACTATAATTTGGTATCTTTGTCCTAATCAAATTGCATAAAACAAAAATAATGTCTAACGTCACAATTATCTACTTTTGTTGTTTATTTCAGGCTTACTGCTGAGTGGTCGAGTAGGCTAGAGATAGCCTTATATTTACCCCAGAAAGCTCTTGACTATACAGTAACGTAATTTTTTTGAAACAATGCTGTTACTACTTCTTATACAAAACACTTTCTTTGTGAGGAATCTTACATATCTTTCAAAAACATTTAAATGTAGGATTTTTCGTGGACCAATAGATTATGTTTTCTTTCACATGCTGCACTTCAACAATCTCGACCTGTATGACCATCTGATGAAAAACAACCTGGTCAGTCCTCTATACTTATAACAACAATGTCCACAAAAATTTATCTCTCCATTTATCAGAGCTTTATTTGGCAACAAAAGATTGCATTATTGCAAATTTATTGGAAAACTAATGATACTCTATTTAATTATCACATAAAGAGATCCTTTTTCTGCATGGTTTTTTCCTCCATTGATGTTAGATATCTCTGCAGTGTGCAAAAATTAATCTTCGTTCTCAGACTCTGATCATAGCTCCCACCAGAAACAAGCACTACTACATAGGAACAATCTTCCCTTCGGTGAGTGTAATGTAAATAATATTTCACATTATTATTTGTAAAGTTTTTGCTACACTTATGTTGTAACCTTTTGACACTTTAATTTTGGCTAATCAATTAATGGCAGGATATTACATTTATTCAAATGACCTAAGTATGTCAATGACTTGGAAGAGAAGATGAAACTGCTGTTTAAAGGAGCTGCTGTGGATTTAAAAGAGCATTAAAAGAAGTGATCAATCATGTCCCCAGTTTAGGGATTCTGCATGACTTTTATCTTTATCATTTATTAGGTTTTCTATTTCAAGTTTCAAGTACAATAAATGTAAATAACTATCTTTGCTCACTCAAGGTGACCTCACCTTGTATTCAGAAACTGGTTTAATTGCTGAGCAATAAATTCCTAACCCTTCTCTTAAATATTTCAATTTGTCTATTCTTCTTCTCTGTTTTATTATTGCTTCAATAAATTCATCAATTTAGTATCAAGAGTTTTCTTTTTACATGAAATGTGACACAAGCAAGCCCAAGAACAGTGTAGACTTGTGAAGCAATATTGAATAGTTGAAGTTTTTTCTTTTTTTAGTACCCTTTCACTATCTAAGACTTTCTTTGGTTGGAAAATAGATAACGATGATAAAAGTTTGAATTTTCTAAAAGTTTTATTCTTAAATTTAGTAAAAACGATAATTTATGAAGGTTTAATTAAATATTTTACTAAAAAAATTATTTCTTAAAATATAAATTAATAATATAGTATTTATTACCTTGTTAAATTAATACATATGCACTTTATTGTTAAGTATTTTATAATAATTGTTTCTATTTTTAATTATCTTCTTACTATTTTATTCGCCTAAGTTTATGTATATGTACTTTTTTTAGAGGTAGAAATAAAAAAGAATAAATCTTTATTGTAAAATTATAATTGTCATAAAAAAATTAAACCGACGTAATAATTTTATTGCTCAATTCAATGAAAAATATTTATTCTTTCCAAAACAAAAAGTAATTAATACAGTATCATTTACATTAAATAATAGAGAAGTAGGAAGTTGAAAAGTCACATTAAATAATAGAGAAGTAGGAAGTTGAAAAGTCACATTAAATAATAGAGAAGTAGGAAGTTGAAAAGTCACATATTTTTTTTCTAAAATTTTATTAAATACTAATTTTCGTTTATAAGAAAAAAAAATTTATTCTTTTCAAATATCTCCAATTGTTATCCTTTTCATACTTATTATTATGTTTAAGAACACTTTCAATAAAACAACTCATGAGTTCCTTTATATATTAAAAATGTAAATTATAATTCATATTATATCATATTATTAATAAGTAACTTTTATTAATTAAGCTTGTTATTTAAACAAATTATTTTTTTTTTTATTTTTAAGAAAAAAAATTAATTTAAAAAATTATGTTATATAGATCAATTCTAATGAATTTTTTTATAATAATTTTTTAGCTTAGAAAATCTAAAAGATTTTGTTATTGAAGAAACTCTGAGAAACTCAAATGGGTTTCTTTCTTCAGAAATCTCTTAATATAAATAAATTTTAATTATTTTTATTTCATATTTTTTAAAATACTCTAATTTTAATTAATGTTTAACCTTTTTTATTACATTATTACAATATAATATGTATTTTCTTTATGATAAAGATACTTTTGAAAAAAATTTAAAAATAATTAAATTTAACTGATTTTATATATATATATATATAATTATTATTTTTCTTATACACAAAAACGAATATCGTATTTCTTAAGCATTCTAACCCTAATTTGTTGCCTCCTCCTTCATTTTGTTTATCTTTTAATAAATGGTTGAACATAATAATAGATGGGCTCTCAACCTTGGGCTTGCAAGCCCAAAATTCTTTAAAAAAATGTCCCAAAGATTTCACAATTAGATCCAACAATGTACCAGTTATTTAATTTTTTTTTATATTTTTTCTTTTAAAATTATTTCAAAAATAAATATTTTCTATTACGTAAACTCTATCTCTTTCTTAAATACGGAGTTAGGAGTTATTTTGAAAATTATTTATTTCGAAAACCAAACTTATCCTATATCTCTAAAATGACGTAATAATTTATAAATGTTAACATCTTTCCCAATCAACACATTTATTGTATAAAATGTAATTAATGTTCATTTATAACATTGTAAAAAAAAAAACATTTTATTGTAAAATCATTTATATTGTAGCTGCAAATGTAAATTGCATAATAATTTCATTGCTTAAGTTAATAAACATTATTTATTATTTCAAGAATAAAGACACTGATAAAATTTTAAATATCCTTAAATTAATATTTTAAAATATTATTAAAAATATTTATTTAATCATGACTTTTCGTTTATATTAAATTTTTTTCCTGACAACATTTATTATTTAAAATATAATTATTGTTATTAAAATTTATATATTTGATATAATTTTTATTATGAATTTTTTTGCTTACAAAATTCACAGGAAAATCTACAAGAAACTCAGTTCATTCAAATTCTCATAAAAAATTATATGAAAAAAATTAACATAAATCATGGATGTTATAAGAAAGTATATAAGATGAGAGAGATATACATGCATAATTATTTTTTAAAAATAATTTTATATTAAAAATATTCATATTTTTTATAAAATAAAATTTATGAAAAATATTTAAAATCAATAAAAAAATATTATTTTTTTATAAATTTTCTATTTCTATAAATTTATAGGTAAAAAATAAATATATAAATAATTTTATTATTTTTATAAAAATTAATAAAAAAATTTGATAAACAAATTCATAAAAATTTTCTTATGAAATTTTTTTATAAAAATAAATTTATAAAAAAATAATTAATTTTTTTATAAAAAAATTATAAAATAAATAATTTTATTCTTGTAACGTAAATTTTAAAAAATTAAAATTATTTTAGAGATAAAATTTGTAAAAATTTTAAAAAAGGAAAAATATAATTTATCTAAAAAAGTATTAAATGATTTTTGTTTATAATACTATTCATTGATTACATAGTTAATTCCCTGAGATTTTTATATGGAGAAAGTACAGGTGTTATCTGCGAATTAGTTTAACGTTTGAGGGTTTAAAATAGGTTTGATAAAATATTTGTTACTATCTCTCATCCATCAATGAAATAACAAAAGTCAATGCAATGATAATAATGAGGGTGGAGTCCACAGTTTCTTATATAAACACAATCTTCATCTCTTTCATTCTCACCCTTCTTTCTTCTTTCCTCTGCAATTCTGTGCTTCTTCTTCAAACTTTCAATTCTGTAGAATACAATGGCAGCTAAGAAATGGTTAAACATTGTAGTTGATGGCAATTCAGCCATGACTCCATACTGGCCCAAGATTGTTTCACAATATCTTCAAAACATTATCAGGTCTGAAAATTCTTTCTACTTATATATGTCATAAATCATAATTTGTTTCATATCATATATATTGTACTGGATAGGTATCGGCGTATCCTTAATCGGCCACTGAACCGAAGGAGTGTCGTCCTAAACCGATATCATCTCAGCTTATCCCGATGCAGTCAGCACATTAGTTTTTACTATAGCCCAACACTTTATAGGTGATCCATCTCTCTCGAAAAATAGATCCGCCGAATTATTGTCAAACCTTAGGTTTTCACTTCAAGTGATTTGCCTATAACAAAAGACGATAATTTTATGAGTTTATCTTGATTGATTCAGACTCTGTATCAATTAAGCATTATAAGGATCCAAAGGACCCTATTATAATGGCGAACCCATTTTCAATAATGGTCAAACTATTCCGATGCAGTCAGCACATTAGTTTTTACTATAGCCCAACACTTCATAGGTGATCCATCTCTGTGGAAAGATAGATCGGCCAAATTATTGTCAAACCTTAGGCTTTCACTTCAAGCGATTTGCTTATAATAAAACACGACAATTTTATGAATTTATCTTGATTGATTCAGACTCTGTATCAATTAAGCATTATAAGGATCCAAAGGATCCTACTATAATGGCGAACCCATTCTCAATAATGGTCAAACTATTCTGATGCAGTCAGCACATTAGTTTTTACTTTAACCCAACACTTCATAGGTGATCCATCTCTGTGGAAAGATAAATTGGCCGAATTATTGTCAAACCTTAGGCTTTCACTTCAAGCGATTTGCCTATAATAAAACACGACAATTTTATGAATTTATCTTGATTGATTCAGACTCTGTATCAATTAAGCATTATAAGGATCCAAAGGATCCTACTATAATGGCGAACCCATTCTCAATAATGGTCAAACTATCCTGATGCAGTCAGCACATTAGATTTTACTATAACTTAACACTTCATAAGTGATCCATCTCTCTCGAAAGATAGATGGCCGAATTATTGTCAAACCTTAGGCTTTCGCTTCAAGCGATTTGCCTATAACAAAACAAGACAATTTTATGAATTTATCTTGATTGATTCCGACTCTATATCAATTAAGCATTATAAAGATCCAAAGGATCCTATTATAATGGCGAACCTATTCTCAATAATGGTCAAACTATTCTGATGCAGTCAGCACATTAGTTTTTACTATAGCCTAACACTTCATAGGTGATCCATCTCTTTAAAAAGATAGATTGCTGAATTATTGTCAAACCTTAGGCTTTCACTTCAAGCGATTTGCCTATAACAAAACAAGACAATTTTATGAATTTATCTTGATTGATTCCGACTCTGTATCAATTAAGCATTATAAAGATCCAAAGAATCTTATTATAATGGCGAACCCATTCTCAATAATGGTCAAACTATTCCGATGCAGTCAGCACATTAGTTTTTACTATAACCCACACTTCATAAGTGATCCATCTCTCTGGAAAGATAGATCTGCTGAATTATTGTCAAACCTTAAGCTTTCACTTCAAGCGATTTGCCTATAACAAAACACGACAATTTTATGAGTTTATCTTGATTGATTCAGACTCTGTATCAATTAAGCATTATAAGGATCCTATTATAATGGCAAACCCATTCTCAATAATGGTCAAACTATTCTGATGCAGTCAGCACATTAGTTTTTATTATAGCCCAACACTTCATAGGTGATCCATCTCTCTGGAAAGATAGATCGCCGAATTATTGTCAAACCATAGGCTTTCACTTCAAGCGATTTGTCTATAACAAAACACGACAATTTTATGAATTTATCTTGATTGATTCAGACTCTGGATCAATTAAGCATTATAAAGATCCAAAGGATCCTATTATAATGGCGAACCCATTCTCAATAATGGTCAAACTATTCCGATGCAGTCAACATATTAGTTTTTACTATAGCCCAACACTTCATAGGTGATCCATCTCTCTCGGAAGATAGATCCACCGAATTATTGTCAAACCTTAGGCTTTCACTTCAAGCGATTTGTCTATAACAAAACACGACAATTTTATGAGTTTATTTTGATTGATTCAGACTCTATATCAATTAAGCATTATAAGGATCCAAAGGATCCTATTATAATGGCAAACCCATTCTCAATAATGGTCAAACTATTCTGATGCAGTCAGCACATTAGTTTTTACTTTAGCCCAACACTTCATAGGTGATCCATCTCTGTGGAAAGATAAATTGGCCGAATTATTGTCAAACCTTAGGCTTTCACTTCAAGCGATTTGCCTATAATAAAACACGACAATTTTATGAATTTATCTTGATTGATTCAGACTCTGTATCAATTAAGCATTATAAGGATCCAAAGGATCCTATTATAATGGTGAACCCATTCTCAATAATGGTCAAACTATCTCGATGCAATCAGCACATTAGATTTTACTATAGCCTAACACTTCATAGGTGATTCATCTCTCTAGAAAGATAGATCGCCGAATTATTGTCAAACCTTAGGCTTTCACTTCAAGCGATTTGCTTATAACAAAACACGACAATTTTATGAATTTATCTTGATTGATTCAGACTCTGTATCAACTAAGCATTATAAAGATCCAAAGGATCCTATTATAATGGCGAACTCATTCTCAATAATGGTCAAACTATTCCGATGCAGTCAGCACATTAGTTTTTACTATAGCCCAACACTTTATAGGTGATCCATCTCTCTGAAAAGATAGGTCGGCCGAATTATTGTCAAACCTTAGGCTTTCACTTCAAGCGATTTGCCTATAACAAAACACGACAATTTTATAGAGTTTATCTTGATTGATTGAGACTCTGTATCAATTAAGCATTATAAGGATTCAAAGGATCCTACTATATTTACACATTCAAATTACAAATTTTAAAAATCTTAAAACCTAGCCAATTTAGTAAAAATTCAAAAAATTTACAAAATTTTTCCCAACATTTTAATCCCATTAGTTATAACTACTGGGATTATATCGATGACTGGAGACATGTCTTCTCGTATCAAAATAATTCCAATCGCCATTTATGATTGATTTATTTCAAGAAAAATACGATATACAATTTTTCAAATCGGTTCTTCCAATAGTGAAATTTTTTTGACCCAATTGAGGAGATCCTTCCCAATCCAACGGACGAAGGTTTCCAAATGTTCAGAACTAAATATGATCAACAAGACATGTTTCAAAATGAAGATGGTTGTTTTGGAATTAATCTTGCCGATAACTAAACAATTCTATCTTCCACCACTGTCCAACTATAATTCCGATCAAGGTACCGCCACTACACAGTCAAACTACTTTTACTGTGTAGTTTGATATATATATATATATATATATATATATATATATATATATATATATATATATATATATATAATATATATAAATCCACATAAACAAATTACTTTTCATCATCATTACTTATTTTCTTATAATTTTAAAATAAAAATAAATTATTATATTAAACTATTAATTATAAAAAATAATGAGAACTAAAACTAGTTTTCATACATTCATTTTTAAAATAAGTGAATTCATCCTTTTATTTATTTATTTATATATATATATATATATTATAATTTCTGAAAATATAATAAAACTTGTACACTATAATAATTACATATCATAAATTTAACAATTCTTAAGGATTGACATTTTAGTTAATTTAATTTAAATTTTACATTCTTGTTATTTTAAAGATATTTATGTTGTTATTCTATTATATATATATGTATCCCCATTTGTTTATGTATAAAATCAACTAGCTAGGCTTGTTTTATGAATGAAATCATGAATTGTTTTAGTTACTAAATAAAAAAATTAAATTTGTAACCACAACTATGCAAACTGAATTATTAATCCTCTTGTCTATTGATTATGCAGGACCTTCTTTCACAACTCAACAGAAAAGGTAACTTCAGATTTTTTTCTCTATATTTTGAATTTTTTATGTTATGTATCATATCATCAATACTTCACTAAAATTAAAAAATCCCAATCATATTATTCCTATATTAATGTGATTTGGTGTGAAGTTATTAATATGGTCTTCAAATATCTTATAAAATATCATTAAGTAATGGACTAACTAGAAAAATTAAAAGGAAAATCATAGCAGAAAACAACAAGAATGCTAGTGACAGAAAGTGTGCTTAGCATTCCTCTGCAACACAAAAACAATAGATTGCTCCACCAACCATCTCTTCCTAATTCCACTCTAAAAAACCAAAGCACTTCACTCCCTCGTCCAAACAGATCAAGATTTTGCATAAGTTGAAATAAAATTTAGTATATTTTAAAACCAAGACCTATATTAGAGTACAATCTATGTCAGTGGATGAAGTCAAACTAAAATTCAGTGCTTCTTTGACTCAAATTTGTACCTTGTTTAGAATACTTTAATACATTTCAATGTGAAAATTTGGTCCAGTTTCTAAATCCACAAGACATGTCTTGCCTTACCCTGCATCATTTGTTTACAGGGGGCTAATGAAACACAATGTGAGTTGGGTCTGGTCATGTATAATGCCAAGTCCAATACAGGTATTTCATTTACTTTTTTACATGTCTTCTTATTGAATTCAATATATAACAACTTTGTATTCAATACTATTGGTTATAATTCTGCTACACACAATGCTGATTATTTGATCCATTTCTTTTGTAAGTTCACTCCTTACATATAGGATAGTTTAACCTATATTCATTCTTAGGAAAGGCCTATTAATTCCACGTTTTGAAGAAAGACCATAAATTTGATTCTTTCTGTATATTTTATGCAGGGTTGGATGTCCAATATATTGATTGGACAGGAGATGTAAATTATTTTTTAGGCGTCCTATCATGTTTACCTTTCAATGGGAATAATCTAAAACCACATGTTATGGTGGAAGGCCTTGCAGAGGCCCTAGTGGTATGTTAATGTGAACACATACTTCATTTACACATTATGGCAGTGTTAATTTTACTATTACATATAGATGTGCAAGCAATTATACTATGTATAATGTGAATCATGGCTCTACAGATGTTTCCAAGACCTTCTAATGTATTGACAACAGAAGAGTACTATAATGGAGAAAGACACTGTGTTGTTATACCAGCAAGAGATCCCTTTCCTAGGAGAATGCTGGTCTCTGTACCTGAGATTAATGAAGGAAGAATTACTGGCAGACTAGTACAAAATGTAAATGCTGATTTTTACGAGGTGGCAGAAATGTTTGGCCCAGTAATGTCTTGGAACTCTGTTCTTACATTTTTGCCCAATGATGGCCTTCTATTTATACTGACTATGCTTTTCATGTTACATCACACAGCTTGCAGTGTCCCTATCAATAATATCTCCAAAGCAACATCCAATTTTTGAAGTGATATTCAATATGGTAAAAGTTTATCTCTCTAAAATCCTTCCACTGATATTTTATTTGTTAATGAGATACTATAACTGTTGTGAGAAATATATCACGCTGATTACAAATAAATTCGAAGTATAATATATCTAAATCTTATATTCTGAACTAGTTTTAGATCGGTTTTAGACTAATTTTGGAGTGAATTCCTATATTTACTAATAACCATAAAAACAACATAAATAGGAGCTCATGAGAGCAATTATTCATCAAATTACCAAGCAATCAATCATGCAAGGTGTTAATTTAGCATACTGCACTAGAATAAAAATGATTACATTACACTGTGATGTGCTGCAAATTAAGAAATAGTACAGTATTCATATATGCTTTGGTTAGTATATAACAGTTTTTTCTTCTTCTGTAGGGGAATGGTGGTTCTCCACTAGCAATCACTCCCATCTCTAATATTATAATCGATCAGTTTACTGTTCTACTGTCAACAAATTTTAAGGATGCACATGATGCCTTACGAGGGAAAAGAACAGTGGATCCACCCCCGACAGAATCAAGGAAGAGAACAAATGATATTCGATTTCCCATAAATCTTGCCAACCACCAACAAGGTTATCTCTCTGTCAATTGTGTCTGCACCGCATCTATCAATTTTTATATTTTTCTTCTCATCATTCTCTTTTATAATTAAAATAACCTGTTTAGTATTCTACTATTTCTTTTGAATAATTTGTTGACTATTTTTTTATTTATTGTGACTAATTATTGCTGTGTATTTTGTAGTAATAATAATATTCTTATGATTTACTTTTTTACTATTTTACAGTTTGTTAAAATTATCATGGAAATTGATTTTTAATTGAGAGTTTATTATTAGATAAAAGATTATAATTAGTCGTCAGGATTATTCTATTACTTGATATTATGAGCACTTTAGCATGGATAATGTTGTTGTTTTTTATCATACATCTGCAATATATGCCAAGTTATTTTTGTTCTGAATGCCTCAACCAATGAATATGAACATTCAATTCCATCAATGGTATCCACAGCACCAACTTTCACAGCAGGAGAAGGGTCTTCAAAAAGATTAACTGTGGAAGAAGGAGGCAATAGGGGTGTTCTTGGAGGGAACTGGTCAATGTTCCCTCGTTCAACCAGAAATTCATTGAATATTCAGCCAAACTCATTACCATTAATGCTTCCTCATGCAACTAATCGTGGTGGTGGGGTTGGTCACCAACATTTTCCAATGCAAGTGACCAGGTCTGGTCCAATTGGTGGACTTTCATTGGGATCAAGCACTAGGGCTCCTCCTCCATTTCCAACTCATCAATTTAATCCCACTCCTGTTTTGTCTCCCCCACCATATCTTACAAATTTTCAGCACTACTCACATGCATGGGAGGTAAGCTGATTTGGCTTCATCATTCATATTCCTCTATTATCCTTATCACTACAAAATATCTTTGTTATCAGTGTTAAACTTACTTAATAGGCGAGTTTATATCAGGTTAATGTATATCATCTTCACATGAAATTTGGTAATATGTGTTAATAGATACTTCCACAGATTATTGGTTTACAATTCTATTTCTTCAATGCATATGTAGGGATCTTTGGTTGGAACTATTCATAAGAATCGCAAATTCCTTCATACAGCAAAGGTATGATAGAATCAATTAATCTTTATCGGCCTAGAACATCTAGTTTGTTAAATGGCATCAAAAGTGATTGGTATTCTGATTTTCTAGCAGACAACATTGTAATAACTGTGTCAGTTTGCTAAATAGCTTATTTTTTTTCTCCTCTTTCTACTATGAAACAGGCACTCAAAAGAGCAACATCTCCTCTAACGTAAGTATATCTTCCATATATTCTTTTTTAAAGAAAAAAACACCTTACTATCAGAAATGAACAAGCATTTCAACAGGATCATTTTCCCAAAACAAAAAGCTTTCCTCTAAACTTCCACTCTCTTGTCATGATTCAGTTGGACTAGCCATAATTTTTGGTTAATTAGGTTCTCAAAACATATTTTTACTTGGATTGAATCTGTTAAGGACTCCATTTTATTGTCCAAAAAAAGGATAAAAACATGTATAATTAATGTCAAAGGCATTATAATCTATTTTTGTTGTTCATTGCAGGCTTACTAATGAGTGGCCTAGTAAGCTAGAGATTATCCTGTATTTATCAGAGAAAGCTTTCAACCATACGATCAAGTAATTCTAACCCACAATGCTCTTGCTACTCTTAAAACGAACATTTTTGTGAAGAAATCTTACATATACTCCAATAACATTTAAATGCAGGCGTTATTATGAACCTGTAGATTATGTGTTCTTCACTATAATGCAATTCAACAATGTGGACTTGTACAACTATCTGAGGAACAAAAATCTGGTCAGTCATCTATACTTATAACCATAATGTCCAAAAACATGTTATTTGTCAATTTACTACAACTTTATTTGTGACATAAAGCTGATCCATCTTCTGCATGGTTTGAAAATACAATAATGTATTCTAACGTGGGTATATCTTTGTGCAGTGTGCCAAAATCCGTCTCCCTACTCAAACATTGATCTTATCACCTACTGAAAGCAAACACCACTACATAGGATCAATTTTCAATGGGGTGAGTCTGACTTCAATAATATTTCACATCATTGTTTTACTTTTAAGTTTTCATCTAAACATTTAGTTATGAACATGAAGGAATTTCTTGAGCCTTTTTCAGTACTTGACTTCTAGCTGAACAATGACAGGATACCGTATTTTTTGAACCTATGTAAGTATGCATGCATATGGCTCTCAAGAGAAGACATAAGAGCAAGTTGAAGAAGCTGCATGTTGTGCTAGAAGAGCTTCTCTTCCCTTTCCTTAGTTTTTATAGAAATCAAATTATTTATAAGTCTACCATTTCCTTAGTTTTTATAGACATCAACTTATTTATAAGTCTACCATGAATGATATGATATGATATGGAAGTTTTTGTTTTGATGATTTTGTTATAATTTTCTTTATCGTTAATAATTATGTTTATTTAAATAAAACTAAAATTAATAAATTAATCTTTATAAATTTATATCTTATTTTTTTACAAAGAAAAGTGAAAACGTATTTGAATTTGTCGCTATTAGAAAAGTAAATAAAAATATCGATGACGGTAAATTAATTATTTAAATAAAAAGAGAGTCTAATATTTTTTTTGTGAGTTATAATTACCCTTAATCACGTTTCTAAAATTTAGGTGTTTATATTTCTATCAGTTTAAACAATAAACATAATTTTTTGGATTAAATAAAAAAAAAATAACCTTCCCATATGAAATTGTCTTTAATTCTAATAATAGCAATGACACCTATTTCTTTAAGACAACCCATCTACATCCAACCAAATATACTAGAAAATCTAGGTGGCATTTGATTTTGATATATTTTTTTAAAAATATTTCATTTTAAAATGTTTTTATTTGGGTGTTGCAAGATTTGGTGGGGGTAGGTGTATCTTTTTCCTTCCAATAATTCGGGGTAAACGGTAACATTTGTTGCTTTGTAGTATTGAAACATAACCTAATTTAAATCAAAGCTTGTGTATTTATTGGCTAGAATTAGGTCTTTCCATAATGAATGTTATTGGTAAGATATGCATATTTAATTAATGAATAAATTATAAAAATTAATTTTTTCAAATTAAACTTAACTTCCCTTTTTAATTTTACATAAATCTTCTCTTTATTTTAAAATTATTACATTATTATTAACCATTTTTTATATTACACTTGCATTTTTTCAAGTTTTAAAAACTATTACACTTGTACAGCAAATAGAGGCAATCATTGTACCTTATTAATCATTATACGGAATGCGCTGTCAAAAGAAAAAGACCTGACATATCTGGCCCACAAAAACAACTGGGCCTGAGCCAACCAGGCCCAAATCGAGACAGTAAAAAACAGTGCCTTCAATCCTTCAATCCTTCATTCATGTCACGTCATGGCGTAGATAAGTTAGCTTCTGTGCTGTGGAACAAACCAGAGGCAGCAATGGGAACTGTCTGCTGCATAACTTTGAGCAACATCAAGTCACGACCCTTCTTCTCTTCACTCCTTCCCTCTCGCACGTTTCCCTCCATAACTTCCATAAACTACAGCTTGGACACTTCTTTTTCTTCTTCTGCCACATTGTCATTCACTTGGGACGATGTAATTTCCGTATCTGAATCTCATACTGACACACAAGACAGTTCTCACTATCTCCAAGGCTTCTTCAACAAAGTTCAACGAGCCAATCGTGCTTCTGTAAGCTCTTCTCTATGTTTTCTTTACTTCCTTATAAAACACGAACAACGAATGAATTAAGCAAATTTTATATATCGTGACACCCAATTGTGTGTTTGTACATCATACACGCTATTTTACCGTAAAGTTATATTCTTTTCTGTTTTTTAATTATGGATCTTACTAATTTTAAGTGTCGGTTGGTGAGCCGTTGCGAAATTGGTTTGGGTGCAATTGATTTTATAATATTGGTTTTTAATAGAATTTGATATTGGAGTGAAGCACTATATGTTGGTAGTAAAATTTAGTATTGAGTTGTTTTAACTAAATCAATTCTAGACCATACATCAGACCAAATATGTGAAAAAGTTATGTAAATTCATGGTAGCGTTGGTGCAGAGTTGAGTTTAATCATATAGTCTTTGTTTTGACATTGAACTTGCTTATAGGAGAAACAATCTGAGTTCCTTCCGTTTGTTGTCGACGACCACATTGTTGGATTCATTCATAATGGGTAAATTTACCTCAACTCTATCTCTTTTTTTCCTTGTAGTTCTTGTGTCATATCTTGCTTAGTTATTTGTGAATGTCTCATTGATTATTCTTGTTGACTTCTTGTAGTTGTTGTTTTTGTTTTGATTTATTTTCATGACATGAACTGCTGCGCCTGTACCTTTGCTAAGTTTATAATTTATTGGTTAAACTTCAAATTAATTCAGGTTTGCGGAGCATTTGAGGGGCTTTAGCGATGTGTTTGTTTTCCCCAAAGATAAATATTATGGAGGCCCCAATGGTGACTTTGTTTCTTTGCATCCAATGCTGAAGACAGCTGACGAAAGAACCAGTGCAGTTGGATATGTTATAGAGCATTTGGGAGAGGAGCGGATTCCAGGTATACGGAACGAGGTATTAAATGTGCAGAGTATGTCATATTTTGTCATTCTTCTATGCCTTCCTAATACCCAGGTACCTAACCTATGTTTCTTGCCTGTTTTGCCAGCTTTACCCTGTGGCATTATCATTTGGTGCACCCATTTTCTTTTCGTTAGAGCGTGCAGCAGCTCCTTATTTTGGCATAAAGGTACATGGAGATATTTCTGGGTACTTTATTTCAAGACTTGTTTTCTAAAATTTTGTAGTTATTGCAAATGTTTGAAGCCATATATTCAGCTGCGTGTACACTGTGAATTCTGCCCTGGCCTTGTGCTGTTATCATAGTTTAGACTGTTATTTCTACACTTCTAAGTATGTTTAGTCACAATTTGTCATTTTGAGAGAAAACTAATTTCCTCCTTATTTCATATTTGTACACTATTTTTTTTTTTTTTTCAAATAAATTTCATGATAAAAAATTTTAAACAAACCGGTCAACTATTATTCATTGCTAAATTGTAATATAAAATTGAACTTGCTTTAGTTTTGTGGAATTGAATGTTATCAATTTGCAATCTTGTGTTGGCATCATTTTGAAATTAATTGGTGATTTGTCTTCAAGGAAATTTGGCACAACCACTCAATATTTGTTTTTCAACAGGATTCCTAGTTGGCAATCCAGTTTATATCCTAAAGCTCTTGTTCATAATTTTTCATCTTTAACCTGTATTTTGATATCCTAATTCCCAAAGCTCTTGTTTTAACCCGTTTTGTTCTCTTCAAAGATTAGGCCTATGGAGTCCATGTGAATGGCTATGTTGAGGTGGATGAGCAGAAGCACCTGTGGGTAGCAAAGAGAAGTGACACGAAACAGACATATCCTGGAATGCTTGATCATGTGGTTGCAGGAGGACTGGTATGTAGTTTCATTTGTCTCTGTTCTGAGCTTAAACATTCTCCTCAAGATCACTATTACCTTGTGTGAATCATTTTTCCTCTGGTTAGGAACTGAACAGTGTTAGCAATGTGTAACCACTGAATAAGCAAATCAATGCCGGCTAATAAGATCCATTTACTATTAAATGTTTCCTTTAGTTCAATATATTATCATCAAATTTCTGAGTTATTTGTTACTCTCACAGCCGCAGGGCATTGGTTGTCGGGAGAATCTCATAAAGGAATGTGAAGAGGAAGCGGGAATTCCTAGATCTATCTCTGTCAAGTAAGTTACTAACCTCATACCAAACTTTCCTCCTTCCTCCACTCCTCTAGTGCAGAATTTTGATTTGCCTTTGGGATGGCCAGTTAACTGTTTTTTTTTTCTGCCTATACTCAACATGTTTATTAGGTGTGTGAACTAGTTTACTCTTTCCAACCATAAGCCAAAATGACACATTTAAAATAAGTAGTACACTTTCTCTCTGTCTAATTCTGTTCATTGCTGCTTTCATAGGGCCAAACCTGTAGGTGTTGTTTCACGTATGGACATTGAGGGGTATAAATACAAGAGAGATATTCTATTCTGTTATGATCTAAAACTTCCAAAAGATTTCATACCTAATAATGAAGGTAAGCCTTTCATGGGGCCATGCTTTTGTTTGTTTTGTTCTATTGGTGACCTGCTCACCTTATCTGATCACTGGTTTAATAAATATCAGATGGAGAAGTTGAGAGCTTCAAGTTGATCCCTACTTCACGAGTTGCAGAAGTCATACGTAAGACGACGCTTTTCAAGACAAATTGCTCACTCGTAATCATTGACTTCCTGTTTCGACATGGGTATTTTTCGATATCTTTCCTTACTTTTTTTTTTCCTGTTTGCTATTGTAAACATTTAGTTGGACGGGAAAGATTAAACAGCCTTTGTACATTAAAATCCTAACATGCTTGTAAAATGGCAATGTGATCATTGTTCTATTCTGGGAACCATACGGTATCTATTTGCATGTAAGACCTTTGGTTGTGTGCTACTGCGCTTTCTGGAAACTCAAGTTTGGTTGATTGTCATTCCCAAAATTTATGGGCCTTTGGTAGAGTATACACAATTGATTTGGAATTTCCCCAGGCTTTTTTAATATAAACTATGAAATCATGTATTGCAAACATAGAATGTAACAAAAGTGAAATTTCTTTTGGAATTGTTTTCTTAAATGGTTATTTTTGGGATGCTTCCAGTGAAAACTTGATGTTATTTGTTCTTATATTGCAGATACATCACTCCTGAGCATCATGGATATTTGGATCTAATACGAAGGTTAAGAGTAGGAGATTGCACCTGACTGGAAGCATCATGACTAATCCACTGTGTCATGCTTTAATATTTATTGTTGAAACTTCATAGTGGTTAGTTCAATATTATCTCAAAAACTTTGGATTGTACTTTTCCAGTGAGGTTGTCTTCAACTTGCACACTTGTTGTTGTACTTCTTACTTTTGCAATAATTGGTGAATAAACATTAAATATGTTCAAAGAATTATTCCATGCATAATCTTATGTTTAGATTTCATCAAGTCAAAATTGCGGCTGATTGTTTTTATAGTTGCAACCACTCAAAATGAACAAAGATAGTGATCCAGATCATGTCTTGATGAATTTGACCAATTGATAAAATAAGATTCATGTCAACATGAAGTTAAAAAAATAAATTCACCGCCCCACTTTACTTGCCAGCATACCAATGAGAAGAAATTAAAAAGAAGTACACTTCCACAAAGCCAATTCACATCACTATTACATGAGTACAAACAATGAATTAATCAACATATACCACACTTTTTCCACATCAAGATACCATATAATCTCCTCACACAAACTAAATGTATGTTTGGAACCACGTCAGATAACCCCTCAAAGTCCTTTCACTTTAACACTACATGTAGTAACTTCAGTATTAACGTGGGTTAAGAACGCAGTTCCAAACATGTACATCAACAACCTATATAAATGAAATCAGAAACAGGTATAACTAAGATGAGAAAAGGAAGGAGATTGAGAATGACTAGCCAATAACACCCTTGAGCACATCAACTAGCTGAAGGCATGCTGTTAACTGAGGAAAATGCCCTTTAGTGTCTAGAACCTCCAATGTAACTTTCCCTTTAATTTTGTTCTCCATATAAACTGCTGCACTCAATGGAACAACCATGTCACTACTGGTTTGAATGATGGTGCATGGAGTTTCAATTTTCTCAAGTATATCTCTGTGATCACTATAGAACACGGTCTTGGCTAAGGAGGTTCGCACATTAGCTCTCATACTTCTCAGGTACCCTCTGAATTTGTTAACAGATGGCTCATCATCTGGATCCACTGCTAGTAAGGAGAAACCCGTAACCCAGTTGTCATAGTTGGATTCCATGTTCTGCAATAACTGCTCAATATCTGAGCTAGTAAAGCCCCCCTCATAGTCATCTGTGTTAACGTACCTGTATGTTATGGCAAGAAGTTAGAGGGACTTATCCTTAAGATGTCTTGGGTTTGAGTTGGTTAAAAACACTATGATTTTAAAATCTTTGCCATAGTTGTTAAAAGCTTAAACAAGAGTTTTAACTCTTAAAGAACATTTATGATGGATAACTCATTCATAGATTCTTGACTTATATTTAGTTAGCTTTATCTTGTGACATAAGATTTAAGAATTCCAACAAACTTTACTTTAACAATAAATTCCTAGAATTAATAAAAAAATATAAAAATAAAAATTCATTATGCAATTAAGAGTTTTATTTTTTCATAAAAAAAAATAAAAACCTAAGAATGTATAATGAATTTTTATTTTTGTTTTTTTATTAGTTCTAATAAGTGAAATAATTTTTTAATATTTAGAACTCAACTCTTATATAACGACTGAATCTTATTTATGAATTGATTCTCCATTTAACAGTCATGTTATCAGATTCTCCACTAAAAAACTTAGATGAAAAGAAATAACTGAAATTTGGAATAACAATCATCTTATCTACAATTCAATCTAACGAAAACTTCTTAAAGAATTTGGAATTTAATTCTTTTGTAATATGTTTGGAATGGTAGAATAGAATATGGAAAGAATGATAATGGAGATGGAAAAAAAAAAAAAGTCCATCTTTTGTTTGGTCTCTATTTTATAAAGTGAAAAATGGAAAAAAAAATTGGACCTTGACTATCTTTCTAAAATTAGAAGGAAAAGAAAAAGAAGAAGTGGGTCTAAGGAAAAGACTAAATTAACCTTACTTTACTTTTATATATTCTTTTTTATTTGTTAAGGGTATTATTGTGACAATTGTGTTTAAATATTTTAGAACTGGTTTGGTTTAGGATCAAAATCAAATTTTCACACTTTAGTATAAATGTTTGAGTCTAACAACACATTTGGACTAAGATTAATATGAACACACATCTTAATCATTTCACCCTTTTAAATTGTCAATGTACGTTTTATTTTATACATCTCTTTACTTTAAAGGAATCGAAATTAAAAATTGTAAATATTCTGAGAGAATATCTTTTGATCTCTAACTGAAATTGACTTGGCCGGCAAATTGGTGGTTCAAATTTGAAAAGGTTTGAGGAGCAATCTTCCAAATCTTATTTTATCAGTGGAGATAATTGAAGTCAGCAAAGTGGGAAGAGAAAGTGAAGTTTTGTCTTTTTGAGTTAGTTCAGAACTTTTCTGTTTATTCTATTAACACATTTTTTATGGATGAAAGCAAGGTTGCATCATCAAACCCACCACGCTGAAAAAGTTGATACCACAAGAGTACAAAAAATTTGGAATCCCTCCCCCAACACCACATGTTTTGGTTGGTTCATCTTTTTTTTTCTTCTCTAATTCTGGTAACTGATTGGTTCATTTTAATAGTGAAAGAAAGTTATTGTTTATTTGGGATATCATATATCCTTATCTCTTGCACAGTCGAAACTGCAACTTGCCCTGTGTTGTTGTGTGAATAGTGTTGATTAGTTATTGTTCCTTTTCCCTCTCAAATTTAGATTCCTACAGACAGTGGAAAGTCCTAGAAAAACTTTGGAACCAAACCACTTGAACACATACAGGGATTCCCTAAAGAGAAAGAGACAGAAAAAGAATAGCATACATAACTCAAGGCTAACTCAAACAACATAGAGATGATTGGATTAGTGAGACAAATCCTAAAGAAAATTGACAGTGAGGAAGGAGTATATACATGCATGTTAGAGATAAGAAAACAAAATGAGATGTAATGAGTGATATGGTAGAGAGATGTGAGAAAAATGTATTGTAGAATAGTGAATTATATAACAGTAAAAATGATAAAATTGAAAAATAAATGCTAGGATTATGGATTTAAAATAAAAATACTGTTAAAAACTGTTTAATATTTGTATTTTAAAATATTTTAAAATATTTAATAAATATAAAATATATGTAATATTTTTCAATCTAAATAAAACACCTGTTAACATAAATCCAAAAAGGTTATATGAGAGAAAGATCATAAAGAAGAAAACAGTCCAAAGTTGTACTGCTACAGCAACTGTCCATGATTAATGCAACTAGAGAGTTACTGTTTCTGTCAACTAACTGAAGGACTTCAAAAATATCCCAAAGAAACTTACAAGTTCAAACTTCTTCACTCAGAAAAGGAGGAGGAAGTTGAACAACTGGTATAAGAATTTAAGTGGTATCTACGATATAATAAGTTTTAATCTTAATCTCAGTATGATCAATGTAAAATAAATAAGATGAGGAAGTTTGATCAAGTCAAATGAAAAAGAAAAATCAAGTTATTTCTTAATCTTAAAAGAACTAATAACAATAGTTAGAACAAAGTAAAGGATGAATGAACATCTGATATGTTTGGTAGAAAGAGTTGATGAAATAAGGTTCAAATGTTTTCAGAGATGACAACATTTGATATTCATCTGGTTATGGAACACTGAATAAGGATAACAAAAGGTAAGAGAAAAAGAGGATTACCTGGGAGAAGCACCGAGGAGAATAAGTCTCTTAAAGAGGTCAGGCCTAGTGGTGGAGGCTATGGAGCCAATCATGCCAGACATGGAATGACCAACAAAGGTGACAGCTTTAAGGTCCATCTGATCCATGAGAGTGACCAAGTCAGCAGCAAAAGCTTCGAGGGAAGAATACTTCAAAGGGTCATAGAGGTTTGGATCCACAGTTCCAGAAAAGGGCCAATCAAACAGCACAACCTTGTAGTGTTCAGCAAAGAAGGGAGTGATCTTGTCCCAGACAGACTGGTCTGTTCCAAAACCATGAGCAAAGACTATGGTCTCAGTGCCTAATCCAAGGCTTTTGGCATTGAGGGAAGTAGAAAGAAGCTGTTTTTCTAACATCTTTGGGTTGTTGTTAACTTTGGGTTCCATAAGAAGGAAACTCAACAAGGAGAAAACCAGTGAGAAAGCAGAATGTGTGGTTTTTAGTGCTTCCTTTTGGTCTGTCTGACCATATTTATAGCCATATGAGAATTCTTATTCTCTTTCTTTTCTTTTCTATTGGTCAAAATAAAACATGTACATATGTACTGTAAGATGGTAGTTGTAAGAGTCCTGCAATTCGGAAAATGTGTGCCATCATTTGTCATGTGCTCATATGGATCCTCAACTTTACCTATCTGGCTTCTGTTCTTACTAGAAAATTTATCCATTGAGTAGATTTTAGCCATTCAAGTTTCAAAGTGTTATTAGTTGTTTTAATGTAAAATTATAACCAATTTTAAAATATGGGTAAGATTGAACTAAAAAGTTTAGATAATAATCCATTCGTGTTAATTAAACAATACTAATCTATTTTCTAATCCTACCTATAAAGACTCTAACAAAATTAATAATAATTAGAAAATTCTATGATAAACAATAAACTAAAATTATGTGTATGGAAAAGTGCATTACAATATAAATACAATGTCATACAATATAAAAATTTATGAAAAAAAATCATTTTTTTACAATTTTTTATAAAAATTTAAACTAAAAAAAAATGCAACTTAACCCTTTCACCATTATAAGAAAAAAAAACATTGTACACCTCCTCTATTCATCTTTATCAGGCTAAGCTTTAGTCAAAAGTGTACCAAGTGCATTAAGTTGTTTCTTTTTAAGTTTCTTTTCACCTTTTTTAATTAATTTTTTTTTAAAGCCACATAAAATTTATTATGAATTTGTTTGATGGTTGGAGTCATTTATTGGGTTTGACATTTATTATTAGGAATTGAAATAGTAATATTGCTTCCAAGGTCCACTTTGTAGTAGGCTACCCACTAAAAAGAAAAAAGAAAAAGAAAAAGAAAATTCAAACTCTTCATACTTTTATTTTTACTCCTTTGAATTTTCTTCTCCACAATTTAAGAATTTTTTTAAGATATATTTTTCTACTATTTTATCAAATTTTTAAGAGATTCAATATTAATTAAAAATAAAATATAATTATAATATATAAATAAAATATAAATGAGTTAAACACTCTGATATATTCTTACCATTCTCTTACTTTATTAATGCTCCATCAATTTTGAAAATGAAGAAGGAATTCTACTATTAAGATATGGTGACTTGTTAGGGTTTGCAACTCTTTTTACTTTCATTTGTGAACTATATAGAGTAAAATAAAATATATAAATGAGATTAATTTATTTTTTAATTATATTTTTAATCTTTGAAATTTAAATTAATTTTAGTTTGAGTCTTCTCTCAAAATTGAAAAAAAAATATGATTTTAAAATTATTTTTAATTTTTTAAATTTAATATTTAGAATAAAAACTATATTTTATTAAATTTGAGGAACTAAAACAATATTATTATTTTCATCAAAATTATTAAGTTATTTAAAAAATACATAATATTAATATAATCATATTTATTTATTTATATGATGTGTATGATAATACACGTCAACATGATATCTAAATATCATCAACAGCCATGATCTCATTAATATTATGTTATACTTTCTTTATTAAATAATTCAACAACATTGATAAAAAAAAATAACTTTAAATTTTTTAAAAAGATAAAATAAAGTTGTATTATTTATATGTATAATGTGATTTAGTTTTTGTTTATCCGAGTCCACCTCATGAAGCACCACATCGATCTCACATCACATTTCTCTCTCCCACTTTGTATATTTAAATAATGTGTTGTGATGAAATGTTTTTAAGGGAAAAAAAAATAGAAAATAATCAGTGATGGTAATCTAATGTTAAACCTTCACGTTCAAGTAATGGTTGGTGGGGAACCTTTTTCTGAAATAATTAAAGAAAGAAAGATGGTGGGGCCCACACCTCCATTAGACAGAAAAGGCCCCATTTGTCGTTTTATGCTGATTGTTGCGTTTCACTTTGTGGAATGGAGATATAAACAAAGTCCAATGCCAACCTTTTTCTTCCATTTAAACCTCATTTTTCCTTTCAATTTTCATGTCCCTACCCACATTCACCACAAATTAATTCTTTCTTTTTTTCCCATTTTCTAACTCAACCTTCTTTTCCTTTTAGTCCCTGTAAACTTCCTATTTTGGTTTTTATCTTTCTTCTTTTCTTAAGTTCTTCCTCTTCATGAAAGTCATTTAAGTTCTTCCTCTTCATGAAAGTCATGAACGACATAAAGTACCCTCTTCCCTATCACCTTTTCTTGGACCTACAAAACTATCTCAGAGCAATAACAATATCTACAATTTCCTAACTATGATATTACCTTTTCTTCCTCATAAATAAAATATCATTATATTAGTAAATATCGGTGTGTCTTATATTGGTTCTATCCATAAGATTTGATTGATAAGGTATCGATCTAGACTAACGACACTTCGATAAGTTCTCGGCCCATTGACTTGAGTCCACGACCCATTATCACGGCTGAATTTCAATTATCGCGTAGTGGGCAATCTGATATGATCTACGCTCAGTTATCTGTTACTTCCTACCTTATTATAAATTAAGGTTCAGGAAGTCAAATACAACCAACTAATCTCATTCTCTTTACATATCTTTAAACTCTGTTGACTTTTTATTGACTTAAGCGTCGGAATGTAATTACATGTACCCCTCTATTCGAACTATAACCAAGAAGAAGACTTGAAGCATAGAAAGACGTCTGCAAAGTATTTGGTCCGTGTAAGTACAATATTTTTAAATTAATTTTAGAAAATAAAAATATTACTTCATCTGTAAATTATTTTAATGATATCATAATCAATTATAAATTTTGTAATAAGACTAAACACAAATAAATAATTGAATAGTAAATTTAAGTGTAATTTAATCTTAAAATTTATATTAGTTCATGAGACAAGATGTTTGTATGCATATAGATTAACTAATTAAAATGTGCATGATGACTTTTCTTCATGAAATTTCAGCCAATAGAAAAACATTTAACTTGATGATTGACTTGTGCATGTATATATTTGGTAGTACTAAAACTTTTCCTATGTTAACTTTAAATTTGTTCCATTTGTTTTATAGGAGAATCTTATCTTTTCATCATTGTTGAACCAATAGAATTTCGAAATTTCAACTCAAGCAATTATGGGTAAGGTTTTCTCCTAGTCATAGTCACTAACTAAGTTTATAATTTTGTCCAATTTTCCAACAATTTTGAAACTAAAGTTGGTGATACCTTTTTGGCTTGTATAGTTTCCTACAAATACTTGAGTGCATGTGTTAATGTCTATTTTTTAGGGCACTATTATGCTTCCAAGAAATAAGAATTCTCTATCTTATCTTATTTTCATTTATTTTATGTTTGATTTGCACAAAATAATAACAAAGAGAAATACTAAATTAATAGTTTAATTAAAAATTATTATATCAAGAGGTATAAATATAAAGAACATAAAACAAATTTAGAATTTGATGTAATTCTGTTTAGTTATCTAATGTGAAATTTTAACTATTTTGAACTTTAATAATCTCTTTTCAAACGTGAGTTTCTTTCAAAGTGGTACACATTCTTCCTTGCCTATTCTTCGTGGGCTAAATAAATCGGGAGAGATTTTCATCAATAAAATAAATCAACAACTATATAAGTAAATACGACTCCAATTCTTATCCAAAATCTTAAAACTAAGAATTTGTATATTTTTATTATT
This sequence comes from Macrotyloma uniflorum, assembly GCA_016859785.1. Taxonomy (NCBI): domain Eukaryota; kingdom Viridiplantae; phylum Streptophyta; class Magnoliopsida; order Fabales; family Fabaceae; genus Macrotyloma; species Macrotyloma uniflorum. Next base: position 1,467,906 of record BDMB01000030.1, read on the forward strand.
TATATTTTATTCAACCTTCTCATTTTGATTTCTATTTAATATAAAATTTTCATATGAATTGTTGATTAATTCAAAAGATGATCGAAAATTATGTATATTTTGTTTACAAGTTGAGATGAGATGAGAAAAGTGATTACAGGGTGGCAAGCATTTTGTTTGTGGTGAGAGAGTCTGGTTTTATAAAGACATGAGAATCCATTTATAACAATTTGCCGTCACTTTTGTCTTTTCTCACTTCCTCTATTCCAAATTCTGTGGACAGAGCCATCACTCACCATTTTCTTTTCTTTCTTGAATATTCATTACCGACAAGACAATATGAACATATCCTACATTATCCTCTTCTTTCTACTTGAATCTTTCAACTTTCACTCACCATTTTCTTTTATTCTATTCTTTTAAACCAAATTCTGCAACCACAAACCCTAACAATCTTATGTGAAATGGGAACACGATTATACCTTGTAAAGTTCCTTAATAAAACACATGTTTAAGTTGTTTGGTCATCGTTCTTCATTATTTAAGACAAAATCCAGTGATTTAGCTGTCACAGTTTGAATTTATGGCACTTTTTTTTTAATTAAAAAAATAGTAATTATGTGTCATCTTCTTCACTTGTGAATGGATCTCTATAAATAGAAAAAGTTCATTAATTTATAATATAATGATACTAGGAGTTAATCAATTATATTTAAGGATTAATACCTATATTAGTGATTAATTATCATATTTAATTTAGAATATGTAATTATTACCCTCAATCTTAGGCATGATTTATGTTTGTCAACTTCTTGTATGATTGGTTTGATTTAGAGGATGGATATGATTTGGTTGAGTAAATGCATGAAGAAATGAAGGCTAGTTAGGGTTTTTTAATGTGCCTCTGAGTATTACATTTTAAATCTTTAATTATAATTATAATTATAATTATTTATAATAAAAAAATGTAAAATAATAATAATTAAATGGTTGTGATATAAAAAAAAAAAGAATGAAAAAATAGAGAACTTTTTACACATAAAAATAATATAATAATATTGTTGTCCAAAATTTAAATTTAAATATGTATTTTTTATGTCCATATAGATTATGTGACATTCATAATTAGTTTGGGGTATTATTATTATTATAAACATATAAAAGTTTAAAATATTTTATTATTAAATGTGATAAATAGTTAAATTTATGAATAAGAAAAAATAAAAATTATTAATATATTTATTATAATATAAAAGTGAAAATGTTATACAACTACGTTTATGTGATGCAAAATCATGCAATGCAATGTAAGGAATCTACGTGGCATGAGTTCAGAAACGTGGAATGTGGAGGGAATGCCACGTGTATTGTCCAAGTATTACATCATACTAACTTGTCACTTTCTTTACACATCATTTTCAAAAGTCTTGTTACAATATTTTTAAAATAAATGTTAAAAGTAAAAAAATCTATTTTTAAAATTAAAATTATCTAGACAATGCAAATGTAAATATAAATCTTATATTAAATAAAAATAAATAGGTTGAACAACTTTGTATAAATATGAGAAAGATTTATTGATAAACATTTTCCCATATTTATTTCTCTTAAATTTTAAAATAAAATCAAAGAATATGAAATAATATAACAATAATTTTCCTGCTTGGAACAAAATATCTTGATGCTCAAAATAAGTGAATCCAAAAGCAGACACCGATGCATGCCAAAGTAAGTGACAAAAGTATCTACGGAAACTAGAAAATATGAATTGGACATTACATGTATAAATTTTAATAAATTTTTAAATTTTTATTTTTAATTAAAAATTTTTAAAGACATGTTATTATTGAAGATAGTGTTAACAAGTAAGGAAAAGAAAGAGAGAGATAGATGGGAAATATAGGTAGAAAAAAAGGGGAAAAAAAAGGAGTGAAGGATGTGAAAAACATTAAAATGTTTGATGAGTTTGGTGTGAGAAAAATCTGATTGTGGGTCCTCTTTTCATTAATTGGACGGTTCCTAATACTAAACACTTTTAATGTCACACCATCTTTTATTCTTCACTCAAATCTCAAATCAAATACTCTCATAATAATATCCACACAACCTTTCCTTTCATTAATGTCATGCATCACTCCAACCATATTCACTCTTATCAAACAAAATTTTTATTTTTTTATATACATTTTATGAATAAAACAACATAAAATAATAAATAATATATAGATATTTTTATCTCGTATAAAAATATACCAAATTAATATATATAAATATTACAAACTTTACCTTATAACTCGATTTTATGAAATTGAAATTAGATTCAAAGACTATTTCTGTTATGATATCAAAGTCTATCTTAATAAAATTGTTGAACTTATCACATTATCTTTCACCTACATATGTATTATCTCATAACTATTTTATCTTATAAATATTTAATCTTATATTCGTGTTAATAAAATCTCGATGTAAAGGAGATTTATTGAAAATCTTACATCAAGTTAATATATATAAATAATATAAATTTTATTTCATAAACCAATTTTATAAGATTGAGCTTCAGTCAAAATTCATATACCTTAAATATTTTAATAAGAACAATTTAATGGAAGTAGAATATTTTCCTTGTTTTATTTATTTTTCTCATCCTTTCATTCTTTTTAATAAATTTACTGTACTTGTCTTTATGATAATGTTTGTATGTTATGTTTCTTTAAAATATGGTGTATACATAATAATTATTATTAATATAACAAAAACTACAAAAACAATTATAATATTTTTCAAGCACAAAAATAACCAATGACTCTAGTTTAATTGGTTAGACTCTACGATTAAGTTGCAGTAAATCTCATTATATTTGTATTAATAAAAAAAAGCAAAAATAATAATAATAAAAAAAACTTAAGAGAATTTTAGTAGAAAAAAAAATCATTAATTGATTGATAAGAATTGGAGAATTAAATATTAAAGTAGAAACACAATATGTGGAAATTATTGCTTCGATTATTAATTTGATAGAATAGAATATTTATATTATTATGCTAACACATTAAATATTATATTATAAATAGATTTAAATAACCTTTTAATCTTAGAGAATATAATATATATATATATATATATATATATATATATATTTTATGGTCTTAGGGTAGGTTTTGTCTCCTAGATCTACCTGGTACTATTCATTAAATAATGAAGGAGACTAAAAGTATTTGATAAGAACTAAAATATAGAGCATGGTATTATTTGAAGAATAATATATCCATTAGATGTAATGGACAAAAACATAACGACAGAGACCATAATAAAGAAAATAAAGTAGGAATATAAATGAATACCAGAATCGAGACTATCTTTTTTAAGACTTATAAGTGCATGTTTTATAATATTATTTTTTTATTTTTATTTTTCATTATATATACACACGTGAAGTAAAATGAGAATAATTTTTTTATAAAAATTAAAATACTATTATACAAACTATTATATTTTATAAAAATGAAAAAAATTGTATATAACTTTTTTTATTACTAGACAATTATTAATGGATCACAAGTTAATCTAAAACCTTAAAACTATAAAGTTGCAATTTTTTTCTCACTTGAATGTTGTTGGACTCGATCATATCTACTTAATGTGATACTTTAATTCATATTTAAGTTATAACATAAATAACTTATTATCTTTACTATCTATATGTAATTTTGTGACCTAAATGTTTCCACACTCTTCAAATAAAAATGGTTCTCTTTTTTACATTATCACTCAATTACAATTGTCATTTTAACTTGAATGTCATACTATCATTTCTAGTTACTTGATAGTATAAAATCTTTATTAGAATACATGAAATTGAAAACATTTTTAGTTTTAACTAAACTTTTTTATTTATTGTTTGACAATATGTTCCTTTGTCTTTGTAAAGAAAAGTGGAGTTTTAGCATAATATATCAATTGACATATTCTTGATATATTCAAAATGATACCAGATACATTCTTAGAAGGTTTTATGGTACAAGGCTAGTAGATGAAAATGACATACACTTCTGTTCACAGTTGAAAAAAAAAAAAGCTTTATACTTGAGGAGAGCAGTGAATCACAAGGCCAACCTATATCTCAGAATGTTCTATCAAACTCAGCTAATATCCCTACTTGTTGAAGGACTATTGAATTGAGGTTATCATAAGTGTATAATGATTTTTGCCATTCCCAACACCTACATCAATGCATCCCTACACCTACATCAATGCATCCCTTTACGATGTTTTCTTCATCATGCTTGTACACTTGGTTCAAAAACATCACCAACCAGCCTCTCCATCATCTGCAATTGATCATAAGGAGCAATCTGCAACATATGGCAGAAATCAAAATTAACCAGAGATTAGAAGTTGCTAGTACTATCTATTACTGGTTGCATTGCATATGCTAATATGCTTGAGCCAAGGACAAAGGGATATAGTTCTTAAACCAACCAGCTAAAGGAATTGTTACAACTGCTTAAATGTGATGACTATAACTTACAGTGGCATGGTATTAAGGTGTCGAAACCTTCTGATGTGTTTGGTCAAACACAGATGTGTTACGTTTGAAGCCTATTCTTCTTACATAAAGTCCAATCCACACCTTATTTCTAGCTAAGAATGATTGTTATATAAATAATTTAAGGAGTTTAATTTCTATGTATTGTCAATATTTTATTATTTTTATGTTTACCACCAATCAGAAATCATGTTAGATATTACTTTTGGAGTAGTCAATGTAAAAGTCAATTAACTTACTATTCATTACTATTTTTGTTTGCTTGATATTGTAATAATTCTTTATACTGTCAGTAAATATACTATTTACTCAATTTTAAGTTCCTTATTCCTGGGGATTATCATATCTGATATATATATTACCTGACTAAATCCGTCAGGCCAAGTTATTGAAACTGCATAATTTCCCATTGGCCGAATTTCTTCAGGTTCAATATCTTCAGGAACATCACTGTACTGCAATTTCTGCTCCCCCGTCCATTCATCCTGTTTTTTTTTTTTAAAATAAAAAATAAAATAGCTCCTGATGAGATAGATACCTAAATTGAATATGATATGCAAAAGATCCATGCAGATATTAAATTAAATTATTTAATAAAAGCAAACATGGATTACTAGTCAAGGTGCAATTTTTCTTCTTAGAAAGCAACAGTTTCTTTAAAGCATTTGGTATGGACTTTCTTTCACAACTATCCACCCTCATCAACCACACACTTTGAATTCCTGGTTAGCATGAATTTCAACTTCAAAACAAAAAACAGACTAGAGTCTAGGAATTCCAGTTTTCTATCACAAAGAGCTTTTGGCTTCAAAATTGTTGAAATTTCACATCGACTATAAATATAACCTGAATAGAGCTTATAAAGACTTGGACAATTCTTGCTTCAGTCCATTTGAGGTTGAGTTACACTCAACCCAAATTCTAGAAACCTTATCAAGTTTCGATAAAAAATGCATCACATTGAAGTGCCAAAATAATATATTAACATAAAACAGTGTGCTCCTCTCAATAGTTTGCTTTATGTGTTATGGATAAGGAATAGTTTACCGATGGCATTTGAGTTTGTTGTTATGCCAGCCACAAATATCCTCTCATTTTTATTTTTATTCTCTTTTTTTTATTAAATTTTCATAACTTGTGGATAATCACTTCTAGAATCTCCAGTTTAATTCCTATTCCTGCTTAGTTGTTTGACAAATTATCTTTCGTAATTTCTAACTTTCTGCCTGAGCAATGTATGAAACGTTACAAGTTATTTGCAGCCATAATATTTTCTATGGCGACAATATAAATAGTCCCTGTAGTATTTATACAGGGTTATCATCATCCTCATGTATGTTATGTAAGAACAATATGAGTTCAGAAATTTAAATTTAAACTATAACTTCACTTCAAAGTATTTTGAAAATAAAATTTATCAGTTAATTATCCACATACCACACTTTGAGCAGAGCGATCATTCCGTCTCACTGTTGCAGGATGCAGAAAGAATTCTTCCTTTGAATCTGGTACCTTCACTTTGATTGCCTTGGTTGATTTATCATAGGTCACAGCAGTCGACACTGAATTGAAGTAAAGTATTTTTCAATCAAAGGAAAAACACAGATGCTAAAGAAAAACTGAATATCTGTTTTCAAATAAATACAAATAATAAATTCTGAACATTATTTCCTTGTTATTGTTCAGAGGTTATTTACATTACATAGACACATGCTAAGAACTAATAAGTACTTTCAAATCATATAGAGCATGGTTGGGTAGGGTTGTTGTATAGGGTTTTGCAAGGACCTTTTTCAATTACTTCCTATAATGTTGCTTAGTTGTCAAGTTTAATAATCTAGTTTATGCATATTTAAAGGAAAAACTGCATTATGTTTCGCTATGAAGTATCAAATACAATAGTGGGACAAAACATTAATAAATAACATTGATTCATACGTCAAAAGGGACTAAAGATCTCAATTACCCCAAATGGATCAGTGATCAACAACTTAAAATTTAATACCAGTTACAAGTGAACAACTAGCTTCGGTATCTTGTCATTAATAGATTTGATAGAAAGACATTTCATTCTCAAATATCACCAAGAAGGACTAGAATACCTTGTTGGCGTATTTTGGCACACTGCTGAACAACACATACTCCTAGATTTTGGAATATCTTGGAAACTTCACCTTGAGGATCAGCCACCACTTCTGGCATTCCACTGTCTCCAGAGGAAGAGAGCTGTGACATTTATTCAAATAAACTTCATTTGTTCTCAAATGGTAGTTTGCATTTAGCGATGCAGCAAGAACATTGAGGGTTTGAGACTGGTATAAACATAATATTTTTAAAGAAATAAACAAACTCATTGTGTACTGTATGTTAACCAGAAATGCTCCTATAAAATTTACATTAAAGCAAGCACAGGTGCACCTATTTTTGGTAATATACTATGGTTAAAACATATCGAAAACAAATGACTTCAAACTGCAAGATGAATCATTATCGAGATAGGATTCTAGTTTTACAAATTTGATTAAACCATGGATGCAAAGATAGTTGAAGACTTGTCCAATAAAAAGATGGCCTTACAGGTTATATCGGGCCTAAGACAAGAGACCAAGAATTTAATTATGATTAGGAGGGAAAAATATAAGAGTACAGCGAAAGCTGGTTGTAGAGGGAAAGTATAGATGAGAGAATATAGAAATGATACAATTTCTATACTTAATATTTGAAATAAATGACCAGCGTCACACTACATCACTGCAAGGAGTGTTACAAGGACTCGCAGAGACCTTCTTGTGCACACTCTCCAAATGGTTAGAGCAGCTGATTGTGTAACAGTCACTACAGAGTAGCTTGGGAACCAGTATATGGCAGAATTGACATGAGCACTCTTGTCCAATGGAATCATGAGGCACACGATAATGCTGAAGGCAGAATTTGGTCCAGTTAGCATGAGTTTGCTAACAAGGATCACAAGTTGTTCAGTTTGTCAGAAGGTATACTTATTTTGAGACTCCCTTTAGTTTGCTATGTGCTAACATATTTTGCATCCTAATTCTTACTCACATGTTGGCATGAGCTTCTTTGGCATGGTTACCAAAACAGAGGTGTTATACATTGCAAAGATTAAGGACAGATGTTTGGAAATTTTCTGAAACATGAGAGTGCTCTTGTAAAAAGCTTGGTTCAGTAGCAGATGAAAAAACGAACTTTATGGAGGAAGATCGTCTAAAAGCATATGCATTCTCTTTCATGTTTCCTGTATTTTAAGGAGGGCAAATAACAGCTAAGCTTGGTGCCGATGGCAGATTTTATTCAAGATTGTGGTGAAGTGCTGTATCCTCTGTACCCATGCATCATGATTGGGGGTTTTAACTTTTAAAAGGTGGGTTATTGTCTTTAACTCCTCTAACTCGTTAAAATATGGAAGGTTAAGGATAACTTTGCCGGTGGTATAAAAGATGTGAGAGACAGGTCTGGAGTATAAAAGATAAAGTAACATGAAACATACAGTTGGTCTAATAGGGAGATCAAATAGATGAGGTATTCCGAACTGCTGAACAACCTGCAAACATAATCAAACTATCAAACATGTGCCACAGACAGTACAGAATTGTTTTATATTAAGTATCATAAGCTTGTCCACATTGTTTTTTCCTTGAATATGAAGAAGCAGATAAAAAGTTAACAATCAAAGACATTATTCATGCCTGAGAACCTGAACCTCTGCCAAATGGGTAATATCGTTTTCCATCAGCATCAAAATGACACATGTTCTCCACAACAGCAACACAAGGCACCTTATGCATTAACAGACAAAAATATACGTAAGTATTAAATATAGGTAACATCAAAGTAAGTATCACTCAAATTATGAATGGCAACTACTTTCACAACTTTTTTTTTAAAAAAAAAAGATATCAAACAGAGGAAGGATGAAAAAAAGTAAAACAGTTAAGAAGCATGGAACTGAAAACTATAAAATGGAATAGATATGTCTTCATATTGTAGAAGAACTACCTTAAGTTTTGAAAACATCCGAACTCCTTTTGCAACATCAATGAACGACAGCTTTTGAGGAGTGGTAACAATTACAGCGGCAGTTAATGGAACTATCTAAGAAATATGAAACCAAAGTCAAATCAAATGAGAATAGGCAACTAAAAAGAGGGGCAAATTAATTAAAGGATACACTATACAGGCTTCCTAAGACGAACGTGATTGAGCTCAGCCAGATTTCAGCACCAAGGAAGGAGATCAAGTGGTCAAAATTTCAGCTAAATATTAGTGCAAAACCACAAATAATTGGAAAGGGCAGATTTTAGGTCAAAAAAGTGATTGAGATGAAACAGACCCATCCAATTACTTTTTCGCTATGTTTAGCTGAAATCTGGGCCAGCTTGAACTTTTCTAGGCTAAAATCTTACCCAGCTCAATAACATTTGGCTGTTCTGATTTCAGACCAAAGACGATTAAGCTGGGCCACTTTCAGCCCTATCACGGCAGTCAAAGTGTGATTTGAAACAAAACATATGAAATATAACAATATCCACCAATTCAGAACCTGGCATAATGTTAGTTGAATATCTCCAGTTCCAGGAGGCATGTCAATAATGAGGTAATCCAGCTCACCCCTACATTGTATAGCAAATCAGGACTATATAATTTTAGGAGAGGATTAGAGTATAGATTACTATATGCATATAATTTTTTTTTAACTCCAATGCATGCTATAGGGTGGATCAATAAACCTGAATAACATAAAAAACTTGACAATAAAAAAAAGATCCTTACCCCATTAGGTGACTTGTACAATAAATACAATGCAAAATACTAGAAGACATGGTTTTTTAAGCCAATATAGCATGTAATCATTTCCCTCGTTAGTACTTTTTCGAAATGCTTACCACTCTGTAGTAGTCAGAAGTTGATTAATGACTCCAGAAACCATGGGGCCACGCATTATTGCACGTCCTTGACCAGCAAATCCAAAAGAGATCAACTTCACTCCCAAGTATTCAGTTGGAATTATGGTCTTTTTCTCTGGATTCTGCAGCAAGACTCTGAAGAATTATATTTGCAGTACTCAATAAATATTAAAATTCAATTGGTTTATCAAATCTTACCATTACTAACAGTCGGTTTTCAGGAGAGACCATGGTTGGTAAGCTAGGACCATAAACATCAGCATCAAATAGACCAACTCTAGCACCCATATCAGCCAATGTGTAAGCAAGGTTTACAGCTACAGTTGATTTTCCCACACCCCCCTGCAAAGTTTGACATGAAAGAATGAAATGAAAATTATGGTAAATGGATTGGCTCATAATTCCATGCAGAAATTTTTCTAGCTTCAACCAGTCGCAGATTTAATAATACAATAGTACTTGTCTTCCTTTCAGTGTGAAAGAGCGGCATTTAATTTTTGTTGCATTAAAAAATTAAGATATTTTTCAGGCGCTATATATGAAAAACTATTATTCATAATTAAAATAAAACTTCTATTAAACTCATTTAGATACTATAAAATCTTTTATGAGCAGGAACAAGGGATGGATTTGAGGAAAAAATATGGCAAGAAAGCAGCCCCAAATTATGGCAAATAACTCGTTATAACAGGGCCAATATATGATGAAGGAAAATCTCCCACAAAGATCAACCTTGCAACTGGACACAGCCACAATATTTGAAATTGTCTGTAGACCTGCTGGAAGTTGCTCGGCATATATAGGTCTTGCTGGTTGTGCAGACATCGTAACTTTAACATTCTTGACCCAAGGGAGCATTGCCACCACTTCATTTGCCTTCTGCTCGAACTGTCATTCATATGTATTCATTACTCTCAATAACACATCAGGAAAATCAAGTACAAAACATTGCTTTCTCTATAATGGAAGATAGATGAAATATTTCTTTATTTGTCCCTGCTACGTACTGAGTTTACAAAAAGAAAGGTCTACCACTCTAACCTACATCAGATATAGCTCAAACAATGGCAATTGTGTCATTTACCATGTCCTTGATTGGACATGCTGGTGTGGTGAGCTCTAACCGAAACGAAACCTGAGATTCAAAGGAAAAACTTTTGGTGAGAACATTATCATTTACATGTGTGTTGCAGAGAGTTTCAGGCCAGTGCTTTTAAGACCTCTCCTAAGGCTTTATCAATCTGCAGGTCTTTTACAAATCCACATGTAACAATATCTGTTCCAAAGTCTGGATCAATGATCTGAGACAAAGCTTTCAATACATCATCCTCACCCGTTCCAGTTGATACTGAAGAATCGCCAACTGCATATACGAAAATCCACAAAATTAAGGCAAGAAGCAGCTACAGGTATTCCATTAATAGACCATTTCCTTTTCCTTATTATGTGGTGGCTGAACAACATAAGGCGTGATACATTTTATGACAAGTTTTATGCATGGAAATCTTCAAACTTTTCCAATATAAAATCTGCCATCATCTTTAACCAAATACATGATTAATTAGGCTGTGAAAAACTTCTTGCTTGTATATTCCTTATAATCCTTCACATATTGCATAACCAGAAATTGTTTTAATTGCTTTAGTAATGATAAGTGGGGTCATTACAGTCTTAACCATCTAAGCATTCAAAAGCCTAAAGCAATTGCTGATCGTGAGAATAAACTGATGAAGTGCTCCACAAAAAAGAATTCTTTTGAAATTCAATCTGAAACATTTGATGCATATCCCGGATTACATTAGAGCCATAAGTTTTTAAATTTATCCAAATGAAATATAGAAACATGAAAAGATTATTTTTACAAAAAAAAAAAATCTTATCAAACGTCAATCGCGAATTCCTAAAAAGACAATTTGGGAAGGCTTTTCATAAACATTTGACTTTTATTATTCCTTCTTTTTTAGTGTATAAATTGTCTCACCAGCCAAATGCCATTGGAATGGGCATAACATTGAACTTCCAATCTGATCCCCAACTTTTAAGATTATCTGGTTGTAAATACCCATTTCAGAAAAACAAATTCTAATTCACAACATGAGATACTAACATTGACTTAGTTTAACAATTACGTCTAAAAATAGCACCTGGGAACAAAAAAATATGAATAAATTCTGTAGTCCCCATCTGTACAAGTTGGCCTAAATCGTAAACTTCATCCTTTGACAAACATCCTATTTTAATTCCTCCCACTATGTTTGCAAATTAGTTCCTTTACCTTGTTCTTTCAGCTTTCTCTAACCACTAATTTGTACAGGAACCATAAAAAAAAATAATTATGTAAATCTATAGCCGTTTCACCCCAATATAAAAGTGTGAAATTCTGATATTTAATTTATCATATCAATCCTGATAGGATTATATAACAAGTTAACCAACCTCCGGTGAGCTTAAGATTGATCAAGCATCGGATTTACATTACCCACCAAAACCCAGAATCAAGGAAAGTGAATTTTTCATTATAAAATAGTTCCATTATCCATACACTCTAAACCCATAACCACACTGATATTCACAATGCCCACATCCCAGTTCACAAAACTTTACACATTTGAGGCCAATAAATAGAATTAAGCATATTCCAAGCACAGAAAAGGAGCCAAATTTAGTAATTTACCTTCAACAGAAGCAGCTCTGGAGCTGAACCTTTTATGGTGGGTCCACAACAACCGCTGGTCCTTTTGAGAGTGAAGAGAAAAATGAAGGGTGGAAAAAGGTGAAGAATTTAGACTCACAGAAGGAAGAAAACCTGCAAGAAGAAAGAAAACTGTGATGAGCATAACATGTTGTCAAAAGGGTGTAAGAGAGAGGTGTATCTGAAGAACGAATGAGTGACAAACCCCATGATAGCGGTGGTGCTTTTGAGGTTTGGATAGAAATGTGAGGAGAAGATGGAGCATGAAGAACTTGCATTATGTGTGTCTGTGTCTGTGTTTGGGTGAGGTCAGTAACAGTTTGTTTCTCAACCTCATGTTTCAGGTACAAGTTGCTACTATATA